>CM060328.1:49952965-49972965 GCA_030674155.1 Stramonita haemastoma
GTAGACATGGTCATGGAGATAGTTCTCAAACTCAATCTCGATCTGCTGCTCCACACACACACACACACACACACACACACACACACACACACACACACACACACACACACACACACACACCACAAACACACACACACACACACACGCTTGGAACCCTTACCTCTTACAGTAGACATGGTCATGGAGATAGTTCTCAAACTCTATCTCGATCTGCTGCTCTCCACACACACACACACACACACACACACACACACACACACACACACACACCACACACACACACACAACACAAACACACATACACACACACACACACATTGGAACCCTTACCTCTTACAGTAGACATGGTCATGGAGATAGTTCTCAAACTCAATCTCGATCTGCTGCTCCCTCTCCTCTTCCTTCAGCTGCTCTTTCGACTTGGGGCAGGCACAGCAGTGCTCTCCCCCTGACTCCTTCTTGTTCGGGTCCTCGTCTTTGATCGTCTTCTTCTCTTTCGTGGCCGTTATGGCTGAAACACACATTGGTGGACAAGCCGTATGCGTCTGTCTGGAACGTTGAGAGATTGCCAGTTTTTTGCCTGTGTGGTTTTTTTACCTCCCCCCTTTCTTGTAAATTCTATTTTATCTTATTTATTCTTTTACTTCAATGACGATGGATTGAGCGCTAATGTGATTTTTTTACATCCAGTGTCCGTGTGTGTGTGTGTGTGTGTGTGTGTTGTGTGTGTGTGTGTGTGTGTGTGTGTGTGTGTGTGTGTGTGTGTGTGTGTGTATGCGCGCTCGCGCGCGAGCGAGTAAGTGAGTGAGTTAGTGCGTGTGTGCATGCATGCGTGTCTACTCAGCTCTGACACCCACAAACTACTTACGATTCTTGAAAAAAATAAAATAAAATAAAATAAATAATAATAATAAAAACAAAAACTAGAAATAAAAATAAAATAAAATAAAATAAACAATTACAAAAAAAAACTACTTACGATTCTTGCAGTAGTCACGCTGATCAAAAGGCGCTTGGTCCAGTACTTGCAGTTGCCAGTAGACGTAGTAGTGTGTCACGTTGCCGTTAGGATCCTTGGGGGGGTTCCACGTCACCAGCAATTCACCGGGCTGTTCTGCCACTGCTCGAAGATTTGTAGGGCTTGTAGGGTCTGCACAGAGACATTGTCGTTACTACAAACAAGAGAACACAATTTCTTGATCACACACAAGAGAAATCCTTTCACCAGACACTAGAGAAGTCTTTTTAGCACAAATTACAGGATATTTCTATCACAAAAGAAATCTTTTTATATTTTTGTTACAAGAGAAACCTTTTTAGCACAAAATGCAGGATATTTTCGTTACAAGAGAAATCTTTTTAGTAAAAATTGCAGGATATTTTCACCACGAGAGAAATCTTTTTAGCACAAATTGCAGGATATTTTTTATCACAAAAGAAATCTTTTTTAATCATACAGGAGAGAGATTTTACAAAATAGAGAATCTTTTACTCCATTGTTTGCACATATTACATTAAACGAGTTTTTAAAATTTTAATGTTAAAAAATAAATAAGATAATTTTTAATTCATCAACAAAAAATTTTCAGCAATAGGATCAACTTGAGATGAATAAATAAAAGATTAAGAATGAATTGCAGTGATACTACACACATGCATACACACACACACACACACACACACACACACACACACACAAAACACACACACACACACACACACACACACACACACACACACACACACACACACACACACTGCTTATTCAATGTACCATGTGGAAATAAAAGTTTGACTTGACTTGACTTGACTTGACTTGACTTGACTTGACTTGACTTGACTTGACACACACACACACCACACACACACACACAATCCCTTTCCGCAGTTGTACTTAAAATCACACACACACACACACACACACACACACACACACACACACACACACACACACACACACACAACACACACAATCGGGTCTGGTGGTGAAGATGTGGATATCGGAGATAGCCTGGCTATTACACACACACACACACACACACACACACACACACACACACACACACACACACACACACACACAGACTTACAATCGGGTCTGGTGGTGAAGATGTGGATATCGGAGATAGCCTGGCTGGTGGCGGTGGAGAGCATCACGGCCTCCACATAGGTGGCGTACTTGGTCCATGGCTTCAGGTTCGGGATCAGAGCCACATTCATCTTCATGTAGTCATCAGGCTCTTCTTCTAGCGTTTTCCAGCTGTCCACACAATGCCAAGTTTTTGTTTCACACAATGCCAATTTTTTTTGTTTCACACAATGCTAATTTTTTGTTTCACACACAATTTTTGTTTCACACAATGCCATTTTTTGTTTCACACAAAGCCAATTTTTTGTTTCACACAAAGCCAATTTTTTGTTTCACACAAAGCCAATTTTTTGTTTCACACAATGCCAATTTTTGTTTCACACAAAGCCAATTTTTGTTTCACACAAAGCCAATTTTTGTTTCACACAATGCAATTTTTTGTTTCACTTTATGCCATTTACCCCCCTGCAAAACCGTAGGGTCGGTCGTATCAGGGCTTGTCACCCTGTTATACTGATTATACCATATTGTTTATAGCCCTGCCGACCACAAAAGCTCTATCAGGGCTGTCACATCATACAATTTCAATGGCTCCAGTAACTTTCAACTTCAGGTTCAAAAGAGCTCCTGAAGACAGACAGCGAGATGACACTCCACACCTGATCAACAAGCTGACAGTAGATCGAGACATGACCCCTGTTATGTCAATACCTTTAGGTGTCTGTTAACACATTACAACAGACACTACTTTAAAATTCTTTTATCAATGCTAGGGTCATTACATCAGAAAAAATTGGCTCAGGCCAAAAGCTTTTATCAGTTATTAATGTAAGCAAAGTGCAAAGGCTTACATTAGAATGTTGTTATGCTTAGACCGGCTGTGTTGACATTAAGACTGTCTTCATCTATGGAAAGCTCCTAGCATAATGTCCTGTGTTTTCCTACACAGAGAGGTACTTGACAACAGCTACGATTGGACACTTCTCATTCAGTGTGTACTTCCAGTCTCACTGTGATTTGCTGGTAGGAGAAGTGAGACCAGGTACACATTCTGGGTGACTGACCCACAGGGTGCTAAAGCACAAAGCATATATATATACTCACATATTTTCAGAACAGGCATCTCTCCCCTGGTAAATGCTGACTGAATCTGACGTTCTGCAACACACACACAACACACACAGAGAATCAAAACCAGTCAAATCACTGACGCCAACTCTTTCCAGATAAAAAAAACTGACCAACAAAAAACAAAAATCCCCTCTCTCCAGATCATCTTTCTCTCTCCTGTCCTGACTTCTCTAGTAACTCCTTGAGGAGTCTTTGAGCCCTGCACTCAAGTTATCAAGCAGTGGATCAAGGGCAATCTGAACCTGGCGGAGTCCATCCCTACTTCAGGTAGCTGGGTGCATGCTGGGTAGGAGTATGTCATCCACGCCATCAATGACAGTTGGCCTATTCTTTTGAAAGGTATATATGGGATTGAAAAATATGCGCAGGATAATGCACGTCAGTGACCGCATGACAACTTTCTTTTGTACACTCATCCAAAAGGATTTTCATGGAGCAGAATCAGTACCAGTGTCAAATTACCCCTTTGATTTTAGGAACTATTAATTTTGAGAAGTTTGAGGGTTTTTAAACCTCACAAAATTGGGGGGGGGGGGGGGGGGAGATCATGAAAGTCAAATACTGCTCTAAAGTATTTAAGAGAACATAGTTTCTTGAAGGAAATAAAAACCATAATTTTGACATGTTAATTTTGACAGGATGAGAAAACTCACATTTATAGGGACATAGCCAAGACTTTAAGTCAAACGACACAAAATATTTTGATAAAAACATCCATCAAAATTCAAGTCTCTGGGTTTCATGAATGGAAATGGTTCTGAAATATATGTATACAAACAATTTACAAATCTTTTTTTCAATGTTGTGCAGCATTTTAAACAGAATTCTCACCACTTCCATGTCTAACCTTAGAAAAGCGACGGTATTCACTTACACTTCTCTGTAGTTGATGATGTAGGTGAGAATCTGACGTTCATCTGAGGACTGCACATTGGGCCATTCCAGGATCACCACGTTTCTCAGGATACGGCAGACGGTCAGGTCCAGTTTGGTCACCGTGCCTGTCACCCAACAAGTCATCACCATGATCAGGTATTTTTTTGTTTTTTTTTAAGATACTGTGTTGCTATTTACTTTTTCTTCTGTTTAACAATGCATGCGGTGTAACTGTAATTTTAGAATGCCACTCATAATTTCTCAAGTTGAGACAATAAAGTATTCTCGAGTCTTGAGTCTTGGGTCTTGAGTCTCGAGTCTTGGGGGGGGCGGATAGCCTAGTGGTCAGAACATTGCGCTGGCAATTTGAAGACCCGGGTTCGAGTCCGGTCGAGGAAATTTTCTTCCTGGAGTTAACATCAGTGCTGACTCCACTCTCCCCAAAAGTCCTTCAGATGAGACTTTAAACCGAGGTCCCGTGTGCGAACGCACGCAGAACATCTCGCGCACACGTTAAATCCTGTTCCGCTTTTCGTAAGAGTAGGCCATCGTGTGCCGGTGGGAACAGATGACAATATTTACAAAACTGCATACACACGGGGACCGGATGAAAAAAAGCACATGATTGCTTATTCTGTTATCCTCGATATAAAAGAATAAAGAATAAATAATAATAAAGTCTTGAGTGAGTTACTCCCTAATTATCTTCCCCTGACACAACCGTGGGTTGTGTGAGTACACACTATTTCCAGAAGATTTTTTTTTTTCAAGGTAGAGCATAATTTGTTATGCTAAGAGCCTGTTATTGATGAAAACAATCTCAAACTATAATTTTAAAGAACAAAACTATTTTACGTCTTGGCAAAATGTTTATTTCTATAATTGAAAAAAGCTTTAGGCCTGGGCCAGATCAGATAAAAATACCAAGAAGATTTTGACATAAATACTGAACCTTCAAAATCTACTATGCTCTTGAACTCATCTGGACTCAGACACAAATCACCCCTCAGCATGCCCAGACATGTACACCAACATATATACATGCATGCAAATGAACACTCACTAGTATGTGCACTCATGCATAAACATTGGGGGATGGGACAGTCTTGCAGTTAGAGTGATGTGCTGGTTATCTGCTGACCCAGGTTCGAATCTCGTTCAAGAGGATTTTTCCTCTGGCGTTAACATCAGTGCCGATTCCCCTCCCCCTAAAAGTCCTTAGGATGAGACTATAAACTGATGTCCCGAGTGTGAATGCATGCAGAACATCTTGCACACATATTAAAACCTGTTCCATTTTTCAGAAGAGTAGGCCATTGTGTGCCAGTGAAAACGGATGACAAAAATTTACAAAACTGCATACGGGACTGGATATAAAAAATATAAAAAATACACGAGTGCTTATTCCATTTTCCTCAAAATAAAAATAAAAATAATAAAAGTAATAATAATAACAATAATAACACACATACACACACACTCACACACTCTCTCTCTTTCATACTTTTCGTATGAGTAGGCCATCATGTGCCGGTGGGAACAGATGACATTTACAAACTGCATACACACGGGGACTGGATTTAAAAAAGCACAATAGTGCTTATCCCATTATCCTTGATATAAAAGAATAAAATAAATAAAATAAATGCATACACACAAACATACCCTACCCACCCAACCACACACATTCATCTTCCCACCTCTTCCACACATAACCCCCCCAACCCCCAACCCTTCCCCCCCCCCCCCCCCCCCCCCCCCCCTTCACCCCCTCTTACATGGAATGAGGTCGCCATTCATGGAAGTACTGACGTCCAGTTCACCGGTCACATTGGACAGACCAAGATGGTCGACCAGGTCGTTGATTTTCCGCAGACACAACTTCCTGTTGCCGTGAAACTTGACCTTGCCCTTGCGAATCTGGAGATTCTTGGTGACCTCTTCCGTGAAGAGCTCCTGAAGATTGCTGTTGTCTCGCACAATCAGGCTGGCCCTGGAAAAAAAATGTCATGGTTTTTGTTTTTTATTCCCTGGCTAGTGCTCTGAGGTTCACACATCTATGGTAAGATTTTGCAAGAACCACTTGCCTACCATAAAGGTAGCCACATTCCCACTTCGGGGCTGATGTCTCTACACACAACACTGAGGGGGGCGGGATAGCCTAGTGGTCAGAACATTCCGCTTGCAATTAGATGACCCGGGTTCAATTCCCATTCGAGGAGATTTTTCTCCTGGAGTTAACATCAGTGCTGACTCCACTCTCCCCCAAAGTCCTTCGGATGAGACTATAAACCGAGGCCCCATGTGTGAATGCATGCAGAACATCTTGCGCACACGTTGAATCCTGTTCCATTTTTCATAAGAGTAGGCCATCATGTGCCGGTAGGAACAGATGACATTTTACAAAACTGCATACACACGAGGACAGGATGTACAAAAGCACAAGAGTGCTTATCCCATTATCCTCGATATAAAAGAATAAAATAAATAAATTTTTAAAAATATATAAAAAAGTAAACACTACTGTGTATGTGTCATTTTGTTGTTTTTTAAAATGTTATCTGTTTCTACAGGCACACAGTGGCCTACTCTTCCAAAAGATGGAACGGGCACATATGAAGAATGAAAAGATATTATATTTCTTTTAACAATCCAAAACAATATCAAACACACACACACACATACACACATACACATGCACGCACGCACGCACGCACGTATGCACATAAACACACACACACACAAACAAGCATGTACACAAACACGCACACGCACACACACACAATCGAATGAGTAAGCACATTGAAAACATACATCCACATGTTCTCCTTCCATTAATATTAATCCTTAAATTACATTCAATAAAACATAATTTTCTTCAAAAGCACCTTTTCAAAGGCTTTGACTACCTGCTTTCCTCTGTTTTCCCTTCACATCAATTCTAATTATTCATAAACTATATTCAATAAAAATGTTGTTATCACACAAACACATGGGCACACATGGGCACACACACACAACACACACACACACACACACACACACACACACACACACACACACACACACACACACACACTCACACATTCTCTCTAACACACACATCACACACACGCACCACAGCACACCACACACACACACAAACACACACACACACACTGTACACACACACACCCACACACACACACACTCACCCCCCCACCCCCACACACACACACTGTACACACACTCACCCACCCACCCACCCACACAACTTACTTAGAATCATCCTCATTTTCTCCTCCGATGACTCTCAGGCTTTTGAAGAAGTGGAGGGAGAGGAGGGCGTAGGATCGCACAATCTTGATGTAATGGGTCACCTCCCGAATCTCCCCTAGGCTCTCCTCCAGCTCCAGACCAATATTACCTGGCCACACAATTATACATCAATCATATGATCTCAATCTGTCAGATTTTTCTTGTTGTTGTTGTTGTGGTGGTGGTGGTGGTGTTTGTTCTTCAGCTAAAGCTCCAAGGTTCAACCAAAGATGTAGCGCTCTCCGACCAATATTACCTGGCCACACAATTATACATCAATCATATCTCAATCTGTCAGATTTCTATTCTTCTTCTTGTGTTGTTGTTGTTGTTGTTTGTTCTTCAGCTCAGCTAAAGCTCCAAGGTTCAATCAAAGTTGTAGTTTTGTGTGTGTGTGTGTGTGTGTGTGTGTGTGCTGTGCGTGCGTGCGTGCGTTGTGCGTGGTGCGTGCGTGCGTGCGTTGTCGTGTTGTGTTGTGTGCGTGCGTGCTGGTGCGTGCGTGGTGTGTGCGTGCATGCGTGCGTGCGTGCGTACGTGCGTGTGTACCTGCGCGCATGCATGCAGGCATGTGTGTGACCTTTTTCACCCACTATTTAATTATGGTAGCTCCCATTCTGACTTCGGGGATGGTGTTGAAACATGCCTGTATGCATGCAGTTTCTTTTTTGAAAAAAAAAAATTGTCATCTATTCCTACAGGCACTCAATGGCCTAATGTTCCAAAAGGTGGAATAGGTTAACATGTGCGCAATATGTTCTGCGCGCATTCGCACACCAGGCTTCAGTTTATAGCCTTATTCAGTCATATACAATGCGCATATTTTCCTCAACTTGAGCATAATATGGGCCAGATGGATTGCAAAAACGGAAAAACATACATTTATCATAATTGTTATCATTCACACACACACACACACACACACACACACACACACACACACACACACACACACACACACACTCTCTCTCTCCTCTCTCTCTCTCTCTCTCTCTCTCTCTCTCTCCTCTCTCTCTCTCTCTCTCTCTCACACACACATATATATATCACACACACACACACACACACACACACACACACACACACACACACACACACACACACACACACACACACACACACACACACACACACCCCACACACACACGCACTTAACACCTTATGATACATACTTCCCCCCATGATGTGAATCTCCAAAGGTCCATCAATCTTGTTCACACCCTTTCAGCTGCTGGGCAGAGTCTATACTGTCCACCACTTTAGAAGCGCACACTGCAAACACACAATGACCACATAAAACAACTGAACTGACTACAATTGTCATCTGTTGGACAATCCCAAGCTTAACACCCTTGGGGGGGGGGGGGGGGGGGGGGGGGGGGGGGACCCAGAATATGCACTCTGTCTCAATCATCACATCTGAAAATTGCTGCGAGACTCTAAAGGCTAAGTACACGCTGGATATGAAGTTATTGCGAGCACAGCTGTTTTCGCAATAATTGTTTATATCTTCATTTATTCTTTTATTTTGAGAATAATGGAATATAATGTGAGATTGTGAGAACACACTTGATGAGAAGTTTGCGAGCACGACTGTTTTTGAGTACTCTGCCATGTAGGCAAGCAGCCATACTCTGACTTCAGGGGACTTTTCTTCCTTTCAAAAAGCAGAGTGCAGATGTTATATTACGAGCTTGTCATGGCTGAAGACAATCTCTACATAATGTTCAACATTTCAAAGATAAGAACATTCTACTGTACAGCATTGTAATAAAGGCCTTGGCATAAAATTTGGTTTACACTGATCAATAACAGACAAAAGCTTTTGGCCCAGGCCATGATGATAACTAGATGCTCCCCTTACTCCTTGAGGAGTCCTCAGGGCATTGCACTTTGTTTCTTTTTCAAGCAATCGATTTTGGCAAGCAGGAACCTGGTGGAGCCTGTTCTTCCCCAGGTAGCAGGGTGCATGCTAGGTATCTCTGATGGGCTTTAACATGGGATTTCGACTATGAACCATTACATTCAATGCAAAATATGAATACATGGGCTTTGAACATGGGATTTCGGGCTATGACCCTTACATTTGGTGTAAAACATTAACACATGGGATTTGGCTATGAACTGTACAAGTTGATGTAAAACATAAACACACCTTATTTTTCGGGCCAAGAATTGTCACATTGATGTACAACATAAACACATCTCTAAATCTTGAGAGGCAGGTAGAAATTGTCACATTTCGCGCGAAAATGATCGATCACACCTCTCACCTTTGGGGCAGGAGTTGTTACACTTGATGCACTCTGTGTCCTTCTCATTGGCTTGGTAGCCTGTGGGACATTCCATGACACATTCCCACGGCAGTTCGTTCGACTCGGGTTTGTACAGCTTCCATTTTTCCATGGGGGAGCGGAACCGTCGCGTCAGGTTGAGGCACTGCTGGGCCGTCAGACACGTCGCTGCATGAACTGAAAAAAAAAACAACATCGGATATAATATGTTTATGGTTGTAGTAGAGATTTTTCTGGATTGGATGCATCACACTTTTGTTGAGATGTTCAAATGTCACGTGCCAGATCAGCTCACTCCTTTTATTGGGAGTTTTATGAATGCTCCCTATAAATTCAATGATCCATTCCCATGTTACAGGTACACAATGCAAAATCAGTTCTCTCAGCATTTTTCCAGTTTTGGAATGAACTATACATAATTTTGAACAAGTCTTTTTTTTCTTTTCTTTTAATTAGATTTGAATTTTTAAAATATTAGATCACACTTTATCAGTAAAAGAACAACAAGCAACAATAATTAAAGACAAGAACAAAGAATGACATCCATAATTTACATTTGCTCAAGTCTTATTCAACAGTCCTGATAGATCTGTCATTGCCATATCTCTCCTCCTCCTTTCCCCAAATCTACAGGTCTCCTACAACTACAGAGCCTGTGACAAAAGGTGGACCCAGAAAAAGCCACAATAGCTCTCTCTCTCTTTTTTTTTTTTTTTTTTTTTTTTTTTACAATCCAAAAAGCTACCTAACTACCTCTCTAGAATGAAATTATCAATCTGACACGCAGCCATGAAATAACAACACAACTTGAAAAAAAAAAATGAACAGATTTGTTCTTCTTTTTCTGATAAAGTGTGATTTATTTTTCTCTAAATTTTTCAATTTGAGATGATAAAAAAAAAAAATTTTGAGTATGAGTTTGAGATGGTCTTAACAAACCCCCTTCCCCATCCCCCCCCAAAAAAAAGTCAGCCTGGCTTACCATGTAAGTGGTAGGGGGGCATCGAGGCAAACACTTTCCCTGGTACACAACGTTGAGGCAGGCCACACAGTTCTGCTTCTGGAGGCCTTCAGACTCCCCACTGCAGCCTCCCAGGCAGTTCTTGTTGCAGCAGCGGTTTGTGCCCTCAAAACACGCGCTGGTGTTCGACACACAGTGACAATCTGAAAACAGAGAGATCATGACAAGACTGCCTTTAAAACACGCGCTCATGTTCAAGATTCAAGATTTAATTCGCCTTTGACCCCTCTTGGGCATGGAGGATTTCAAACAAAATCAACTGTAACATATATAATTTCATTAATAGAATACAATACGTTCATACACAGAATTTTTCACAGAAATAAAAATGTAGTCAACTTTTTCATTAATATCATGCAACTTTACTCTTCAAGTATGAATTTGTTAAGTTTTAATAACATATTTTTATCAGAAGAGAACAAATTACAAAATGTGAACATGGATCTTGGATACAAATATTCATGAGGTAGGACATTCTTCCGAAGCTCAGAAAACTTTGGACATTCCTATAAGTGAACTGACCTATCAAACGTGACATCGAAACAAGAGATCATGACAGACCTTCAAACACCTGTGTCGACACACAGTGACAATCTGAAAACAGAGAGATCATGACAAGACTGCCTTCAAAACACGCGTTGGTGTTCGACACACAGTGACAATCTGAAAACAGAGAGATCTGACAAGACTCTTCAAACACAGTGGTGTTCGACACACATGACAATCTGAAACAGAGAGATCGTGACAAGACACATTAGTAATACGAAGTTTTGAAATATTACACTTTGTTACAGCTTTGAATTACTGAAGGTCAACATGTTTGACACACAGTGACAATCTGAAAACTGAGATCGTGACAAAAGACACATTAGTAATATGTTGAAATTTTACACTTCGTTACAGCTTTGAATTACTGAAGGTCGACATCAAAGCTGTGATTCTGTCCTTGAGTGTTGTTGGTGTGGGGTCCCCCACTTGGCTTATAACCCTGAATATGCTCTGCCTCACTCCTCCCACCTGGGAATCACTGTGGGTGTGAGGCATTGTGTACACCATCATCATCACAGATCTATTTATTGTCAGGTTAATGTGAAGCTGTACTGACAACCATAACACTGCGCACACACACACACACACACACACACACACACACACACCACACACACACACACACACACACACACACACACACACTGGATGATAAGTTTGCATGTAATTTGTAATATAATGTATTCTCTTTTTTTTTCCAAGTATTTTGTCACTATGTATACTATATTATTTGCACTTTATAGCCAGCCATACTCTGACTTCAGAGGATTTTTTTTCACCTTTCAAGCTAAGTGCAGGTTGTTATGAGCTTGTCATGGCTGAAGACCATCTCAACATGATGTTCAGCAAAACATTTAAATGCAGGCTTGGTACTTGATGGAAAGCAATAGCTTTTAGCCCCAGCCATCTCCATTGTCATGCTGAAGAGTCAACTGTGACTACCGCCAGTGTTGGGTCTTTTTTTTTTTTTTTTTTTTTTTTTTTTTTTTTACTTACTTTCTGACAAATGGTAACTTCTTTGTCATCACAAACAACTGTTTGTTTTAAAGAGATGTTTATTCAGAAAAAAAAAAGGTTTTGATACACATAAGCAAGGTCAGCAACAACAAGCCACTGGCATATTGTTTGCGTTTCTAGTTGAATTGATTCTGTACTATGAACTAATGAAGTCTTTAAGAAATAGAAAATGTGAAGACGACAAACAAGAAGTGTGTGTGTGTGTGTGTGTGTGTGTGTGTGTGTGTGTGTGTGTGTGTGTGTGTGTGCGCTGTGTGCGCGTGTGTATGTGCGCGCGCGCACGTGTGTGTGTGTGTGTGTGTGTGTGTGTGCGTGCGTGCGTGCGTGCGTGCGTGCGTGCGTGCGTGCGTGCGTGCGTGCGTGCGTGTGTGTGTGTGTGCACGCACGTGTGTGTGTGTATATGTGCAAGTATACATCATTGCATGTATGCAATTGCATGTACATAGGTTAGAGAGTATGCATGAAAAGAACAGACACCAACAACAGCACTAGGCAATGTAGGTTAGCAAGAGCTGGAACCTCTGTCACTAAAGGAAGAAGTTACTGATGCCATCAAGCAACTAAAAGGAGGCAAACCCCCTGGAATGGACTTGTAACATACCAAGTAAGCTTTTGGCATTAATCTATCTCAGGCCCTTCCAGTTTTACAGCTGTACATCATCTATGCAAAAGATAACGGTCTATAACACAAGAAAGAATTATCCAGGACCCTACTGCTCAACAAAAGCAGTGACACTGACATACTGCATAATGAAGAAAATAATTCATTCATAATAACAACATTCATCCTTCACTGTAGTTTCAGTGCATTTCTTTTTATGCCAACTTGTCAGGGGAGGTTATTTCTGTGCTGAAGGGAGTTAAGGGAGTAGAAAAAAAAAACTGTTTACGAACTGCGACTATAAATATGAATTATGCGACCGCAAGAATGTGATAGCAGGCCTAGGGCTATGTTATTTGTATCTAATATGTGGGTCAGTTTTTACATTCGTCTGAATTTTAAGCAAGTTGTTTATCTGCTCTTTCTTTTGTTTTGTTTCATTTGTTTGTTTGTGTTTGTTGTTAGCTGGTTGCTTGGTTGGTGGGTTCATTTCTTGCTTGATGGGTTTGTTTGCCTGAAATTGGTTTTAATGCTTCTTTTCACACAAAAAGAAGAAGAAAAAACCACACAAGAGACTGAGATGTAAGATAATACTAGTAAGAAAGAAGCAGTGACATAAGACAAGAGAGACAAGAAAATAGAAATCAACTGGGCTTGTGTGGTGTGTGTGTGTGTGTGTGTGTGTGTGTGTGTGTGTGTGTGCGCGTGCGCGTGCGTGCGTGGGTGCGTGAGAGAGAGAGAGAGAGAGAGAGAGAGAGAGAGAGGAGAGAGAGAGAGAGAGGAGAGGAGAGAGAGAGAGAGAGAGAGAGAGAGAGAGCATTATATGTGTATCCGTATGTGTGTGTACATGTGTGTGTGTGTGTGTGTGTGTGTGTGTGTGTGTGTGTGTGTGTGTGTGTGTGTGTGTGTGTGTGTGTGTGTGTGTGTGTGTGTGTTTGTGTTTGTGTTTATGCATGCGTGTGCACGTGTGTGAAGCTTTGGACGCCATTTTTGACACTGACAGTAAATGAGTAATGAGATGCAGAGGGTCAGGTCATGACACAGCTTAACAAACAACCACAAAACATTAAAATCTATACAGTTTCTGTTCTGACTGGTCGCTTTTGACAGAGAAAGGGTCAGCAATGCTATTATCAATGTCCTAAAATGACATTATGGTGCTAGTCCCTAAATTGAAAACTGTCTAAAACTCAAGATTCCCGATCAGGAACGTTCAGACAAAACCACTGTGTGACAAACATTCCCCATTGGGATCGTTAGGACAGAGAGAGTTAAACCCTTTGCTGCCATGGCTATTTTTATGCTCACTGACAGCAATTTGCTGAGAGTTATTTTGGTTCTAGAGTGGAAGGTGGGGTGATTTTATCCACAATAAAATCCCAACATTTGGATTGTCTCTTGCCACTTGGTAATTCACTGATAGCATCTTGCAACCCTGTGACTGTATCTTGTAGATTACCTCTGTGATCGTATCATGCAAATCGGTGATTCCATCTTGCAAGCTCTCTATATCGTGCAAAGATCATGTGATTGTATTTTGTAGATCTGCTTTTCATAAGAGTATGCCATCGTGTGCCGGTGGGAACAAATGACAAGATTCACACAACTGCATACACACAGGGACTGGATGTAAAAAAGCACACGGAGTGCTTATTCCATTATCCTCGATATAAAAGAATAAATAAATAAATAAAAATAATAGATCGCTTTGATTTTATCATGCAATTCTTTGTGATTGTATAAATTTAAATATATAATGCAACTTGGTGATCACATTTTACAACTCTGTATCATGCAACTCTATGATTGTATCAGAATGCAAAAGTTCTATGTGATTGTATTGTGCCACTCTGTAATTGCATCTTGTTGATATTTACTTATCTCTGTGATTGTACCATGCAACACGGTTGTTATGTCAGGCAACTCTTTACTCTGTGATTATAATCTTGTAAGTCTGTGGTTGTGTCTTGTAGCTCTCTGATTATACCTTATATAGTTCTCTGTGACTGCATCTGCCATCTTACAACCTAGGTGTACTCCAAACACATATCACTGGTCCAGCTGTATCATAGCAAATCACTCAGCTCAAATTGATACAGTGCAATATGATGAAATACGATGCAACACTATGTGCAGTAACTAACACCACAGCAGACACAAGAAAATGCGATGCAGAACAATGTATACAATCTAACACAGCACAGTACATTTCATTACACTACAGTGCACTACAATACATGCAGTAGAAGTAGAATAGATTACTATACAATGCGAAGAAATGCGATGCGATTACCACACAACAGTGAACACAATACAGCACAACATTACACAACACAACCACACCACACCACATCACATCACCCCCCCTCCCCCCCACCAGCACACCCCACTGCAATTCAACACAACATTCAAATCCTCCCTGCTGCATTCACTTTCACCAGACACCAACGACACAACCACAGAGGCAGATGAGGGGGAGGGGAGGGAGGGACAGAGGAGGGGATTTCAAACCCATAAACCCTGCCTTGGATTCCTGCCCTCCCCCCGCCATTAAAAAGTTAAAACCCACAAGTGCATCAAAAAGTGTGTCATTTCGACGGCGCAGAGCGTCGCAATGTAACTTAACCTAAGGAAACACTACTTCCACGCCACAATACGAAAGAGAGCGTTGCAATGTTAAGTTTTGTAACTTAACCTAGGGAAACACTACTTCCACGCGACAATAGGAAAGAGAGCATTGCAATGTTAAGTTTTGTAACTTAACCTAAGGAAACACTACTTCCACGCCACAATAGGAAAGAGAGCGTCGCAATGTAACTTAACCTAGGGAAACACTACTTCCACACCACAATAGGAAAGAAAGCGTCGCAATGTAACTTAACCTAAGGAAACACTACTTCCACGCGACAATAGGAAAGAAAGCGTCGCAATGTTAAGTTTTGTAACTTAACCTAGGGAAACACTACTTCCACGCCACAATAGGAAAAGGCAATGTCTGATCTCCTGTTCCGCGATGGTTCAAGCGGCTTTTTTGTAGACTTCCTTTTATGTGATTTATTTGACTAAAAGTAAAATGTAGTATGTTTTCCAGAAGATGCTGGGACAAGCTGATGAGCCACAAAGGAGGATGGAAGACTTCATTTCCAGGATTTGGATTGGACTAGACAGGATTCTGCGACAAAAGAAGAGAACTTAAAAAACAAAAGTTCACAAGTCAAGAAGCTTACAAGAAGTACATGGATAGCCACAGAGAAGTGAGGAAAAAGATGAGAGAAGCCAAAGAAGCGTGGATAGAAGAACAATGCAACAACATCGAAGCTGGAATGACCAAGGGAAACAGCAAAACAGCTTACGACACTTTGAAAGCACTAACGAAAACCACACAGCCTAAAGCCTCTGTTATTGAAGACAAAGAAGGAAATCTTTTAACGGAAAACAATGCCATCCTCCAGCGCTGGACAGAATACTGTGAGGGATTGTACAACTACCCACTACGCCCAGATACCAACATAGTTTCTGACAAACCCCCTGAACACCAAGATAAAGACCCACCAATACTAAGGTGTGAAGTAGATGCAGCTATTAGACAATTGAAGAAGGGGAAGTCCCCTGGAATCGATAACATCCCAGCTGAACTCATAAAAAATGGAGGGAATGAAACAGCAAGGCGATTCACAGAACTTTGTCAGAAGATCCACGACACCAAAGAATGGCCAAAAGAATGGACACAGTCTCTTGTAATACCCCTGCCAAAGAAAGGAAACCTCAAACAATGCCAGAACTACAGAACCATCAGTCTCATAAGTCATCCTAGCAAGATCATGCTGCAGGTAGTCCTCAACAGACTGAAAAACCAAGCAGAAAAACTCCTGGCAGAAGAACAAGCGGGCTTTAGACCAAAACGCAGCACAATGGAACAAATTTTCAATCTGAGAATTCTGATAGAGAAGCATCTCCAACACCAAAAAGACTTGTACCACAATTTCATAGACTTCAAAAAGGCCTTTGACAGGGTATGGCATGACGGCCTCTGGCAAGTACTCAGGCACTTCAACATTGACAGCTGTCTAATTGAAGTCATCAAAGCTCTGTACGAGAACGCAGAAAGTGCAGTTTTTATGAATAATCACGGTGGCGAGTTCTTCAAGACCACGGTTGGGGTTCGCCAGGGCTGCCTTCTCTCACCTGTACTCTTCAACCTCTTCCTCGAAAACATCATGACAGAGACACTGCAAAACCACCACACTTCCATCTCCATTGGTGGAAGACCCCTTTGCAACCTCAGATTTGCAGATGACATTGACCTCATGGGCAGCAGCAAACAAGAACTGCAAATCCTCACAGACAATTTAACAGATCGAGCGAGCGCATACGGCATGGAGGTCAGTACAGAGAAATCAAAGATCATGGTCAACAGCGCGAGTAATGACATCACGGAAATAAAGATGAATGGAGAAACACTAGAAGAGGTGAGCCAATTCAAATACTTAGGCTCCATCCTAACAAAAGATGGCACATCAAACAATGAAGTGAAAGCTCGCATTGCAACAGCAACATCTGCTCTAGTCAGACTCGAGAAGATCATCAGAAGCAACAACATCAGCTTCTGCACCAAATACCACCTTTACAAATCCCTCGTGATATCTATCCTCCTATATGGCTGTGAATCATGGACTCTGACAGCAGAGTTAGAGAGGAGAATCCAAGCATTCGAGAACAAGTGCCACAGAAGACTCCTCAAAATATCATACAAAGAACACAAGACCAATAACTATGTGAAAGAAGAAATCAAAAAGCGTGTGGGCCCCCAAGAGCCTTTGCTCTCCACCATAAAGAGGAGAAAGCTGATGTGGTTTGGTCACACCACAAGACACAACACCCTAGCAAAAACCATCCTGCAAGGAACAGTCGAGGGCAAGAGAAGAAGAGGCCGCCAAAAGAAATCATGGGTTGACAACATCAAAGACTGGACCGCCCAACCCCTGCAACACCTCCTACTAGCCACACAGGATCGTGAAGCATGGAAAAAGATCTCTGTTGCGTCTTCTCTCATGTCCCCCCTACGTCCTTTGGGACATGGGACTGAGTGAGAGTGAGTGAGACAGGATTAGGTTAAATTGGATTAGATTTGAGTGGGTTCCATTGCACTGCAGTCTTAGAGTCTGCATTATATTATATTGTCAACAGTATTGTGTTGTAATGATCTTGTATTGATTTGTATTAATTTACTTACCACTTTTAGGCACTGCAGATTTTTCTGCATAATATTTGGGCTGCCCTTTCCAGGTACATTATATCACCACAAGACTATGCACCATAAATCTCTTTTTTTTTTCTTTTTTTTTGGGGGGGGAGGGGGGAGGGAGCCTGTTTTCATAAGACAGGTCAGGTGTAATTGCTACCCAAGGAGCATGTCTTTTTTCAACATAATTTTTGCAGGGATAACACTTGTTGCCAATGCGTTCTCTTTATCATGTTATCTAAACAGACTAGCATCCAGACCACCACTCAAGGTCTAGCAGACAAGGGTAAAAGTTCAGTTTCAAACGGGGATCAAACGGATCGGTGACATCTTGCTTTCCAAATTGGTGCATAATTTATAAGCTCTAGACAGTAAGACTAGGAAAAACTACAGTGAAAAGTGGACAGCAGAAACCCCCTTCTACTTCTACTGTAACAAGTGTTTCAGCCCTTCACTTCAAAGTTCGGACTACAACCTGGACGATTAACGAAAAACTTGCTTTTTTATTTTGTCTTTTGTTGATTACATAAGCTCAAAAGGCTGTTTTTTGTTTCGTTTTTTTGTTTTTGTTTTGTTGGGGTTTTTTGTGGTTGGTTGGTTGGTTGGTTGGTAGGGGTTTGGGGTTTTTTTGTTTTGTTTCTGTTTTGTTTTTGTTTTTTTGTTTTTTTGGGGGGGGATTTTTTTTATTTAACCATGCAAGTGTACGGCACTTTAGGTGGTTGGCTGGCTGGATGACTGGTTGGTTGTTGACTTGGGGGTAGGGGTGGGATGTTTTGAATTTTGGGGTTTGGTTTTATTATTCAAATTAAAAAAATATGATAATGTGATATACTTTCAGTAAAAACCATACTTTAACCCAACAACATGGTCTGAGTGGTAATCTTCCTTTCAAAAATATCTCCAAATTATTTATAAATCCTTTTCATTTTTCAAACATGTATACTGTCACAGTGTCAACGAAGTTACCAAGTGCTACTAGTAACTACAAAAAATACAAGTTCTATGACCACAATAACAAGTTAGTTACACAAAAACCTGTATCCAATAGTAACGACCCTAACTTTTCACTCACTCTCTCTCTCTCTCTCTCTCTCTCTCTCTCTCTCTCTCTCTCTCTCTCTCTCTCTCTCTCTCTCTCACACACACACACACACACACACACACACACACACACACACACACACACACACACACACACACACACACACACACACACACACACACACACGCATGCATGCACGCACACGCACACACACATGCATGCATGCACGCACACGCACACACACACACACAACCACCTCTCACCGATTTTTTATCAAACCACCACCACAAAAATGCAGCAGCAGAAAGAAAGAAAAAATAAACACCAGAGACTAACACTGAGACAGAAAGACACAGACAGACAGACAAAAAGACAGAAAGATACTGATAATACTGACAGAGAAAAGTACAGCTCTAGTAGAGAGAGAGAGAGGAGAGAGAGAGAGAGAGAGAGAGAGAGAGAGAGAGAGAGAGAGAGAGAGAGAGAGGAGATAAGAGAGAGAGAGAGAAGACAGACAGAGGAAGAGAAGACCAGAGAGAGAGAGAGAGAGAGTCAAGACAGAGAGAGAGACAGACAGACGAGAGAGAGAGAGAGAGAGAGAGAAGAGAGAGACACAGAGAGAGAGAGAGAGAGAGAAGAGAGAGACTCGGAGAGCAAAAACAACAACCTGTAGTGTGTAGCCCACCCTTCAAAGTTCATTGACTCTGCTGACCCGACCTTGACAAAGGGATATTGACCAGGTGCCAGATTCGGCTACTGCTATGCAAAACGAACATGGTTTGGGGGGAGGGAGGGGGAGAGGAGAGAGAGAGAGAGAGAGAGAGACTTCTGGGCGAGGGAGAGG
>CM060328.1:49977965-49980465 GCA_030674155.1 Stramonita haemastoma
TCTCTCTCACAGTCTCTGTCACAGCAGACGACAAACTGAGCAGGATCTGCTGGAATGCTATCAATATTTTGTTAAAAATATAGGCTGTCTCAGTATGTGACAAGCATTAATTTAGGGCCTTTGTAAAAAATACTTTCCAAGAAAAGCAATGGTACTGAAAGTGAAATGTGAGTGAAAAGCATAGTTAAGATATAATGTATGCTTTCTTTAAAAAAAATTTTAAAAAGCATTGGTACTGTAATATGCATTAAAAAAACAGTAACAACTTTATGGTGCCTTTGAGTGTGACAAGCACTGGTAATGTAATATGCATTAAAAATGTACTTTACCATTTGTGCTGTCACCCATCCAACCAACCATAGTTTGACAACTTTAATGCAATTGCAAAAGTGAATCTATGAGTCTTCTTGAAATGTGCACAAGATGTTCTGCTTCATTCACACACAGGACTTGAATATACCTCACCTCACCTGTTCCATAGACCTGCAGACTGTGGGGGCACCACTGAAGATTTTGCAACCAGCTTCCTCCACTCCTCACAGGTCCTTCACCTTCTGTAGCAGATCACTCCACCCAAGGCTAGTCCACTCTCTCGGTCTCTGATGTTGTCTTTCCATCGTTTTTTCTGTCTGCCTCTTCATCTCCTTCCTTTTACTGTTCCCTCTAGGACAGTCTTGGCCAGTCCAAAGCTCGTATGACATACCTGTACCACTTTGCGTTTTTTGGGTTTTTTCTTTTTTTTTTTACTGCTTTGCAATTTTTACAGCTCTTCATATGGTCCAATGACATTTTTTATTCTGGTTTTCACTTCCTCATAAGTGATGTGATCTCTGTATGAGATACCAAGGAGTTTGCGAAAGAATTCCATCTCCACTGCCTGTAAGGCTCTTCTTTTAATGTCTGCTGTTAGGGTCCATGTTTCACATGCATAGAAAGATATGGACATGATCAGGGAACGCATCAGTCTCAGAGTCTGATATTGAAGCTGATGGCGATGTTCTTGTCATTCCAGAGGACTCTCAGTTTGGTCATTGCAGCTGTGGTCTGGGCTATCCAGGGGAGAATTTCAGGTTTTGACCCTTTATCTGCCGCATTGTGCTCCCGAGCACAATGGGTTCAATTCCCGGTTGAGGGTATTTTTCCTCTGGAGTTAACATCAGTGCTGACTCCACTCCCCCCCAAAAAAGTCTTTTGGATGAGACTATAAACTGAGACCCCGTGTGCGAATGCACGTAGAATATCTTGCGCACACGTTAAATCCTGTTCTGTTTTCATAAGAGTATGTATCGTGTGCCGGTGGGAACAGATGACATTTACAAAACCGCATACACACAGGGACTGGATGTAAAATAGCATACGAATGCTTGATCCATTATCCTCGATATAAAAGAATAAATAAATTAATCAAAAAACAAAATAAATAAACACTCTAACCATCAGGCTGAACTTCACTACCAGTACCACCATCCTCTTCCCAATGGTAAAACAAACAAATAATCCCCCTGCGCATACAATTCACCGAACCTTGGAATAGATCTTCAGTCACCATCACATCACGAGTACAATGATCTAAGTAACTACTAGGTTGTTTCCACCACCCCACCCCCCACCCCTATCTCTCCCCCAAGCTTGATATAATATATCACCATGTCTATTTTTGGGGGGAAGAAATGAAAGTTAATCCTCTTGTTTACTCTTCAAAAACAAAAAGTCAAAACTGATCTCAGTGGTATTTTGTTAGATGGAAAGAAGCCTGCTATTTTGTAAACAAACCATACTTTTATTTTTATTTTTAAAGAAAGCCGCTATGTCCTTCATTTTGAAAGGAATGAGAAATCGGATATGTGTGCATGCATGAGTGTATGCAAGCGTGTGTGTGTGCATGTGTGTGAGAGAGAGATGGGAGGGGGGTAGAGAGAGAGAGAGAGAGAGAGGGAGGGAGGGGGGGTAGAGAGAAAGAGAGTGGAGGGAGGGGGGGTAGAGAGAAAGAGAGGGGAGGGGGAGAGAGAGAGAAATATGTGTGAGCACATGTATACCTGTATCATGTAAGTATGCATGCTTGAATGTGTGTGTATACCCCCACAATGGCCACATGTGTCCAAAAGAGTATTATTCTGAGCACTTTTTTTGCTTTTTTTCAGCAAAAGAATTAAGCACAAACTTCTTTTCTTATAAACCTAGCACAACAATCCAACAACAAAACCAATAGAATAACAACAATGTGGACAAGTAAATGTGTGTATTCAACTGCCTGCCTGCCTGCCTGCCTGCCTTGCCTTGCCTTGCCTTGCCTTGCCTTGCCTTGCCTTGCCTTGCCTTGCCTTGCCTTGCTTGCCTTGCCTGCCTGCCTGCCTGCCTGCCTTGCCTGTGAACAAGCTTACAGCTACTAAGCTAAGTCTCACGATTTTTAATCCTTTAGTCTGGAAAAATTAGTCTCTGACAATGTCTAAAGCTGACTGTAAGAGTACACTCAAACATACATAAGCTTTCAACCACATAC
>CM060328.1:49985465-50020465 GCA_030674155.1 Stramonita haemastoma
AATCAAAACTCACCCAGATTCTTCTGACAGTGCGACGCCGTCCAGCAACGTCTCGCCTCCTTGCCATTAACCTTAGTAGTGGAACAGTCCTCGGGACAGTAATTCACACACTCCGTCACGTCCTTGTTCTCCTGGATGTGATGGTCGCTCTCCCTGCGACCCACGGCAATGCGCGACCAGTCGATGGTGTCCACATAGCACAGGCGCGTGTTCTTCGTCAGCCGAACCGCCCCGCGCATGATGGTCGTCAGGGAGACCAGACCCAGCTCCTCCAGGTCGGGCATTTCGTAGGCCACCAGGGCGTAGTTGTAGAACAAGTCCTGGCCGCGGATGACGGCCAAGTTGGGGAAGATGTGGCGCAGCGTTTTGAGGCCGTACACCCGGTACAGCAGCAGGTGGCCTGTGATTTCCCGGAGGAGCGGGAACTGGAATTTCTCGTAGTCCTTCTGCTCGGCGTGGTCGATGAGGAGGATGTGCAGCTTGCCCTCGATGACCGTGCAGTTCTCCAGCTTCTTGAAGCCCTCCACAGAGTTGCGGATGTCCACGTTGCCACAGGCTGCGAAAGAGATCAACATTGTCTTGTATTCAAGGCACAACAATATCTTGTATTCAAGGCACAACAATATCTTGTATTCAAGGCACAACAATATCTTGTATTCAAGGCACAATATATCTTGTATTCAAGGCACAATATATCTTGTATTCAAGGCACAACAATATCACATTATCATGTAATGTTTCTTTGACTGTCGTGTTTGACCATGACCTCCAAAACAGCAGAGGAGGCAGCTGCTGTTTCGGAAATGGGGCAGAAATTTGATTTATAATAGTGGAGATGCCTTACCCACAAGCACACCCCCACCCTCTCGGCACAATATGACATTATCATGTAAACTTACAGTATAAAACATCACACCATGATACCAACATAATCCAAAATGTATTCATTCATTCCCCTCCTCAGGCTCCTGTCTCCTATCATGTTACATATTATATGATCAGTTTCACTACAAGTATTACAACCTTTTTTTTCCTTCTAGAGGAAAGAAAATCATCAATATGAATCAGAACATGCAAACCATCAAAACTACAAGTTGTAAAGACTAGTATCATATATCTATAGAGTATGTCACATAATTAAATCATCTGAAATACAACTAGGTTCCTCTAGTCTTTTATCTTGTTACTGTTTTGGGTTGTTTGTTGTTGTTTTTTAAACAAATTTATAAAGACATCACAACATGAAAAACGACAAAAATATCATGAGATGTCTATCACCGCACAGCCAAGGAACAAAAAAAAAATTGTACAATGATTTTGATATCACCACAACCTGGAAAAACACAAAACAGCATTGCAAAATGCTAATCCTCTGTTCCAAAACTCAGAGAAGAGGGGGAAAAGCACATACAAAAAGACAAGACAAAACAAAACAAAACAAAAAACCCATCCAGAAAATATTCCACGAGGCAAGAAAAAAGAAAAAAAAAAGGCCAAATTGATACAATAATCAGCTCACGGGGAGGGAAAAAAAGCGAGACAGACACACAAAGAGAGAGAGAGAGAGAGAGAGAGAGAGAGAGAGAAGAGAGAGAGAGAGAGAGAGAGAGAGAGACAGAGACAGAGAGACAGAGACAGAGACAGACAGAGACAGACAGAGACAGACAGAGACAGACAGACAAGGACAGAGGCAGACAGAGACAGACAGACAGACAGACAGACAGAGAGGATAATCATGAATACTGCCAGAAGCATCTGTTCCCCGTAGGAAAACAAGACAACTGAACTCTGCATTGATTCTGATGTAATGCTCATGAATGGTGATAAAGGTTTGGGAAAGAAGTGGCATGCTGTTTTATGTTTGTTTTTGTTCAGAACTCTTCTGTGTGTTTGACTCTTCTCTCTTCTCTTTCTCTCTCTGCCTTGACTTCTTCGACTTGTAGACTTTACTCTTTGACTTGACCTTCTTGACTTCTTTGACTTGACTTCTTAGACTTGGCCTCTCTTTTACCCGACTTCTGACATGGCTTCTCTTTGGCTTGACCTCACTTCAACTTGACTTCTTTTTGACTTGACTCCTCTAAAAAAAATATATTACATTTTTCTTTTAAGACTTGACTCCTCTAACTTCAATCCTCTCTTTGATTTGACTTCTCTTTCTGACTTAACTTCTGGCCTGATTTCTCTCTTTGACTACTTCTCTGACTTGAAAGTTAACTTCTCTGAATTAACTTCTCTGACTTCCCTCTCGACTCCTAAAGGGGTCACTGAGGCACAGCACTGTATTTTTCAGAAAGCATATTCATTGTGGGGCAAGTTGAATCTTGTGCGACAGCTGCCTATCAAGCTCTACAGATAATAAAGACAGGTGCCCTAGATTGCTGACATTCTAATTTGTTTACATCTACCAGATAATGCTCAGTGAAAAACAACAGGTTTAACATCATCCTGTTCTTATCAGTTTAAATGTGATTATCTCGACGCTGATGTCAACAATGTGATGTATTTTTCTATTTGATTTAACTGATAACCTGTACTGATCAACATATATCATCTGCTCTCAACTTGGTCAATTACTGATAACTGATCAAAGTCGATCTGCTCTTAAGTCTTTAACTTTGTAAACATGATGAACTTTAAACGATTCAGGAATAAAATGTTGGCAATCACTGTAACAAGTGTAAGACCACAATGAAAAGTTTGTGAGTATGGTTAAATTTTCAAGTACCCACCCATGACATGACATAGGCAGCCATACTCCAACTTCTGAGGGTTTTGGTTTGGTTTGTTTGTGTTTGTTTTGTTGTTTTTTGTTGCTGTTGGTTTTGTTTGTGTTTTTTTTTGGGGGGAGGTTGCTTTATCAGTTTATGGGGTTTGGGGCGGGCTTTTTTAAAGCAATACCTACTGAAAAAATTTTTAATACAAGTTTACAAAAATGATCAATTAATGGACCACGGTAGTCAGTACACCATACATACATGTGAAACTACGTCAATGGACCAGTGGGGAGTGAATTAATGAATGTCACCTTTTTTTCTATGATGAATTCATCATTCCTCTATAGATATACCTGATAATTAGATAGATTTATATCTAGATTTGTAAGTTCCATGCCTTAGTGTAGAAAAAAAAATGTATACCTCACTGAGTAGATCATTTTTGTCCCTTTTTTTGTCCAAACCTTTTCAGAGCCACTAACAGGCATCAATAGCCATCATACTATGTGCGCATTAAAAATTAGAGACAGTACACAGCAATACCACATAATACAGTACACAGCCAAGAATATATGTATAAATAATACTTCTTTTTCTTCATCCAATGCTCAGACAGCAACTATTGTTTTCTGTCATTTTACTAGTGAAAATGCACTGAGCTGCCAAAGTGCCTAACAAGTCAGGCCCTGCACATCCATCCAACTTTGGTGTGGGCAAGAATTTTTATAGAAGTCTTTCTGGAAAAAAGGCAGGAGAATGGACTAAGAAAGCAGAAAGCAAACAAGAATGAGGTGACAGGAAGGACAGGAACAAGACAAAAATAAAGTAAGGGATAGAAATGAGGAAATTCCTAGTTTTGCAGTATTTCCAAAAAGGTGCAGATGCTATAAAAGTATAATAATTATGTAATACCAGTTGACAAGCCCCCAGCATCCTCCTGACAGAAGGCAGAGCAAATACTGCAATACAACACAGTATAAAGTACAAACTTATACTTACAGTGTATAAATTTACATTACACAAAATGCAATAAAATAAAGTACTCTGCAACACTTTACATAATGCAACAGAATATAATGCAATGCAATGCAAAACAGTACCATGCACCCCACATCACACCACGCACATTACCCCCATTCCACAAACCAGCCCACCCCATCATACTACATAACACAGTCTACCTTGACCATTTTTTTTTTCTCAAGACAAAACCACCATGTTCCACAGTGGGTGGGCTCATCAGCTGTATGCTGGTTCTGACACTGCAGCCTATACAGTGTGCACAACATAAGAAGTATCATTGGTGTTTCTTTTATCTCATAATCGTCCCCAATATCATGTGTCACAGACTGACGAGAGAGAGAGGAAACGTATAATTATTGAAGGATGAGTTTCTTGTATGTGTATACATGTACATCTCCCCCTACACACACACACACACACACACACACACACACACACACACACACACACAACACACACACACACACACACGCACTGCAAGTCAAAAGGGGGGGGGGGGGGGGGAACCCACTGAAGGAATGCAACTTTGCAAGAAAACCTGTCAACATAGCACCTAGTGTTTCAACGAAAGGAAAGGTTTGTCCTCCCCCCCCAACCTCCCCCCTCCTATGTTTTCCATCCTCTCTTAGTTTTCAAAATCAAAAACAGGCAGTGCAGTAGATACTGGAACCTGTACTCAAGATTACATTAACTCCATAACTATCATGTGTGTGAATACACTTACAATACACTACTTCACCCCACAAGAAACATTCAACAACATACCACTTCCAATCTTTTTTCAACTGCAATCCTTAAATCTTGATTCTAAACAAGTTAACAATTTTGTTCCCCTTCCTTAACTCTTTGAGAAGCCCCTGCCATTGATAGGGAGGGGCACTGCAGTGAAGTTTTTAGGAAGTACATTATATAAATACACATGTATCAACGGCAAGTTAAACCTGTTGAAGCCCATCCGTCTCCTTGTAACAAGGTGCATGCTGGGTATGTTTGTGTCATCCATTTTATCAGCTATAACAGGCCAGCCTACCTCTTCTACAACAGGCTTACACACAGAGGATCTCAGTTTATAGGGAGGGGGGGATGTTTTGTTTTGGGGGGTTGGGGGTTTGTTTTGTTTGGTTTGGTTGTTGGTTTGTTGTTTTTTTTTAATTGGTGATGGGGGGGGGGGCGGGTTGCTTTTTTTCATTCCTCAGTCAAAACAGCTTCAAGGTTCACCGATGGTGAAATTTTATAATATATATATGCAACCATTTTTACCCTCCATAAAGGTTACAACTGTCTTCCAACTTCTGGTTAGTTTATAAATAGTTTCATACTCGTGAATAACTTGAAACAGTGGAGATCTGTAATCTTTCATCTCTGCACAGCATCTTAGGTGGGCACAGCTGGACAGTTAGGATGTGATCTCTAAAAAAGAGGTTGCATAAATTCTACCTTTCACCATGAAGGATAAGTGTATCATATGCAATGGAGGGTTTTTGACCACCACCCAAGGAAACAGAGCATCACAGTTTGCAGGTGTGTCCCGATTTAGTAACACAACACTTCGACAGGGCTCTGATGGCATGGGAGGTAATCTACTTACTACCCCATCACAAACTTTTAAAAGGATGGAGTCAGTGTCAGTGTCAACTCCAACAGAAAACATTACCCTGAACAGACACCTCAATGGAGACTCAAACCCTCTCTCCTCTCAGTTACTGTAGTGTACTCATGATCTTGGGTACAACTCTCCCCCTAACGCCCCCCACCCCCCTCCCTCCCCACCTTTCCCAAACCCCATTCTAAAATTATGGGAAAAGTCATTCTAAAAGCTGTGTGAGCTCTGACTACATAATAACGACACATCACCCATCCATCAAGATGCACACAGGACTGTATTACATACATGTATACAGTACACAGTCAATATTTTCAGCTCTGATGTTGCATAAGACATGACAGGACACGACATTATGCAACACGCCTGAGCCTGAAGGTTTGAGAAATCACAAACAACAGTATAGTCATCAACAATAATGACATAATAGGATTAGGGACCAGGTGAAAGGAGAGAGAGATGGGGGAAAGAAGAGAGATTTTACATAAACTTCAATGAACTACACAAGGGGAAGGAGAGAGAGGGAGGGATCAAAGCCACATACCAAAGACCAGGAAAGAGAAGGGAAAAGTAGGGAGGGGGGTTGTTTGTGTGAGCACCCCATGCCATAAGCTGAAGGGTAAGGAGGGGAGGGGGGCCAGGGGAAGAGAGGTAGAGAGGGAGGGGAGGTTGTTTGTGAGAGAGTGGAGGGCAGTACAAGTTACATCCCCTATCAGAGCTCCCTATCTTTCAAAGAGGGGGGGAAAGGGCTGCAATCTTACTCAAGGCCTTATGCCATCATTAACCAACAGTTACTCAACAACAGCCCCACTCCTCCCCTCCCCCCTTCCCTCCTTTCCTTCTCCCTTTCCCTCCTTTCCTTCTCCCTGCCCCACTCCCCACCCCACCCCCTCCCTCCTTTCCAGCTGTGAAAGCTAGACAACAACAAACTGAAAGGTGAGAGAGGGCGTGGCTAAGATAGTGAAGGGGTTACCAGGGATGTGGTAATGTGAAGATTTGGGGGGAGGGGGGGGGAGTGATGGGGAAGAGGGAGAGAGAGGTCTACAGATAAACAGATCTATAAATTATTCAGTCCAAAATACTAGCTACCTAAGCTTCAAGGACCCATAAAATAATCTAATCCCAGGGCCTAAAATACCCCATGGGCACTTCCAAATTTATAGATGTTGGAGAGCTCTGACACTACTTCTGTGTCATCCAGGCGTGACTCTCACTCACAGCTTTGCCAACAACAACAAGCTGAAGCCATATCAGGGCTGTCATATCATTAAGAATCTGCCCCAGGCCAAAAGCTTTGTCAGTTATTGATGTAAGCAGTGTGCCACGGCCTACATTAAAATGTTGACAGTATGCCCTCAAACATTGAGACTGACTTTGTCAATGACATGCTCAAATTATCAAGCATTAGGCCTACAACCCACCTTCTCAATGGAAGAAGACAAAAAATTATCTGAATTCAATAAAAGCAACAGAATCTAGAGATCCTCAAAACTTTTTTTTGTTGTTTTTATTGTAAATCTTCAATTCAACTTTAAAGTCCAAAATAACTGACACAGAAAACTGAAACTAAGTCCCCCAAAAGTTCTTCATTCCATACATGTTGAATAAAATCATTAGGAGATCAAATATGATGCATCTTTTATTCTAAGAGACTTTAAGTTTATAAGTTCTCCTGTCAGAGTTCAGTGGGTTACAGTTCTAAACATAACCATACTCAGCATGCACCCTGTACCCGAAGTCAAATGGGCTCCACTGGGTTCAAGTTGCCCAAGAGAGATAGCCTTAATTCAGTGCCATGCCCAAACAACTACTCTGGGAGAACTTGAGGAAGAGAAGAAAGAACTATGCCTTAATTAAATAATATAAATGATAAGTAGGCCCAGATCAAGAAATGAAAGAATGGAATGCCCATTCTTTCTTCACCTTTATTCAGCTTTAAGTTTGTTTCTTGGGGTTTTTTGTGTTTTTTTAGAGAGCTGATATTGTATTTCAAATAAAGTGAAATGCTCTGTACTGTATTACAATTTTACATGCACTGGTTGTTTTAAGGAGGGGGGGGGGGGGGCATTCTTTGGCTAGAGCTCCAACAATCACCAAAGACAAAATTCATATATCATTATATATCATGTTTCTTTCTGCCCACAATAAAGGTAGACTACATCCCGACTTCCAGGATGATGTCTAATGCCTTATGGCAATGTGTATATATAATGGGGGTTTTTTTAATTAAATTTTGTCATCTGTTCCAACCGTATGCAATAGCATAACTTTTCCAATACCAGGCAGAGCAAACATACATGTGTGCAAAATGTCATGCATCCGTTTACACATGGGACCTTGGCAAATACTGAAACAGTCTCATCTGAAGGATTTTCTGGAGAGTAGTTAATTCCGGGGGGAAAATCCCCTCAAACAAGTGCCTCGATGGTAGCTCAAAATCAAACCCGGGCCATCAGATCACAAGCATAACGCTCTAACCCTTAGACTACCCTGCACCCCAGCCCCATACATACTGTACAGAATTGCATCATATTGCCCTTGCAATGCAGTGCACTGCATAACACCCTTGTCAAAACAGAGCTAGCCTGTGTGAAAACAGTCTAGAACGTTGAACTGCCGTCCTGAGAAAATTAGTTGACTGTCATTACACTGCCGCCTTCTTTTTTTTGCTGGGTTTTTGCGTTGTTATTTGTTGCCATAGGTTGTCTGCATGAGTTTTTTGCTTGTTGACCTTTTTTTTTACGAACATTCCAAGCATTTTGTTTACTACAAGAAAGAATTCATCTCAATATACATGGTGTACCTTTGTGAGAAGAAATATTCGATTTTTTTTTTTAGTGTTAGTACTGTTACAAGTCATTAAGTCCCCAAAATCAGAATGCTGAGCACTACCTTAAGTACTGTAGGTACACAGTCACATAGGCAAAACCTCACCACTGGTGAACCTCAGAGCTCTAATCAGGAACAAACAAAAAAAATGTGCGTGTGTGCATATCATGTATGCATAAAACTCAACATACATACATACATACATGTTTGTTTACAAACAAAAACAAATTCATCTCAATTAACACAGCTCTGCTCAGGAGAACAACTCTGCTCTGCTCTGCTCTGTGTGTGTGTGTGTGCGTGCGTAAACATTCCATGCTCGAGATACTGTATCATACTATATACAGCCTAAAGGATTTGAACACCACAACCAACAACATTCTCCATCCATCCAACCAACCCCCCCCCCCCCCCAACCCCCACCCCAACCCTACCACCATAGGTTTGTTATGAAGAAACAGGAAGACCACGACAACAAGGGCCGCTCCTAAAATGGGAGACAGACAGACAGATGGGGGATGGGGAAAGGGAGACGGCTGGGGGGAGGGGGGGGTCTCTCTCTTTCTTTTTTTTTTAGGTGGGGGGGGGGGGGGGGTCTGGGAGAAGGTAGGTCAGACAAGACCCAGACAGCAGAACCCCACACAGAAAAGAAGGGTCTCTTTGCTGAGGGTGTCACTCAGAGAGAAAGAAAGAAAGAAAGAAACAAGAGAAGCCGACAGAGTCCACAAAGAGAAAGAGACACGGAAGAGAGAGAGAGAGAGGGTGGGTGGGGTGGGTGGAGAGGGAGGGAGGGAGATAAAAGAGAGGAGAGGGGAGAGAGGGAGGGGGGGAGGGAAAAAAAGAAACAAAAAGGAAGCGACTTGGGAATAGTGGGAGGGATGGCTGTAGAGGAACTGAATGAATCAAAACATGAATGAACAAGAGGAGAGCGAAGCCTTAGTGACTCACTTGGGGCCAACAAAAACACAACAAAACACAACCCCCAAAAAAATATCTGTGATGGACGATCTAACCATATTCATTCCCAGCTCTTTTCCTCTCCCCACAACAGGTCATAACCTCCATTGACAATCTATGCACACAAACATAAAATAAAATAAATAACCCTCTTTCCCCACAACAGTTCATAACCTCCATTGACAATCTATACAAACATAAAATAAAATAAAATAAATAACCCTCTTTCACTTGACTTCTCTAACTTCTAGAGGAGTCATGGGGCCCCACATTGAAACTTTTAGGGCAAGGGTGCTGTAAATGTTACCTGAACCTGGTGGAGCCCATCCCAATCCAGGTAGCAGATTGCATGCTGAGCAAGGCTGTGTTGTCCATGCCATCAACCACAGGCCTACTCTTAGACTACAGAAGATGGGGTTTTGTGAGCACATGATGTTCCCCATGTGTTGGCAAAAGGAGACATAGATCTAGTCAAGTCTCATCCAAAGAACTTGCAGAGGAATGGAGTTGGAAGCATTGTTTAACTCCAGAGGGAAAATTCCCTCTAACAAACACTTGAAACAGCATAGCAGAGATTCGAACCTGCTCCTCATTTCACCGATACATCACAAGACCTTGTTCTCACTATCAGGTTTCATATTATACAAGGGAGGACAGGACTCAGAAAAAAAAATTTCCCAGCAGAGATTTTATCCCAATATTTGGCCAAAAAATGATGACTTCCTTTCAGAGAACTGTATTACCGATTTTGTAATGAGGATCAGCAGATTTTACAAGGAATCTCCATTCTGATCTGTGTTGGGCAGCTCCAAGTCGGACACTGCTATCTTCAAGTATTGAACACATTCCTCAGTTTCCAGACTTACCTCCTATTTTATGCGAAGTGAGGGCAGTAGTAAACTTTCATTCAATGGTTTTACGAACTGAGGAAAGAAAAATGAAGTGGTAATCATTGTCACATAGCCGCCGCTGTGGCCTAGTGGTTAGGGCGTTGTACTCGTAATCTAAAGGTTGCGGGTTCGATCCCAGCTATTCCGCTATGGCGTTGTGCCCTTGGAAAAGACACTTTACGGCTATTTTCTCACCCCACCCAGGTGTAAAAGGGGTACCAACCTTGTGTTGGGGGTTAACCCTGCGATAGACTGGCGTCCTATCCAGGGGGGAGTCTATGACTCTCAGTCGCTTAACGCCACAGAAACCGGGATAAGCACCGGCCTGATGAGCCTTATGGCTCGGGACAGACTTAACTTAACAATCATTGTCACAAGATCTCACTGCTTCTTAAAGACCATTTTGTGTTCCACCTAGCCTACTAGGCAAGAAGAAGATGAGGCAACCAGATAAAGAAATGGACGGATGAGCCTCCCAAAAGCTTTGAGGAGTGTCAGACATTGGCACAAATGGAGAGAACTGGCATTTTCATCAGGACAATGCCCCCACAACAACTTGTAGAGTAGTGTAACCCCACTCTGAAGAACTGATTTTAAATGAAACTGGAGACCCTTCCCATGCCACAAAGTGACACAAAGTTTGTCATCTTCATCCAGCCAAAATTGGTTTCTGTTCAGATTTACTGATTATGATAATTGCACAGTTTACGACTAATGGATGATAGATCTGCATTTGCATGGCTCTCTCTCTCTCTCTCTCTCTCTCTCTCTCTCTCTCTCTCTCTCTCTCTCTCTCTCTCTGTCTCTCTCTCTGTCTCTCTCTCACACACACAGTGGCCCCACACACACACACACACACACACACACACACACACAACACACACACACACACACACAAAGTGACACATGCACACACCACGTGCACACACACACACACACACACACACACACACACACACACACACACACACACACACACACACACAACTGGAATCAAGATGATTACTGTATTCACTTTGTTTACAACAGGGAGTCAACGACCACACTGACCCCTGTGACTCACGCATGAACTTCCACCAATGATAACTAGATATTAGTGGGGGGGGGGGGGGGGGGGGAGAAGAGACAAAGAGGGAGAGTGGAAGAGGGAGACAGACAGGTCATGCCTCCAATAGCAGAGTGAAGAGTGTGTTTATGCCATGTGTTTCAGTTGCTTTTATTGTTGTTTTTCTTCCGTTTCTCTTAGCTGGACTGTTTGGTTCATTGAATGACCGGTACGCACACTTGGAAAGATGAATGGAAGAGGTGAGAAGGGCTAGAGGCCTACAGCAACCAACAAAAGGGCGGATAGGACGGGAGGGGGGGGAAGAGAGGGTGAGGAAGATGGGGTAGTCAGGAGAAGGGCAGGGTGACACGTAGAGATACTAGTAACCCTTGTTGCGTCACAACACGGGTCAGACCATCAAAATCAGCTACCAGTCCTAAAAGTAGCCCCTGCCCCTTCTGAACCTCACTCCATTCCCCACTCCACCCTCTTACCTCCCACTCACCATCGACGTCCCCTCCTCCCCCCCCCCCCCCCCCCCCCCCCCCCACCCCACCACACACACACACACAACGTCCAGACGGCCGGCCTGTTTACATCAACGGTTGACTTTCCCCTTTGCCCCCTCCCCAACCTCTCCCGGGCTTTCTTGCATAAGGTGACCCAGGATTTTCTCATGATGGTGGACCCTCTCGCTGGTAAACAAGTCTGGCCCCCTTCCTGCCTGCCTGCCTGCCTGCCTTCACTTCGCGGATTCCCTCACTGTTCAGCGGCCAGTGTTTACAAAGAAAGGCCGCACTCCAGCTTTTATTATATTTGTGTCTATTTCTTTCAACTGGTTTTCCTATAAACTCAGACACACTAATAGGCATACAATGCACTTACCATTGTATCCCCAAAATTAAAAAGGTTTGTTTTTCTTTTAAACTGCGTGATTTTGCGGAAATCTGATATGTTTGAATTTTACGACATCCTCAAAGTATTAAAAAAAAAAAAAAAGCTATTTGTGTGTGTGATATGACTAGCACCTGACTCGCAATGCATGTGATTTTGCACTTGTTAATGTCTTAGGTTGGGATCTTATAAGGTCTTCAGCAAAACATCGTACCCACTCGTTTCTTTGTCATCTGCAAGCCTTGCATTCCCAATATCATGCATGTGCTGGGTCAACGGCACAGAAGCATAAACAGCCCTTACATGATCATCTTTTCGTGCTCTCTGGAGACTACCTGGCGTCAGTCTAGGTCCTCTGCCCCCCCTTGCCCCCCCCCCCCCCCCCCTGCCCCCCCCCCCCCCCCCCCCAGCAAGCACATAGTGCATTTTATTCATACTCCACTGTGAGTAAAGATATTCCTCTACACAGCACTCTATACAGTCTATGTGCTCCGCCCCCCCCCCCCCCCCCCCCCCCCCCCCAAACAAAAACAAAACACAAAAAATCACAGCACGTTTTCATACTTTACTGTGAGCAAAGATTTTTCTCCTGGATTTTTCACCTGGATAGGCCTATAGTTCTACATTAAAGATAGTATTTCATCCCTGTGGCTATAGTTGGAGTATGGCCTAAACATCCCAACTATGATTGGATGATGGACATTCGGACAGCTTGTGGGGATAGTTTGGGGGGGGGGGGGGGACTGTGGGGGGGAAAAGGGGAGGGGAGGGGAGAGATAGAAGCCTGAAGGGGTGGGGGGTGAGAATGGTGAAGGAAGGAGGGGGGGGGGGATTGTTGTTCAAAATTATTGTTCCTGGGATTCGTTTCGGAAGTGTCTCTCTTTCAACTACAATCCCCTTGTATGAGAATGTTTTCGTTCTCACTTTGCTGAAAAGTTAGCTCTGCTTTTGTTTTGTTTAGTTTGTTATAGTTGTCAATTTGTTTGTAGCTTGTTTTGGGAAGGGAGCGAAAGATTCTGAAGCTGTTTTGTCTGTGCTGCTGTTTTTGTTTTTGTTTTTTAATGTTGTTGCAAAACTACTGTGGAGGCACTAGTGTAATGCCCTTTCTTGCTCTGATTCTTTTTTCTTTTAGCTTCCAAATGTTCAACTTATGCCAAAAGAAATCCACTTGTAAACAAAATACAAAACCCATCAACCAAAGAAGTATCTTAACTTCAACTTGTTCAAGCACTAGGGAATGGAACCCTTGGTCTCCCACATGATGACTGGGATTCTACCCATAAAACAACCAAGCACCCAAATGCCTCAGACACCTCAGCGCAGACTCTAACCCACATCCCCTGTTATCATGTTCATAGCCTGACGATAACCCAGGGCACAGCTGTGTTGGTACCAGGACGACTACCACCACCTAAAAAGAGAAGATCAAGTCATCATTCTAAGACCCCCAACTGGGCACAACAGACTAAATCACCACATGTCCACAAAGCTGAAACTCACTCCTTCTCCCCTGTGTGCCTGTGGTAAAGAAAACCAGACAGGCGGGCACATTCTTCAGAGGTGCATGCTATTCCGCGACCTGAGGTAGACAGTGTGGCCAATGGAGATAACCCTACAGACCAAGCTGTACGGCCTACGAGAGGAGCTGTAAACGACATACCATTATTTTTCCCAGACACATCTGATGGTATAAAGCGAACAGAGAGGAAGAAGAGAAGAAGAAGAAGAAGAAGAAGAAGAAGAAGAAGAAGAAGAAGAAGAAGAAGAAGAAGAAGAAGCTATGTTGGAGTCTCGACTTAAGTGACTGTTCAAGGATCTTTATATTTTCCCCCTTCAGTTGACATTGGTACTTGTAAACTCCACTGCTCCCAAAGTTCTTCAGATGGGACTTAAGAATACATGTCCATGCGCAATTAATGCACGCACACTTTAATTAAATCTTGATCTGCCTTTCGCACATAAGTAGGCAAGCTATGATCCCTAGTATGGATAGCACAACATACCCAGCATGCATCCTGCTAACTGGATGGGGTGGGCTCCACCCAGCTCAAATTGCCCATGACAAACTCCCTGAAAAATTCAGTACAAGTATGTATGCCCTATTGAGTCCTCAAGAACTGAAGGAAGAAGTCAAGAAATCACATGTACTGGCTCTCTAGGCAAAAGTTTCCTTTCATGGCAAAATGTAGCAGAATGCAAAAAAAACTTTAACTCCTTTGTTAAAATGATAAGTTTCTGAGTTTACATGTGTATAGTCTTCTCAAGATGCTTGCCAAACCACTGAGGATGGCTTTCCAGGAAGAAAATAACAAAGGAAAGAAAGTTCTCTCATTACAGGGCAGCAATGAGATGTCAGGGCATACTGATGTCTACACTACAATAATCAACCTTATTGGCGAGTATGTCTACAAAGTTTGCATACAGTCTTGTCTAGTTGCTTACAATGCCACTAAGGATGGCTCGCCAGAACCTATGAATATTAAAAAACACACCAAACAATGTTACGTGAATGTAACAAAAAACACACCACATCATTCCACAAAAAGCAAAAATCTGTAGGTCACTAGCAAGACAATTTTCTCACAAATGTTACCACATACCATCTTCAGGGGTGATGTATAACCATAACACCAGAGTGGTGTGAGGTGGTTGTTTTTAATGTCATTAATTCCTACCAGTATGCTAGAGGGGGGGGGGGGGGGGGGGGGGGGGGGCGGTAAGCCTACTCTCCTTCAAAAGGTGGAATACTATTTAACATGCATAAAAGATCATAGAACTTGTCCTTCAAGTCTGAAGATGAAACCAAATGGCCACCATTTTATATTCACAGTTTGAAGAAGACCTTGTATTAAAAAAGAACACTGTTTAACACCCAAGCAAGATCTCATCTCTTGACACACTAACTCTAACAGATAAAGTCCCTCTGAAGGACTGGAAGGGGATGAAGTCAGCACAAATGTTTGCTCTGAAGAGGCTTTTTCAATCAGGTGACAAGGTAGTAAGATTCATCCCATAACCTTTGGGCTGCCTATGAACACCTTGAAAAGTTCATCCATGAACAAAGAGGCCCCCTTACAAACTAGTTATTACCATGAATACGAGAACTGGATTGGAAAGGCCTGGATTATGTTGCATTGCATTGCATTACTTACTGTACAAATGACATGTATGCAGATGTAAACGGTCCGGTAGCAATGTAATTTTTCTCCCAAAGAGAGGCTGCTGGGTCTAACTCTAATTAGTAAATTGTTGCATTGTAAAATTTTATTTATTCTATCCATTTTCAGTCAAACCATATTCCTAAACTCTCAACAAACTTCAAACTGCTCTCTCAACAATAAGGCATCACCCAAGACCAGTCAGTGCCATATTTTTTTCCTCACTTTCTTTTAAAACTTCTAGTTTTGTTGTGGTTAATTCCATTTTCCCTGATTTGCATACTTGATTTCTTTCTGAGCTAACTTAGTATGAGCAGACTTTTTCAACAGAACTTTGCCATGGAAAACTCATGCTCCTCTTCTTTTAAGAGTGCTAAATTGTGAATTATGGATTTATACATACTGGACACAGGACCTCAGTTTATTCTTTTTTTTTTTTTAATCTCTCATCCCATTCTATGTATGCACTCAAACCACCCCTCAGTCAGAGTCAAGGTCTAATCCACAGGGGTAAAGTTCGGGTTCTGACATGAAGCAAACCTGCAGCCTTGCACTTTCAAGAGAGAGGATTACTGGTACCAATTCATGACAACTACAAAACCACTACTGCACACTCTACGCATCAGTGGGATATCATATCTATAGTGAAAAATCATCTACCCATTCCTAGACTAAACAATGCTCAACAAAAAAACATCATTTCACATAACAAAAAAACATCATTTCACATCATCCTACATCAGCAAATGTCACAATATGACACTTTCACAATGACACACCGCCCACACACTGACACTAGTGACAGTGACAGAGACATCTTTTTTTTATTATGATGAGTACCACACACTCTTTCGTATTGTATTTATAACTGTACACTGAAAGAGCTGTCAACTGACTGAGGTGAGAACATGGAGTCACTTTGTTTTCACAACAGAGTCAAAAATATCCTGCTGTACCTATTTTTCACTCTTCACTAACACAGCAGCAGTAACACCAGCTGTTAACTTCATCAGAGAGTGGTTTTGGAGAACTCGCAAATCAGTGGGGAGCGATAAAAATAAAACACACACATGCACGTGATAAACACATTTATACGTGTTTGTGTGTGTGTGTGTGTGTGTGTTGTGTGTGTGTTGTGTGTGTGTGTGTGTGTGTGTGTGTGTGTGTGTGTGTGAGAGAGAGAGAGAGAGAGAGAGAGAGAGAGGACTGTGTCAGTGTGTGTGTGACTGTGCATGAGTGTGTGTGTGTGTGTGTGTGTGTGTGTGTGTGTGTGTGTGTGTGTGTGTGTGTGTGTGTGTGTGTGTGTGTGGTGCGCGCGGCGTAACTGTGTGTGTGTGTGTGTGTGTGTGTGTTTTGGTGTGTGTGTGTGTGTGTGTGTTGCTGGGTAGGTGGGGCGGGTGTTAATGAGTGTTTTATCTGTAACAGTAAAGTCCTTCAAAAATTATACCAGGAAAAAAAATTAAGAATTTATAATTCAGACTCAGACTGGTCTTAAAGTTACAAATGTCAGTTTTTATCATTTATATCACTATCTAATTCAGTATTTCACACATGTGACACAGATGCACAAACTTGCTGAAAACAGTCCACAAACATAACCTTTAGAACACATGATAAAGTATTTTATAAACATGATAAAGTATTACAACAACATCAAGCAAAAGAAGAACTAGTTAGTACTTATACTTTAATATAAAAAAAATTTATACAATTGATGATGAACTGTGATAAGCATAAAAGAACTTTATATCATATTACCTTCAATCAAAGTTCCTTGAGTCTGTGGATTTTTAAATCCAGTATCCCTTCTCTTGGGCAAAAAAAAAAAAGGTTTGTTTGACTGGTTTGCTTTTTTAAGGCTTTTGTTTGGTTCATTTTGTTTGGTCTTTTTAGTGGGGGTGGTGGTGGTGGTGGCAGTGGTGGTGGTCCACTGGTTGTGGTGGTGGTGGTAAGGTGGTTAGGTGATGAAGTTCGAATTTTGTTTACAAGTAATATTTTTATGCATGCTTTTCGTCAGTTATGACTTAGTGAAACAATGGGGCACTACGTTGCAGTGAATTTTCAGAAAGTATGCCATGGGCTTGTAAAATCTGGCAGAGCACATCCTATTTCCTATTTCAGAAGAGTGCATGCTAGGTACATCCAGACACACCTGACCCACTCTTACTCTTAGAAACTTGTACTGCCCCCACCCTCCCACCCCTAAAACAAAATGGACGAAGTTTTAACATAAGCACAAGGTGTTTGGTGTGTCTTTGCATCCTGACATATGACCCCATCCTAAAAGACTTTTGGGGCGGTGGAGTCAGAACTGACGACTTCTGGGGAGAACAAATAATCAGCTCATACACTTTATACAGGCACACACCTTGGTGGAGACTTGAAACCGTGCCCTCCTCCATCATCATCAAAAATCCAATGCTCCGATGAGTAGATTACAGATCCCACAGTGGTTGTCAATCACACAGTTCAATCTTGACTTGAGTCAATTACACTCACATTCATGGATTCAGCCAATTATAATACAGTTCACTCTTGAGTCAATTATTTTAAAATACTCACAATCAGATGCATTTAACAGAAACCAAAGTTTTCTCTTTTGTTTTTTTTTGGTTCCTCAACAAGAGCTCTGAGGTTTACCAATGACGAGATTCTGCGCATCATATGACCATTTTTAATTTTATCCACCATTAGTAAGGTATTCCAACTTAGACTTCAGGGATATCTTCTTTTTTGATTGACAGGTCGTCAAACAACATTCTGCTTTCTAAGACAAGTAGGCAGGAGAAATACAATTATTCCATGGTGATACAGCCATCAATACCTTAAATTTAAGTAATCATTATGGATTACCATATATATATTCTTCTGACTTTTCACAAACTTCAGTAGACTGAGTAGTACTTTTATAAAATGAATCAATTGAATGTTTATGTTATGACCAGGGAATGCAGAAAAAGGGTATCCTTGGGGTAGACATTGATAATGGAACAACACCATTTTAACTTATAAAAAGTGCAACCAGCTTGCCAAAAATAACAAACTCCACCTCAATACACTCTGAATAACATTCTTACTACGGTCTATATTCTCTAAAAATAAACCTCTCAGCATTTCTAGTGACCTACATGATATTCCTGAAAAAAACTTTGAAAACTAGGCCACTTGCGGCCACTTACCTTTGTTACAAGAAAAGACAGTATCAATACAGCCTTCTGGCTGAGAGAGAGCGAGAGCGAGAGCGAGAGAGAGAGAGAGGAGAGAGAGAAGAAGAGAGAAGAGAGAGAGACAGACAGACAGACAGACAGAAGACAGACAGACAGGTAGGCAGACAGACAGACAGACACTGAGACAGACAGACAGACAAGACAGACACAGACAAAGACAGAGAAAGTGTGTGAGTACACTAACCGCGGGTGTGTGTGTGTGTGTGTGTGTGTGTGTGTGTGTGTGTGTGTGTGTGTGTGTGCGTGCGTGCGTGCGTGCGTGCGTGCGTGCGTGCGTGCGTGCGTGCGCCGCACGCGTGCGTGCGTTGCGTGTATGTGTGCAACGCGTGCGTGCGTGTGCGTACACACACATGCACATGTGTGTGTGTGTGTGTATGTGTGTGTGTGTGTGTGTGTGTGTGTGTGTGTGTGTGTGTGTGTTGTGTAACTGACTGAACCTCCAGTTCCCTCCCTTCTTTGGTTGGTTCTGATTAATTTGTTGGTTGGTGCCTTGTCACATTCAGTTGAGAGTAATTGGATGGTTGGCAGCAAGTTTTTCCTTCTTTTATTTTTTTTTTTTAGCTCAGAGAGGGACAAAAAAATAATTGCAAATTTCAAAAACTAAAGCCACCTCATAATGCTCAGGCAAATAGTTATAAATCTAACAAAAATACACCATAAATCAAACTGACTTTAAAAACACAATGTGCTTCAGTCTTTCATCACTATTATAAACTGCAGGTAACAATGTAATTTATAATAACAACTTAAACTGATAGAATCCTTATCATGACATTAATTATCATGATGCTCCATAAAAAATTAATTTTTGTTGCAAAAAATGATAGCAGTGTCACAAGTTTCATTTTTATGGAATAATGTCAAGCCTTTCTAAGTTTCTTTTTTTTTAAATCTTCAAAATCAGTTTAAAATTCAAACCAAACAAAAACTGGAACAGTTTTGTTGCAATTCAGGAGGAGAGAAAAATTCTGTGATATGCATGCACATGAGTTAAAATTGTCTTTTTTTTTTTTTTTATTTTAAATCTTCAAAACCAGTTTATTTCCAAAAAGACAGTTTCAAAAATTCAAAAGAAAAAAACTCAAACAAATTATTCAGATTTCAAATTCAAACCAACTTACCAATTCTACCATTTTGGCAACTGGTACCAGTTCAGAAGAAAAAATGATGTGTTTGATGCTGAGCAAGCTTATCAAAGGGGAAAAGGTTGTCAATTAATTGATGTCTCCAAGTTTTGCTTATCTCCAAATTAGTTTTTGATGTTGTTTGTTGAAGCTTAATTCAGAAGAATTATTCATGATCAAAATGATGATCTGTTACGATATGATCCGTTATTATATGACTGATGATGCAAGTTCTGATAATCCTCCGCATTAACACTAATAACAGTAGTCGTAATATAATGCAATATCCTTGTTTTGGGGGGAAATGGAAGGGGGGGGAGTGGTGGTGTGTGTGGTGTGTGTGTGTGTGTGTGTGTGTGTGTGTGTGTGTGTGTGGGGTGTGGTGTGTGTGGTTACATTGTGTGTTTGTGCGATGTGCATTTTTGTGTGTGTACATATAATAAACTACCTTCTGCCTTTGTGTGTGTGTGTGTGTGTGTGTGTGTGTGTGTGTGTGTGTGTGTGTGTGTGTGTGTGTGTGTGTGTGTGTGTGTGTGTGTGTGTGTGTGTGTGATGTGCGTGTGTGATGTGCGCACGTGTGGTGTGTGTCCGTGTCTGTGTGTCTCTTGTGTGTGTCTGTGTCTTGTGTGTCTCTACGTGTGTGTCTGTGTCTGTGTGTGGTGTGCATGTGTGCGTATGTGTAATGTGTTAAGTTCTGTATTGTTAACTTACAAAAAAATCATCTCACTGTGTGAGTGAGTGAGTGTGTGAGTGTGAGTCTTGTGTGTGTGTGTGTGTGTGTGTGTGTGTGTGTGTGTGTGTGTGTGTGTGTGTGTGTGTGTGTGTGTGTGGTGGTGTCTGTGTGTGTGTCACTGTGTGTGTGTCACTGTGTGTGTGTATGTCGTGTGTGTCTTGTGTGTGTGTGTGTGTGTGTGTGTGTGTGTGTGTGTGTGTGTGTGTGTGTGTGTGTGTGTGTGTGTGTGTGTGTATACAGTTTGACTCTGTGTGTGTGTGTGTGTGTGTGTGTGTTATGTGAGTGTGTGTGTGTGTGTGTGTTTTGAAAGAGAGACTTTAGGTAGATTGTGTGTGTGTGTGTGTGTGTGTGTGTGTGTGTGTGTGTGTGTGTGTGTGTGTGTGTGTGTGTGTGTGTGTGTGTGTGTGTGTAAGTGAGAGAGAGAGACTTTGTGTAGATTGTGTGTGTGTGTGTGTGTGTGTGTGTGTGTACGTGTATGGTCCCCTGATGAAATAGTTCAGGTTTTCCTGCTTGGCAGAAGGCCTTGGACTGTCAGAGGCTTAGTCTAGTACAAGTTGATTTGCTTGCTTCTCTGAGTCGTGTAAAAACGTGCTTTGTTTTGTTTCTGATAGCAGAGTCAACCCTACAGTACCACAATGTGTACTATACTATGGTATTCATGCTTTTAATATAAATTTATACTTATGGCCATTTTGTGAAACCTAACTGATTAGGAAGCAATGACAGTCACCTATAATAAAGCAAAAGGTAAAATAAAAATGCATGTACTGTTATTTTCCTCCTAAACACTTTTGACTCTATGCAATTCACTTTTTTTTTAAATACCTGACACCAAACTTTCTGGGAAATACTTATTTTCCTCTTCAAACCAAAAGACTAAAAGGGAAGACACCAGCTTTCTTCCAAAACCAAAGGTAATTGAGATCAAATATAATATAATTCTTCATTTCTTTTTAAAAATCTAAATTTGTTACCTGGTCACTTTTTTTTCCCCCTTTTTACTGTCACAATTTCTTTTCAGGAAACGTTTTGTTATCCGCTACCAACAAAAATAATTTACCAGTTTGTCTTTTTTTTTTTCCTTTCAATTTTTTTCTTTTTTTTTTGGGTGGGGGGATGGGAATCAATTATAAATGTCAATTATATATTTATATATGATTTCTTTTATCAATTAACAACAAAAACTAAATCAACAAAGTAACTTTTTAAACACACAGCCAGCCACCATGGCACAGTGGTTAGCGCCTTGGATTCCGGCGGACTGGAAGGTGGTGGGTTTGATTCCCGTTAAGAGTCATAGGGATTTTTCGGACTCTGACCGGCTCCTACCCAGAGTGAGTGTGCTGTGGGCTCATTAGTCAATGGGAAGACTGGGACTACACAGTCGAGCTTCATCCACTTTACGGATGCGAGTTTGAAAGTGTTGTTCAATTACCTGACCAACACTGCAGGTGTCTGTATCTCTCGGGCCGGTTGATGCCGGGATATATTATGATAGTAAGTAAGCGTAGAGTGCAGCCCTGTCAAGAAGTCTCAAAGCACATGCACTTCCATAGCAGCAGCATTATACCATCCTCGTTCTCACTGATCATCATGCAATAATTTTTTTTTTTAATTGCCTCTGATTCCATACCCCGGTTGCTCTGGTCTCATGGTGACCTCAGATTCGGTTTCCCCATGGATACACTTCTGTGCCTGGGTGAGTGTGTGTCAAAGCCTTTGGGGTTAGAGGTTCGAGGGGGGCGGTCATTGGAGGGACGCTGTGGTGGTCGCCACCTGGGTGGCCGTCTCACTCAGTCTGGCTCTGCGACTGAGCTAATACTGTCGTTAGAGGGGGCTTAGTAGGTGGTGTCCTGCAATATATGTTAGCTCAGAACAGGCACCACTGAACACCACCAAAGTGACCCAGCAGCAGTGCAGGGCCCTCTGGCTGGTGGTCCCACAGCAACCTAATATATGAGCTCCTGGAGGACTTCCATCTGAATCCTGAAGATGAGATATAACAAGCTGTGCTGTGGCAGGGAGATTGAAACAAGCGGCATGGGAACAGGAGGGGTACCCTGATAGGAACGTCACGGGAGATGGGGCAGCAAACTAAAAGACAACTTTTTAAAACACACACACACACAAACACACAACACACACACACACACACACACACACACACAACACACACTTGTAATGTAGACTCAAAGACTCAGAGCTCTAGACACAAAGACAGAGACAGTGTGGTGTGTGTGTGTGTGTGTGTGTGTGTGTGTGTGTGTGTGTGTGTGTGTGTGTGTGTGTGTGTGTGTGTGTGAGTGTGTCACTGAATGTGTGGAGAGGACAGACTTGTAACAAAAACAAAACAATGACAATGGTTTATTCAGTTTATGCAGGCCATCTGGCCCATATGAACAAGAGATATAATATAAATGATGAGCAATTAGTGTGCGAGTGCGTGTGTGCATCACTGCATGTGTGTGTACAATGTGTGTGTGTGTGTCTGTCTGTTTGTGTTTGTCACAGTTTGTGCATGTGTGTGTATAACATGTGTGTGTAACTGTGTGTATAACGCGTGTGTGTGTGTGTGTGTGTGTGTGTGTGGTGTGTGTGTGTGTGTGTGTGTGTGTGTGTGTGTGTGTGTGTGTGTATAACGTGGGTGTGTGTGTGTGTGTGTGAGAGAGAGAGAGAGAGACAGAGAGACAGAGAGAGAGAGAGAGTGTGTGTGTGTGTGTGTGTGTGTGTGTGTGTGTGTGTGTGTGTGTGTGTGTGTGTGTGTGTGCGTGCGTGCGTGCGTGCATGCGTGCGTGTGGGAGGAGGGAGGGAGGGAGGGAGAGAGAGAGAGGGAGAGAGAGAGAGAGAGTGTGTGTGTGTGTGTGTGTGTGTGTGTGTGTGTGTGTGTGTGTGTGTGTGTGTGTGTGTGTGTGTGTATGTGTCGCTCTGTGTGTGTGTGTGTGTGTGTGTGTGTGTGTGTGTGTGTGTGTGTGTGTGTGTGTGTGTGTGTGTGTGTGTGTGTGTATGTCTGTGCATATTAATTATATTACTAATACTAGTCTATGACTGTTGTTTGTAAAGGAGGGAGAGAGTGAGAAGGAGTGGTGATGAAAACCTTTGTCTAATTCAGTAATTGATGAGTAAAGTAAGATGATACATGTATGTGAATTACGTGTTTGCATGCCTGTGTGCATGCCATCATGTGCACATGTGTAACATATTATTGATCTTATTCTGTGAATTCAGTCCATCCACCTCTCACCTCCACCCCACTCTCAACTTAACTTTTATGGTATAACCTGATTGATACAAAACATGGCATAAACTATTAAAAGTAAACAGAACGTTGCTTAAAGAATATCAAGTTAATTTCTTGGCTGAAAAGTTTCCTGGTCTTTTATTTTCTTTAGGGCACAGAACACATGTATGCACACATAAATGATAAACGCATTGTGTGTACTGTATTATAATATACTTCTTTTTCCTTTCACTGTTTCAGTTTCACTTCTTCTTCTGTCTTGAGACTTATTTCACTTAGCTTTTGGTTCAAGAAAAACATAAACTGTTTTCCAGATAAATTTACTTAATTCCAATCCAACCTCAACTGTGTCCACATACTGTAATATTGTATAAGCTGGAATAGGAAAACAACATTTCTGGTTAAGTTCAACTTCAAAAAAATTGATATTATACAAAAAATATCAATCATTATGACAGATGACAGAAATAAGCCATCATATGATCAATGAAGACTGAACATTTCAATGATTTCATTTTCAATACGCTGCAACTCAAAGCTGGACATTTCATTTTCAATACACAATTCTCAAATCATGTATGATCGTAACATTTTGATAGCTCTACATGACAATGAATTGATTGCTGTAGATCATGAATGCAATACAAATAGTACACATGATATAAATTCTGAGTTTGCATCTAAATAAAATCATACCAAGTTTCATGAAACCTTGGTTTGATGGTTACTGATCGAGAATACTTACTGGAAACAAGAGACCTGCAACAATTCCTGAAAATATTTGGACCACAACATCCTATCCACCCAGAGACCCACTCAATGCGAATTACAACTTATTAAAGAAATTACATTATGTATTAAAATCTAAATTAAAAAATTGTCAGGTTGAAAATAAACTTCTAGTATTTATTATTGTACTACTGTACTACTACTCGTCAAAAAAGTAATCACTCATTGACTAAAATGAGTTCCAAACACATGCTTAACTTTTACAAGACTCAGTTTCACTCAACATTAGCTACAGTTAGATTCATCTTCCAAACTGTTGTTTTCTACCAACCACTTCGATACTTGTAATTTTGTGTTCTTCCAAACAACCTGCAGGTTTTATATGCTGTCATTGTCAATCCTAGTATCCATACCTAAACTGATCTCCCACAAAAATTTTATCTATTATGTACCTTTCATATGCTCAATTTATCACAATCATAATGTCAATTACATACTAACATTGATCTATAGATCTGTACAATTCAACTCAGCAGAGACCTGAACTCACTGGGATCATAAATCTGATGCTTGACCTGCTTACCTTTAGATTCTAGTTCTGTATCCACTGTGATGATGTTATAGTATACTACACTTAAACTTAGGTACTAGACAAACAAAAGTTCCCTTGATTATTGATCTGAAAGGTGTGTCACACTCACAGATTCTGAGACAGTGACTGAGAGTGAGATTTTCCACTCTACTCTCTAGTCTTCTTCCTTTTGATAAAACACACCAACACAGCTACCACACATAGGCTACTTGTTGCCTACTTTCAGACTATCAATAATGCATATAGTCAAGCAGACAGCACATTAGGCATGTTTGTCATCCATACCACTGACCATAACTGCTCTTTTTCCAAAGAAAATTTGCAGTTGCAAAGTTCTATGCCTACTACTGTACAAGTTGTTTATGTTGCTGTTCTCGTTCCTAGGATGGTATTCTAACACATCTATTATACCTAGTGTTACATATATTTTAATCCAATGTTTATTTTGTTACAATACAATTCTAATTACGGATACTAACACTGTCTAAATCTTCAAAGAAACTAGGCTAGATTTCCGTTTCATACCTCCATCTGATGGGTTTGCTTCCACCTCGTTCCTTTGTCGATTAGAATATCCACCACCACAGGAACCGCCGACAGGGACCAAATTAACCAAACCACACCACCATACTGCTATGAGTATGTTTTTTATGAACATGATAACTGTTCGGTTCATTGGCTTTCTTTTAAGGGAGGTTCAAGAGGCAATATGCCACTCGCACGCGTGACCGATACATAACTTTCAATCCACCATCGCTGTGTTAGTCTGGTTCTAGTCGTCTAATCAATCCCCCACCGTCTCGCAAACAAGTACACGTCCACTTCCATTCACTTTCACATGATCGCGAGTTGTTGTCTGGTACACCATGAAAACTGTCGTGAATTTGAGAGCTTAATTTCCGTCAAAGCTAATACAACAAAGCCACATCCGCTCGATCTTTATGGCCACAGCAGAAGCACAAAAATAATCTCGTGTCTTCATAGCCTTGAACTTCTTGTCCTGACCAGTAGATTGCGCTATAATTAAAACTAGCAAAAAATATACAATGTACCAACTCTATTGAACACACAGCATACACTTCACAGATTGCTCATACAGCGATCAAGGATTGGTTCACTGACACGAACTGGCGGAAAAAAAGAAAGAAAAAAAAAAAGCACTCTCCAAATCCCCTACACATTTTTTTTCACTCAGCCAGCGCTCGCAGCAGCGGAAAACAAGACGTAAACAAGTCCTCGCAACGATTGGTCGACATCGGATCCGGAGCCACTCAAACACAAACAGCCGCTAGTTGCGAAGCAGTTATCAAGGACACGCACTGCCTTCGGATCATTGTGCTTGTTGTTACCAACTATTTCATTGACAAGCTGACTGACTTGGGTAGCGGTGCTCTGACTGTGTTTTTATCAAATTACAATATTAAACCAACCCAATCTCTTAATTAAAGTGTCGTTAACAGTCAACAAAGCTCAGAAAACGTTATTACCATAAACCATGCAATGAATGAACTTGACGAAAAGTTAGTAATTACGTGTCAACTTAAAAATACATGTTAGACATATCCGGCTGTGTTTGACGGACCTGTTTTCTCACATTTTTTACATTTAGCTCTGAAGCATAGCAGACGACAAGGTGAAATTGTGTGGCCATGTTTTTGACGCGGCGCGGAGTGGGTGTCTACAGCTTTCTACCCGCCTCTGTGTTTGTCCAAATAAAACTTGCCTCACGTGTACACATCACACGCGCGTTTCCTAAAGATACTAGACCTAGTAGGCCCTACCTCGCTCAGATCAAATGATCACTAACGGCTATCTGAAGTCAATTTATTCACAATGCAACAATTTATTTGCAATTCTTGTGTGCTGTAGAGTTCAGAGCGTTGCTACAGGGTACAAAATTTATTTATTTATTTATTCTTTTATATCGAGGATAACAGAATAAGCAATCATATGCTTTTTTCATCCGGTCCCCGTGTGTATGCAGTTTTGTAAATCATGTCATCTGTTCCCACCGGCACACGATGGCCTACTCTTACGAAAAGCGGAACAGGATTTAACGTGTGCGCAAGATGTTCTGCGTGCGTTCGCACACGGGGCCTCGGTTTAAAGTCTCATCCGAAGGACTAAATAGCGGAAGGGGGGGGGGGGAGGGGGGCTGGTTGTTTTGTTTGTAATATGTTGTTTTTGTTTTCCTTTAGTTTTTCTGTATATGGAACCGTCAGTGCATGAAATCATTATGTATCCCGCTTGCGTTTGAGAGACGCAAAATATTCGCTCAGCAGATGTCTCACCAACTGTTAATAAGGGGGGGGGGGGGGGGGGGGGGGGGGGGGGGGGGGAGTTTTTTTATTTATATTTATTATCATTTATTTATTTGGGGGAAGGGAGCTGTTAGTGTATAATTGTGTGTCCCCTTTTATGGAAAAATAGGGGACTAGGGTATTTTGTTTTATGCTTGATTTTGTTTTGTGGGGGTGGTTGGAGGGGGGGAGGGTTGTTATGTTTGGGTTAGTTGTTTTGTTGCTGTTGGGTTTGCAGTTGTTTTTTGTTTTGTCTTGTGGGGTGTTTGTTGATTTTTGTTTGTTTAGTTGGGGGGGGGGGGGGGGGGGACAGTACAAGTGCCGGTCAGTCCAACCTCACTAGAGGGAGAGAGAGTTATAGCCATACCCACACTCATTCTCAATACCAGATCTATGTAGGCCTACCTTTCTGCCTGTGGGGCACTACCACCATAGACTGACTTCTATGTACAGCAGTCTGATTTTCGCACAAAGGGCGCCACTATTTACATCAGCTGTGCCCTGCTGATAGAGTAAACCTTTCTCAGTTTCTGAACCATTGCCTGCCAAACTACCCACATGACAAAATAAAGTTTGGCCCAGACCAACCGCTTGTCACTTATTGATAAAAGCAAAAGTACACTAAAATGTTGTTACACTTTAAATGTTATAAAAATAAAATTTGTCCTTAGTGATGACAAGCTTTTAACATGCACACCCCCCTCCCCTTTAAAAGAGTAAAAATCCCCAGATGTCGGAGTATGGCTGCCTATGGATGGATAGATGGATAGTTACGGCCACAGTACACAGTCACGACCAGAATGAGATACTAGAAAAGGCGTAGCCTACACGCAAACTTCTCATCCAGTGTGCTCCAACGTTCTCACAGTGATTCCCTTTGTGGTAAGTGAGACTGGGTACCAATGTTCTAGGTGACCCCTTGGGAACGCCCAACAACGACACAAACAAAATAGGCCTAACTTTTTTTCTTCAAATAACTACTAGCAGCAGTAGCAGTAGATTTAGTAGTAGCAGCAGCAGTAGTAGTAAAAGCAACAGTAGCAGCAGTAGTAGTAGTAGCAGTAGTAGTAGTAGCAGCAGCAGTAGTAGTAGCAGTAGTAGTAGTAGCAGCAGAAGTAGTAGTAGTAGCAGCAGCAGTAGTAGTAGCAGCAGTAGTAGTAGCAGTAGTAGTAGTAGCAGCAGTAGTAGCAGCAGTGGTAGTAGTAGTAGCAGCAGTGGTAGTAGTAGTAGCAGCGGTAGTAGTAGTAGCAGCAGCAGAAGCAGCAGAAGCAGTAGTAGTAGTAGCAGCAGTAGTAGTAGCAGCAGTAGTAGTAGTAGCAGAAGTAGTAGTAGCAGCAGTGGTAGTAGTAGTAGCAGCGCTAGTAGTAGTAGCGGCAGCAGTAGCAGCAGTAGTAGTAGCAGTAGTAGTAGTAGCAGCAGCAATAGTAGCAGCAGTAGTAGTAGTAGCAGCAGCAATAGTAGCAGCAGTAGTAGTTCTAGTAGCAGCAGTAGTAGTAGTAGTAGGCTCCTTCTGTCACGGGGAAGACAATAGCTGCGTCTACTTTGGCCTCATCAATCTTGTATGGGGCAATAAAAAAAAAAAAATACTCAACAGTCCAAACCATGCATGGCAGTCTCTGCCACAAGTGTGGCATGCGAAATTGGACTAGGGGTTGATGGTCTGGTTTTGATCTCTCTGGTATAACAATCGAAATGTATGTGTATAATTATGTGATACCGTTTTATTCATAACTTTTGCTGCACACACACACACACACACACACACACACACACACACACACACACACACACACACACACACCACACACACACACACACACACACACACGCAGGCACACACACACACACACACACACACACACGCAGGCACACACACACACACACACACACACACACACACACACACACACACACACACACACACACACACACACACACAAACCCACAGAAACCGAAGTAAGAACAGATTCAATGTACAGACTGTTACAACGGTTTATTGTCGTTGGTGGTGGTGGTGATGATGTTGCAGTTGTTGTTGCTCCTGAGTATTCCCTATGAAACATCTTGGGGGGTACTCAGATTATGCACTGTCTCACTCATCACACCTGGGAAAATCACTGTGGTCTGTAAGCACACACTGGGTGAGCAATTTGGGTGTACGACTGCAATTATCAAGTACCTCGGTCACCATATAGTTAAAGTCTGTCCCGAGCCTAAGGCTCATCAGGCCGGTGCTTATCCCGGTTTCTGTGGCGTTAAGTGACTGAGAGTCATAGACTCCCCCCTGGATAGGACGCCAGTCTATCGCAGGGTTAACCCCCAACACAAGGTTGGGACCCCTTTTACACCTGGGTGGGGTGAGAAAATAGCCGTAAAGTGCCTTTTCCAAGGGCACAACGCCATAGCCGAAAGCCGGGATCGAACCCGCAACCTTTAGATTACGTGTCCAACGCCCTAACCACTAGGCTACAGCGGCGGCTCGGTCACCATATAGGTAGCCATTTTCTGATTTCAGATAAGGATTTGGCTGGATTATGCTAATAGCATAGCAACTGTTTGACCAGAGAATGTCATGGCGTTTAGCTGACGTCAATAATACACAAAGCTTTTTACCCAGGCCACTGACAATGGTGAGTCCATTTCGCAACCATGCATTTTCTTTATTCAACAAGCATCAAGGGCTCTTCTTTGTAAAAACCTGCATCCATTTTGAATGAAGATAACATTTCACGTTACTATTCTAGCAAAAATCGCCACTCCCAACACTTGTTTCGGTGTTAATGTGGTGGGTGTGGGGGATGGGATAATCTACCTGACAAAATGTACACCAAGATAACCAATATGTATTAGGGATGGTATGGGGGATGGGATGATCTACCAAGTCTGTTGCAACGAAAATGTACAAAACAAGACAAATAATACGCAAAAGTTGAGGACAATGTAGTACAATGATACTGGTGCATTTTAACCTCAGTCTCCATTATCTTGCATTGGCTTGACTCGGTTCCGTTTACACACACTTGACAGATAACAATGTTCAAGTCATGAAAGATAGATTTCAGTGTTAGATATTCCATAGATAATGAAGAAATAAAATAAAAAAAACAAATTGGGCCATACGTTACAAGCTCAGCTACTTCAGTAATAATTTCAGTGTTGTAGTTTAGCATTAGGAGAACCTGACTCTGCCGAAGCACAAAATTAGGTCTAGGGCCTATATGAAATTTGGACCGTTCGGTCACGTTCAATCTCGGTCTTCCCCTGCACTTATGACTTTGCAGGAGGCCTGACCGCCTGAACTCGGCCGACACATTCCAATTTCAGAGCAGGTCATTACATTATACAGGTTGCATGCTGGGTATGTTGGTGTTTTCATAACCCGCCAAACGCTGACACGAATGACGGGATCTTTAACGTGCACGTTTGATCTTCTGCATGTGAATATGTACAAAGGCAATTAAGGCTCTGGCAGATCTGCATTTGAAGTTGACCTGGGAGATCGTAAAAAAAAAAAAAAAAAATCCCCACCCTTAATTCACCAGACGCTAGCGCTGAAATTCAAACCCACCACGATTTCATGGACCCAGGGGATTGAAGTTTAACAGTCTTGACCACTCAGTTACACTTACAGCGTCTGTCAGGCCACAGGTTCGAGCCTACATCTAGGAAGAAGGAGAAGAAGAAGAAGAGGAAGAACAACAACAAACAACAAAAAGCAAAACGCAACGGCAAGCAGCAATAGGCTACTGACCCCCACAGCTCATGATCTGAATGCAGCCCAGCCCTCACGCAATTCAAAACTCACGAGGGTTTATTCCCATGAACTCTTTCTGAGCTGTACAGAACATCCTGGTAGAGTGTCAGACGTGAAAAGGTGAAACACGGTCTAAAAGGGGGGTTCTTTTCTAAAGACCTTCTGCTGTCCGGCAAAGGGGGGCGTGTAAAGAAGCTGGAAATGTCCACATACCTCAACAACCTGTTACATTTTTTTTATATATCAACCCCCCAAAACAACAACAACAACAACATCATCATCACGAAAAAGGCAACAATAATAACAAGTTATTACATCATAATCGCTTTATAACAAACCGTCAATGGATTACTCCGATAAAATGCGGTTACATTACTAGCTAGGTTTTCAAAGCGACAATCCTTATTTATTCTTCTAATTGTGTAATTGCTTTACCAGAAACAAAAAGTAACATTAATACACTGGAAAACTCGGCAGTTGGCCAAATTGCGTTAGCAGTTAAAGCCCTACTCCCACACACTGTCCGCTCTGCCCCCCCCCCCCCCCCCCACCCCATTATTCTCTCTCTCTCTGGTGGGTGTGGAGGGGGCGGGGGAGGGGGGGGGGACGGCGTGAGCGCGCGTGTATGTATGTGCATGTGTGGTGGGTGGTGTGTGGATGTGTGTGTGTGTGTGTGTGTGTGTGTGATGGAGAGAGAGAGAGAGGAGAGAGGGTTGTGTGTGTGTGTGTGTGTGTGTGTGTGTGTGTGTGTGTGTGTGTGTGTGTGTGTGTGTGTGTGTGTGTTGAATTAATGTTATTTAATTTTTATTCTTTTATTCCGAGGATAATGGAATAAGCACTCATGGTCTTTTTTTTTTTACATCCAGTCCCTGTGTATTCAGTTTTGTAAATTTTGTCATCCGTTCTCATCGGCACACAATGGCCTACTCTTGCGAAAAGCGGAACGAGTTTTAACGTGTGCGCAAGATGCTCTGCGTGCGTTCGCACATGGGACCTCGGTTTAAAGTCTCATCTGAAGGACTTATGGGTGGACTGGAGTCGGCACTGATTTTAACTCCAGAGGAAAAATCCTTTTGAACGAGATTCAAACTCGGGTCAGCAGATCACTAGGCCTAGTACATCATTCTAACCACCAGGCTGTCCCGTTCCCCTTTGTGTGTGTGTGTGTGTGTGTGTGTGTGTGTGTGTGTGTGTGTGTGTGTGTGTGTGTGTGGTGTGTGTGTGTGTGTGTGTGTGTGTGAACTAATTAGGAGGTGGGGGTGAGGAGGGCGACAGATTTTAAGGGGTTTTTTTGTTTTTGTTGTTGTTTTTGTTGTTTGTTTGTTTGTTGTTGCTGTTGTTGTTGTTGTTGTTGTTGTTGTTTTGGGGGGGTGATGTAGACGATACACTGTGAGGTAATGAAAGGAAGATGTGGTAGATGTGAGGAATATAGGCGTGTGTGTATTTTTATGTACTATGTGTTACTATGCCTTAATCCATGTGCTGTGTTTTATTTACCTGTTTCTCTATTTATTCATCTATTATTATTCGTTGATTATGTGCACTAATCCCCGTTTCTAAATATTTAGCTGGTGAACATATCTGTCCGTTTAGTTGTTGTTGTTAATTCTTTACCGATTTATTCATTATTTATTAATGATTAGGTTCCTAATTTGTTTTTGTGAATTGTTAATTGGTTAATGTTTGTTCAATTATTCAGTGACTCCTTGTTGATCCTTTTTTTTTTTTTTTATTGTACTCAGCGATTTTTGTTTGTTTGTTAGTTTTCAATTCACAGCTTTGTTTGGTTGGTTTTGAGGTTGGGGGGAGGGGGGGGGGTTAATGACAAGACTGGTGGCTGGAGGGGGGTGCCGTAAGATATAACGAAAAGGGGGGTAGTTTTAATTAAGATGGTGTGGACAAAAAGATTCCAAACCTTGGCAAATTAAGGAAAAAGTGAAATGTGACGTCTTTTCACAATAATAATGATGGAGGACAAAAATAATCTAAAACCAAATAGGGCCTACTGAAAGGGTGCAAAAGTAACAATATGATATGAATATCAACTTAGGGAACTCCACCAACTGGTGATGGCTTTACTATTATGATATCAACAATATCAGCAATTTTCTTTTTGTTCATCCGCCAGAGCTCCTAGGTTCACTAAATGGTGAGAATTTGGGTATGCCACCATTTTTACCCACCATTAAGGTAGCCGCATTTCGACTTCGGGATGGTGTCTGAACACCACACGGGTGTGCTTTTGTTTTTAACATTCTTATCATCGTTCCCATCGGCGCGAAATGGCCTCTTCCGAAAGGCGGAACAGGGTTTTTTTTAAAAGTGTGTACAAGATGTTCTGCGTGCGTTTGCACACGGTATGAGCCCTCGGTTTCTAATCTCATATGAAGGACTTTCGTGGAAGTGGAGCCTGTTCTGATGTTAACTCCAAAGGAGAAAATCCCCTCGAACGGGCGCCTCGGTGGTGGCTCGACCCCAGGCCGCTAGATCACAAGCACAATGGTTTAACCACTGGGCTATTCTGCCCCGACTGACATCTTTAAACATCCGTCACAGCTCATGATTATGCCTATATGTAGGCAGGACTTTTAAAGGGCTACTTGTTTTGTCAAAATTACTACAACAAAAAGTTAATGTTTTTTATGTGGAAAAATTGAAAGACAGATACTACTACTACTACTACTACTACTACTACTACTACTACTACTACTACTACTACTACTACTACTACTACTACTACTACTACTACTAATGTATGGAATTTATATAGCACAGAATCTTGTAAAGCAACAAATCAAAGGCTTATATTCAAATCATTTGCACTCACTGCAATCACCCATGAATAAATAAACAAATATCAATATCACACACACACACACACACACACACACACACACACACACACACACACACACACACACACACACACACACACGTGCACGCACACGTGCACGCACAGCATGTCTAGGCAGGGTGACGAAGACAGGGGTGGGTGTTGAAGAGTATGTATAGATTATGAGGGGGAAGACCTTAGGAAGGAAACAAATGTTGTTTTGAGGCTGGATTTTTAAAAGTATCGAATGAGAGCTTTTGGCGAAGGGATAGAGAGAGGTCATTCCATGTGGATGGACCACAAACAATGAAAGAATGATGGCCGACAGAGGTTGGTTTGCTGTGCCAAGATCTCCCACACTTTGGGTCAGGAGTGAGCTCCGTAGTTTCACCTTCAAGCCACGTTCATGTGGCTGTTCTCATGATGGGGACATTCTTTATTCTTCATTCTTTTATATCGAGGATAATGGAATAGGCACTCATATACTTTTTTATATCCAGTCCCCGTGTGTATGCAGTTTTGTCAACCTTGTCATCTGTTCCCACCGGTACACAATGGCCTACTCTTACGAAAAGCGGAACAGGATTTAACGTGCACGCAAGATGTTCTGCGTGCGTTGGCACGCGGGGCCTCTGTTTATAGTCTCATCCAAAGGACTTTTGGGGAGAGTGGAGTCAGCACTAATATTAACTCCAGAGAGAAAAATCCCCTCGAACGGGAATCGAACCCGGGTCGTCAAATTGCAAGCGCAATGTTCTGACCACTAGGCTATCCCGTCCCCCATGGGGCAGGCGGGGTGGGCACAGCCTCAAGCTGTGGTGATTGCCACATGGATGTGGAGGACCAGGCTGTTAACAAAACTAGTCTCCATCATTATCAGGACTGCAGGGCAGACTGGCCATGGGCTGCTCTGAAGGCGGAATATGGCGGCTGAGACCAGTAAGCAGACCTTCTCCAGAGTTACAAGCGCGGGAGAAGAGAACTACGCGCTATGAACCCTGCCCAAAAGGAATGCAGAAAATATGTTTCAAACAATAACATATCTTGTTGAGGAAAAAATAGTGAGGAAAAAACAATAACATATTTTCTGTACAAAATGTCCTCAGCATCACTTCATGTTTTAGGAATAACCATCATTCTCCTCCTTCTTCGTCCAACGCTTAGACTGCAACTACTGTTGTCTGTCACATCAGCGAAAATTTATGTGTGGCGCTGCCGTTAAGCGCCTGACAAATCAGGCCCAGCGCATCCGACTTCGGCGTGGGAAAGAATCGTTATCTTTCAAATCTTTCTGGAAAAAAAGGCAGGGGAATGGACTGAGGAGGCAGAAAATAGACTAGAAGGAAGTGACAGG
>CM060328.1:50025465-50065465 GCA_030674155.1 Stramonita haemastoma
ACAACAACAACAACAACAACTCCCTTCCTTAGAAAGTGTGAGGTCTTCGAAAGAGCTTTTGTTTATAAATTGGTTGTTGTTGGACTGTTTTTATATTCATTTATAAACTGTTCACTTGATTTCATTCAAGTAATTTAAACGAATCAGCACTGGCTAGGCTAATCATTTAACCTTTAATTAAACAATCGAATAGACAAGACTGTGTGAACAGTGCGAGTGGAGAGGCTAGATGGCTCTGTGAAAGATCTTTCTTGTCATAAAAAAAATCATTTAGTATGACACTGGCAATGGCCATATCTCCTACTGGCATCATCCCTTAAAAGGACCGGAAAGGTAGCATAGTCAAATCCTTAACCTCCCCCCATCAGGTATGACAATGACGTCAATGAAACCACAATGCAGGCTACACTGAATTAACCCACACACTTAATTAACTCGCACAAGTTTGGCTGTTGTTTTTGAACGATGGAATCAAGTTTATCTGTTGTAGTTATTATTTTTTGTACAATCGCAAATCATTTGCTGATTCTTCTCATCTTTTTCTGCCTTCCCTCTGTGTGGGATGGGTAACTCTTGGGCTTCCCCTGTGCTTGTGACTCTGCGGGAGGTCTGCCCACTTGTCTCAGCTGACACATTCCGACTTCACAGCAATTGATTTGATTTGATTTATTATTTTATATCGAGGATAATGGAATAAGCACTTTTGTGCTTTTTTTTTTTTATACATCCAGTCCCCGTGTGTATGCAGTTTTGTAAATGTCATCTGTTCCCACCGGCACACGATGGCCTACTCTTACGAAAAGCGGAACAGGATTTAACGTGTGCGCAAGATGTTCTGCGTGCGTGCGCACACGGGGCCTCGGTTTAAAGTCTCATCCGAAGGACTTTTGGGGAGAGTGGAGTCAGCACTGACGTTAACTCCAGGAGAAAAATCTCCTCGACGGGACTCGAACCCGGGTCGTCAAATTGCCAGCTTAATGTTCTGACCACTAGGCTATAATTCATGACCATCTAGCAGCCTGTGACCCTCCTTGTTGGAGGATGCCGAGAACTAGTTTTGTTATGGCGCTGGTGGTCTGTGCCTGTGCTGTGTCCACCACAGCTTGAGGCTAGGCTGTGTCCACTCTGCCCCATGCCCCCATCAAGAGAACATCCATATCAACGAGGCACGGAAGTGCAACTATGGAGTTCACTCCCTTCCCATCCTCTGAAGTCGGAGTATGGCTGCCTATATGGCGAGGTACTTGAAAATAGTCATACACGCAAACTTCTCATTCAGTGTGCAATTTCAATCTCACAGGGATTCCCAGGCGGGATTGGTGAGTCAGAGTGCACATTCTGGATGACCCCCCAGAGTGTTAAGCTGGGGAACGACAACAACAACAACAACTCCCTTCCCAAGAAAGTGTGAGGTCTTCGAAAGAGCTTTTATTTATAAATTGGTTGTTGTTGGGCTGTTTTTATATTATTAGTTTATAAACTGTTCACGTGATTTCATTCAAGTAATGTACACGAATCAGCACTGGCTAGGCTAATCATTTAACCTTTAATTAAACAATCGAATAGACAAGACTGTGTGAACAGTGCGAGTGGAGAGGCTAGATGGCTCTGTGAAAGATCTTTCTTTTCATGAAAAAAAATCATTTAGTAATGACACTGGCAATGGTGTGGCACCAACAGTTTCAGCCCTGACCTTGTAAGAATGTAGCACAAGTACATAGAATATTGACTGTCTCTCTCAGTGCCAGAGAAATTGCAAGGTTTTTTTTTTATGATGAAAACTCATCCTCAATGTCTGTGCACCAGTGAATACTTTGGGTTCAAAGTAATGATTATTTTTTTATCCCCTAGGAGTGTATAAGAGCTGCTGATAAGAAAATGATGCTTTTGTGTAATGAATGCATTAACAATAAAACTTCCCCCCCCCAATAAAAACAACAATACCCCCCCCCCCCCCCCAGCCCTGTGATCATCCATTTGTGGGTGTGTGTCCTTAAAGAATACTGCAAATATCATAGTTTGTATTTGAACACTGAGAGCACCCCCCCCCCCCCGAAAAACAAAATACCCCCCCCCCCCCAAAAAAAAAAAGTAAAATACCCACCCCCCCAAAAAACCCCCCCAAAAAAACAAAAAACAAAAAAGCATAAGAGCCAAATTACCAGAAGGAAAAAATAACACAGAAAAATAACATAAATATCCCCCCCCCCAAAAAAAAATCCCCCCCCCAAAAAAACCCACACAAAACAACCCAAAACAAAACCCCTACCAACAACAAAAAACGGATAAAAAAAACAACAACAACAACCTCCCCCCCCCCCCCTCCCAACTCCAACAAATGAAACCAACAAAAAAAAACCCAAACAAAACTAGGACGTCTTGGAGTCTAATGAATATAACGCAGAATAAAAACAACAACAACAAACCCACGTTAATAATACCGCTCTCAACGCAAAACAACGAACAAACCCACAACAATAATGCCACACTACAACCCCCAAACAAACAACAACAAAACCCACAACAATAATACCGCTCTCAACACAAAACAACAACACAACAAACCCACAACAATAATACCGCTCTCAACGCAAACAACAAACAACACCATCAAAACCACCCACAAAATAAACCAAACACACCATCGTCAACACGCAAAACAACACAACAACTACAACCAACCCCAACAAACAATAATGCCGCTCTCTTAGGGCTTGTGCTCACAAGGCAGCACTAAAGTGCCGGTCTGGCACATGGAAGCCTGCCATCTGGCATGACACACCTCTAATTGGCTGGACCGGTGACCAGTCTAATCCACAGTCACTTGACTTCTTTTTTACCTCCTTGAGGAGTCGCTGTGACCCTTCACTGAATTTCCCACAGGTGTGTGTGTGTGTGTGTGTGTGTGTGTGTGTGTGTGTGTGTGTGTGTGTGTGTGTGTGTGTGTGTGTGTGTGTGTGTGTGTCGTGGGGCAAGATGAGCCTGGTGGAGCCCAGGCATATCCAGGTGGTAAATGCATGCTGAGTAAGTTCGTGTCATCTATCCTATCGGTCATTCCTGGCACATAAATTCTTCATAAAAAGTGGATGGGAATTTGAATTAAGGTGATTGAAATTTAATCTATTTTGTATGGATATGTACACAGAACCTGAATGTCAAAGTCATTCGGATGAGACTCAAAACCGAGGCCCCGTGTGCGAATGCACGCAGAACATCTTGCGCACACGTTAAAACCCCGTTCCACCTTTCGGAAGAGTAGGCCATCGTGTGCCGTAGGAGCGAATGACAAAATTATAACAAACCAGCATGCACACAGGTGTCGTGTTTAGACACCATCCCTGAGGAAAAATCGGGGAGTTGGAGTCCCAGAGCGGCTCGGGGCTGTAGGTATATGGCAACGTTCTGGTGGCTCCTGCGACGGTACTGGAACCATTCGTATCGTCAATGCCCTTCCAATGGATCATTCCAGTGCCGTGGAGAGGGGGGTCTGCTGCATGGGTAACAGCTTGCCCTCCATACATACTTGCCCAGGCTTTGCGCTCTAAAGACTAGAGCGCAACTCCATAGTCTTCCGAGACTGATGAGTGCCTACTACTACTACTACTGTACACAGAACCTCAGTTTACAGTCTTTCTAGAGGATTTTCAGAGAAGTGGAATTATTACCCATATCTTCAGGGAAAGAATCCTCTACAGAAATGAACACCTGAGTAGAGACTCTAACTTGTGCCTTTATTTAGTATCAGTCTTCTGTGTTCCCTGGCTATGCTAATTTTTCAAACAAGTTTAGATGGTGAAGTCGGCCCAGCCTGCTGTAGTGACCCCCCCCCCCCCCCCCCCCCCTGGAGTTTTTCCTGGCTACAACGCAAAACTACCAGGCTAGCCCCCAGTCTTCAGTACAATAGATTTATTTGTTTGTGATCTTTTCGTTCCTGGACTAGAGCTCACGGTTCACCAATGGTGGGATTTTGTGTATGTATTTGTGTATGTTTACCCCCAAAGGTAGCCACATTGTCTCTTCGTGAAAAATGTCTAGTCACACCACTAGTGTGCGTGCCTTTTTTTGTTTAAAAAAAAAAAGTAATCCATTTCTACTGGCCCACAATGGTCTATTCTTCCAGAAGGCGGAACGAGTTTTAACGTGTGTGCGAGATGTTTTGCGTGCATTTATAGTCGGAAGCTTGGGTTATAGTCTCATCCGAAGGGCTTTCAGGGGAGTGGAGTTGGTACTGATGTTAACCCCAGGAGGAAAATGCCTCTGTGGTAGCTTGAACCAGCGCTGTCAGATCATGAGCTCAACGCTCTAACCACAAGGCCATCCCGCCCCCTAGCATCAGGGATAGTATACACCTGTTCCCTCTGCTTGCAAGATGTGGATGAGGAAGAGTGAACATGGTTAACGGTGTATTGACTGGAGGTTCACGTAATTATGTATCTGAACCCTTTAACAAGTTGTCATTTTCCAATTTCTTGTGTGAGGTGTGTGTGTGTGTGTGTGAGTGTGTGTGTGTGTGTGTGTGTGTATTCTTTTATATCGAGGATAATGGAATGCGTTGTGTGTGTGTGTGTGGTGTGTGTGTGTGTGTATTCTTTTTATCGAGGATATGGAATGCGTGTGTGTGTTGCATGTGTGTATGTGTGTGTGATGAGAGAGAGAGACACACACACACACACACACACACACAGAATCTGAATGTGATGCTGATTTTGTTTTTGTGTCACTGGATTTTGTTGGTTCATGCCCATGTTCTGGAACATATCAAGATAGATAATGTTTTCTAGATCATGGAGCATCATCTTTTCTTTTCTTTCTTTAGCATGATCCCGAGTTTCATAGAAAAACAGAACAATGATGTATTCATATGTCACAATGCATGTAAATAATGACAGGAATAAAGTAAGTTTACTTCTTGTTGCCTCAAGATTATGCTTTTGTTTTTGTGACGTATTTCTTCAGTAAACTTCTGTTTAAACCAAGTTGTACTGACGGTGTCAGATCATATTTTTCCACACACACACACGCATTCATGCGAAGTCTAAATTTAATCACAAGAAAATGATCTGACTTGACACCATTTATTTCTTTGTCTCAGTATTTTTCATCTTTTCTTTTTTTCTCACAAGATCATATTGAAAAGAAACTTCAGCACCACCGAGGTAATACTTTGATTGTTAAAACGCTCCCACCCCCCCTTTTGTTTTTACACAAATACAGTAAGACAATGCCTCTTGAAAGTAAATGTATACAATCTTCTCTCTGAAGATATGAAAAGCATTTTAATGCAAAATAATTGTGTCCTTATACAACAGCTTCCAAAGAGAGAGGCTGAAAGAGACAGATGAAAAGAGAGAGACAGAAAGAGAGATACGAGAAGAGAGAGAGGGAAGAAAAGAGAAACAGAGAAAGAGAGAGGGAAGGAAAGAGAAACAGAGAAACAGAGAGGGAAGGAAAGAGAAACAGAGAAAGAGAGAGGGAAGAAAAGAGAAACAGAGAAAAGAGAGGAAGAGAAAAGAAGAGAAAAAAGAAACAGAGAAGAGAGAGGGAAGAAAAGAGAAACAGAGAAAGAGAGAGGGAAGAAAAGAGAAACAGAGAAAGAGAGAGGGAAGAAAAGAGAAACAGAGAAAGAGAGAGGGAAGGAAAGAGAAACAGAGAGGGAAGGAAAGAGAAACAGAGAAAGAGAGAGGGAAGAAAAGAGAAACAGAGAAAAAGAGAGGGAAGGAAAGAGAAAAGAGAGGGAAGGAAAGAGAAACAGAGAAAGAGAGGGAAGGAAAGAGAAACAGAGAAAGAGAGAGGGAAGAAAAGAGAAACAGAGCTAAAAAGCATTCACTGAAGTTATTGGCAGCTTGGGGATATCACTTACACTCCTCTGAAGTCAGAGTACGGCTACCGATATTGTAAGGTACTTGAAAAGTCATATAGGCAAACTTCTCATTCAGTTCTTACAGTGATTCCCAGGTGTGATGAGTGAGACAGAATGCACATTCTGGGTGACCCCAGGGTGTTAAGCTAGGTACAAGAAGATCTACCAGTCACCCTTTAGGGGGCAACATTCTTCATTCGTTACAGGAGGGGATAAGTGGGATATATCAAACTGTACACAGCAATCATACATGAAACTGAAAGGTATAGTTCAAGACACAGACAATACTTTACTCAAATGAAGAATAGAGGCATCACAACAACATCATTTTTTCATGAATTTTCTTCTAGATTTCAACAAAAAGGGGTTTTTTGCCACTGAAAATACAGAAATAAAATCATGTTCATCTATATTTTCAGTTGTCAAATCACATCACAAATGCAAGATTTCTACCCCCCAGCCCTCCCACCTTTGCTAAATCTCTTGTTTTCATATCAAAGAAAGTCCAAATGTGATTCATGTGATAATTCTAAAACGAAAAGTTATATGTTTATCACACTTTGATCTTTATTTAAACAGAAATTAATCACAGTTCCTTCATCACTGCTCCAATGACTAGAATTAAAAACCATGAACAGAGAAAACCAGACCAATAATGACACAAAAGCAAACAACAAGTCAGTTTTGACAGGTGATTTTTTTAGGGTTCATGTGATACAGACACAGTGGAAAAAATCAGGGCCTTTTTAGGGCCAAAAACAGAAAATCTAAGATCTGTAAACTTGCTTTTCTTACAGAAGACTCAGAGATAGTATGGCAGTCAAAAAAAAGCTAATGGTCGCATAAACAACAATCTCACCATTGGTGAACCCCAGAGCTCTAGCAGAGGAACAAAAAATAAAATAATACAACAGGCAGTTAGCCCAGTCTCTGTGCCTGTATAAAGAAGTCACTGTTTCCCAGTGCAAAGTTGTTTGTCACAGACGAACACCTTAAACACAACACTTATTCTGACATCAGTACAAAACTGTCATCTTTGACACAACACACTGGTTCTGAGAGAGAGAGAGAGAGAGAGAGAGAGAGAGAGAGAGAGAGAGAGAGAGAGAGAGAGAGAGAGAGGAGAGGAGAGAGAGAGAGAGAGAGAGGAGAGAGAGAGAGAGAGAGAGAGAGAGAGAGAGAGAGAGAGAGAGAGAGAGAGAGAGAGAGAGGAGAGAGAGAGAGAGAGAGACGAGCTAGTGAGCGCACGCATCGTTGATTCTTACACTGACTTTCTTGTTCCTGTACTGTATTGTGAAAATTCTTTCTTTTTTGTGCTATCCATTGTGTAATGACTTTTGCTGTGAGTATTTTTCACATGCCCGCATCTGCAAGCTTTGGTTTTGTTAAAGTTCATGTACCCCTCGGGAGGGGGGGTTGTTCTGGTTCTCATATTAACACAAAGCTGTGTCATCTTTGATACAACACACTCATTCTCAAATTAGCACAAAGCTGTCACTGCTGTGTCACTTTGATACAACACACTGGTTTTCATATTCGCGCAAAACTGTGTCATCTTTGGCACAATACTCTGGTCCTGATATTAGAACAGAACTGTGTCATCTTTGACACCACACAGTGGTCCTGACATTAGCACAAACTGTGTCATCTTTGACACCACACAGTGGTCCTGACTTAGCACAAACTGCGACTTCTTTGGCACCACACACTGGTCCTGATATTAGCACAAAAGTGTGACATCTTTGACACGACACACTGGTCCTGACTTAGCACAAACTGTGTCATCTTTGACACCACACACTGGTCCTGACATTAGTACAAAACTGTGTCATCTTTGACACGACACACTGGTCCGTCCTGATATTAGCACAAAACTGTGTCATCTTTGACACGACACACTGGTCCTGACATTAGTACAAAACTGTGTCATCTTTGACATGACACACTGGTCCTGACATTAGTACAAAACTGTGTCATCTTTGACACGACACACTGGTCCTGACATTAGCACAAAACTGTGTCATCTTTGACACGACACACTGGTCCTGACATTAGTACAAAACTGTGTCATCTTTGACACCACACACTGGTCCTGACATTAGTACAAAACTGTGTCATCTTTGACACCACACACTGGTCCTGACTTAGCACAAAACTGTGTCATCTTTGACACCACACACTGGTCCTGACATCAGTACAAAACTGTGTCGATGTTTAGCATCTCCTTCCAGTTGCTGATCAATGACACTGGTCTGGCAGCAATGATTCCATCCTGAAAAGAAAGAAAACATTTACCTGCTCTGCTCATCATAAAATACACATATGATTCTAAACACTAAACTTTTGCAAACAAGTTTCTATTCTTGCAATATATACACAAGACTGTAAGCCATAAACTTCCTATCTATCTGTTCTCCAAAAAATACAAAAAAAGGGTTAAAATTTCTTCTAAGCATGATCTTATGAACTGCCTTATCAAATTAATACATCTGAAAAGAAATGGGAATGTGTTAAAGCACATTCAAATGACCTGTCAGCAGAAAAAATAGTAACAATGTAAGTGGTGTTAACACTTTGTACCCCAAGGGTGCAGCTGCACTGCAGTCTCTGTGGACCAGCCCTGCAGCAGCTGAGTGCAGTGTGCACTGGGTCATCATAGTAAAATCCTCATATCTTTTTTGTTTGAAGCCCATTTCTTATGAAACTATGGCATTGTGTGGGTAAATGACTGCCCATTATATGCGTGCATAAAAATTTATATTGCATAAAAAAGAGTATGTTAATTATGGTGTCAAATTACGTAATTGCTCTGATTTTAAGTGGTGATCCCACTGATGGGCTTATGATTTTTACACAATGTATGCAACAAATACAACACAACAACAACAAAACTATACAAGAATCTCAAATAAACAGGGACAAACATAGGTACTATACAAGTTTTCTTCCAGCATGCATCAAATGTAATATAATCAAAGGGAACCACTGAACTGTAGACACGACACTGTCACAATAACGATCATGGAATATACAGATAACATTTCTTCCCTAGTCCAAGAAAGTTCCTGAACTTTTCTACACTACTTTATTCATATGTACAGAATGTTTGCACTTCACCAGGTGGCTTGTAGTTCGTTTTCATGTAAACAGTTGGTGTTTATCGTAGCGGTACTCACAGTACCAAGGCCACGCCCCCCCTCCCCCCCCCCCCCCCCCCCCCCTTCCCACCCCTTTTTAGCTGGCCTATCTCGTTCCTCGAGCGGCACATAGTGAGTATCATGAGACTCAAAGCTCTCACGATCTCTATCCAAAACACGATCTTTATCGGCAACGTAATAACTCGTTTAAAACTTCTGTTACTTCGTCAGCAGTGAAAGTATGATGTACCAAAGCCATACTACAAGCATATGACACGTAAAACAACAATAAACACAACAAAAACACGCTCAATTTATATGCAAATTAGCTGTGAACGATGTGCGACCAACGTGGCAGCTAAAGCCAACAAGCTAAAACGACCATGTGAGAATAGAACAGAATGGGAGGGCGAAAGTGAAAGTACCTGCTGTGGTACGGATTAATCCGTACCCCGTCAAGGGAGATGATCGTGTGGTACGGATTAATCCGTACCCGGGGTAGAAAGTGTTAAGGTAAAACCTTTCAGACAATCTAAAAATGACATACTGGAGAGAGAGAGAGAGAGAGAGAGAGAGAGAGAGAAGAGAGGAGAGAGAGAAGAGAGAGAGAGAGAAGAGAGAGAAGAGACAGAGACAGAGACAGAGAGACAGACAGAGATAGAGACAGACAAGACAGACAGACAGACAGAAGAGAGTCACACAGTGACAAAGATTAAGATTAGGAAAAGAGAAAAAACAGACAAAGTGTAAGGGTCAAAACAAAAATGGTCCATAGAATTCAGTTTTGATTGCATCACCATCCCCCTTCCATCCCTCCCCCTAAAAAAACAATGTCAACGCTTTTTCATAGACTTCTGAACTGACTAATATTCACCACTTCACAAAGTATATGTCTTAAACTTTATACAGCCCAATTCCTTTCTTCTCTATGTCCTCTATACAGGCCATCTGCATGAGTTACAAAAAAAACTTTTAGATAAAAAATACAAGCACATGCCAATTTAAAATGCAGAGGTTAGATGTAAGATGAAAAAAGGTAGCCAACAGCAGTGTTTGACAACATTCTCTTCATTATTGTGTTATTTATCAATTAAAAATAAAAATAAAAATCTCAAATTGTTACAATTTGGGACTGCAATATTCTTGTATAACACAAAATTTGTAAATGTCGATTCTGTAAATCCCAGATACTTCAAAATTGTCAAAATGGAATGGACAGATGTGTTTGCACAGTGGATATTCACTGTGGAATCAGTACAATGTCAGTATGGCACACATAAGCTGACACATGGCCACAATAGATGACATCTCCAGTACAGAGACAAACTCAGTCCCATTCATTTTCTAAGTACAGTACAGAAACAAAGGCTTTCACAGCCAGTCTAATGCTACATTTGCACTCATAAGTGATTCTAGAATGCAAAGTAAAGGGTACACCTTTGGTCTTGCACGTGCCCTTTGACTCGCGCACTACAAACTTTTCAAACTGAGGAATGCTATAGTGTATCTTAACAACCGAGGTAAGCATTAGGTACGCTATAGCGAATCATAGTATAAAAAGAGCGTTGTACACATTAAGTTTTTTTCATATCTAAAATTTAATTTCAGGACTCTTACAATTCTTCCAGCAATCAGAATTCACAAAATTCTAATGGCATCAAAAACTCACCTTGTCAGTGTCAGTCACTGCCACAGTAATTTGGGAATGCAGTCGATTTTTCAACTGCACGATTGGTTCTGAAATCACACACCAAGCACACACCTGTTAACTCTTTCATTCCCCCATTTACACTTGCTATTGCTTCCCTTTATTCCCAGCTTCCTCTTGTCTGTTTCTTCCCTTCATTCCCAGATTTTCAGACCAAAACACTTAGCATAATGGGGTACTTACTTTACAGACTTACGGCAGTAGCCCATATTATATGAACCGAAGAATGTCATATATCATTGTGTAGGAAATTGACGTGAGATGGTGTTGGTGACCATGTTGACACTTCACAGTAACATGACAGATGACACAGGTGTAAAACAGGTAAATTGACAGTAAAAAAAACAGGTATGCCATCATGCACTCCATGCAGATCAGTATTTTTCTAGCCAGTTGTATGTTTCGTGCTTGCACTCACCAGCTGATGCCTCATGTACATCCCCTTGCATTGTTTATGTGAATACTCCATGAGAACTGTCACCATTGTCACCATGATTGTCCCCAACACATGAACAGTTTATTCTCTTTTTTGTAGACTGTTTATGACTACCACACACCAATAAAGAGAGCAAGCCCCACACTATTTTGCACTCTTTATATATACAGATAGTATTTACATGTTCTCTAATTACATATGTTTGCACTTCTGTCCAAGTATCACATGATATGTCACACAAAGGTGACACATGTGTGACACACCTTGATCAGAATCCAAATTCTCTCCACCTTCCATTTTCACAGCCAAGAAATAAGCCACATCTTCACACACACTCTTACATTCATTCTAAAACCAACTAATTTCTCAAGCGACTACTTTCTCACGAGGGGGGGGGGGGGGGGGGGTAGAGAGGGGAGGGGAGAGCTGGAAGACCAATGCAGTAATCTGTTGGGTAATCTGGAACTGCATTCCATTCATGGATACTACTACATAGACTGGGTAGTGGCTGAAAGGTCAAGATGCTGACAGGTCGAGATTGATGGGGGAGTGGGGAGGGGAGGGGAGGAAGAAGGCAGGCTGCCCAGCGTGGTATTCCTTACATAAACAAAGACCCGTTAGTGGCTGACAGCTGATAAGCAACTAACGGGAAGAACAGAGCACTCCCTGCTGAGCCCGGTTTACCGGGCTGTGGGAAGGAAGGGTGTTTGTTAGTGGAGACCGGTATACCGGGCGCTGGGATGGAAAGGAAGAAAAGTCTGCAGACCGGTAAACCGGGCTGTGGGAATGAAAGAATTAAAAAAAATACCATGTCAAGTGCATAACATTCTGCACACATTTAAAAAAAAATCAATAAAAAAGGTGGCAGGACGGTTTAGACCTTAACCTGATTAACAAATAAATCATAAGGTTCTGGGTTTGATTCCCAGCATTGCCATTTCTTCCCAGTTCGAAGGGGAAACCAAACTGAATATCTAGTCTTTTGGATGAGACTGTAAACCAGTCAGACCTGTGTCAGACTTGCGCGCCTCAAAAGAACCCCTGACAGAAAATGGACAAAAAGGGGGCCACGGGAAAAAAAGGAACAAGGCAGAAACAAAGAAAAACAAACAAAACAAACAAAGAAAAAAGGGATTTTCTAGCAGAGTGTATGTGCGTGTGTGAGTCTTCAGCAGAACGGATATGGACTGAATCACTCGCTAATAAAACAATTACTAAATAATTTCTTCATGAAAGTCAGAGATGCCCCAAATATACTTTTCTAAATGACACTAACCTTGGACACTGTGTCCAAACACGCATGTAACACCTTGCACACTTGTCACAAACCTACCTATCCATCTTCCCTAAAAAGACAGTAAGTCAGCTATGGGCAAAACCATAGATCATATGACCATACCCAGCACGCAATATTCAACCTTGAGAAAGATGGACTCTGCCAGATGCAACTTGCCGAAGACACACATTTTGAAAAATTCAGTGCAGTGCTCTGATGACTCTCCAAGACATCAGCTCAACAGGGAGTTAGGAGACAAATCATATCTATCTGGGAGTGCGATGTCCTAGTAGTTTGAACTCATGATTTGATGACCTGGGATCTGTTCAAGGGGATTTTTTCCTCTGCGAAGTAACATCAGTTCCAAATCCACTCCTCTGGAAGGCCTTTGAATGGGACTACAAATGGAGGCAGAACATCTTGCACAAATGTTAAAACCTACCTTTCAGAAGAGGGAGCCAATGTGTGCCAGTGGGAATTGAAGACAAAATTTATAAAACTACATGCATACGGGGACTGTATGTAATAAAAAAAGAACATGACGATCTTCATCTTCCTCGAAATAAAAGAACATAAATGAAAAATACAAAATATATACCTGTGCCACACTGAGGGGAAAAAGAAGCGGATACAATCTCACCTGAAAGACTGAAGGGTAAGGCAACAGGTGGCAGGTCCCACACTGCAGGATTGTCGTAACGCCGAACACACGACCAGGCCACGAAATACAGAACCCCCACATCCAGAAAGTAGACCAGGGCTGACTTGTCGTGGGCATGTCCGCCTAGTAACCAGCCTCTGCAACAGTGGAGCATGTGCCGAATTCTGACTTTATGTGTTGTTGTTGTTGGGCCTTCCCCAGACTAACACCCTGAGGGTCACCAAGGATATGCACTCTGCCTCATTCATTCTACCTGTTGGCCTAGGCCAAAAGTTGTGTCAGTTATTGATGTCAGCTCATTGCCAAGGCCTACACTAAAATGCTGTGATGTTGTAAAATGTTGTGTTAAATTGCCTTCAGCCATGACAAGCTCTTAACAGAACAACCTGCACTCTCCTTCAAAGGAGAATAAATCCTCTGAAGTCAGAGTATGGCTGCCTATATGGCGAGGTACTTGAAAATAGTTATACACGCAAACTTCTCATTCAGTGTGCAATTTCAATCTCACAGTGATTCCCAGGTGGGATTAGTGAGTCAGAGTGCACATTCTGGGAGACTCCCCAGAGTGTTAAGCTGGGGAACAACAACAACAACAACAACATTCCACCTGTGAACAACTGTGTGGTTGTTGTTCAATACACACTCTATGAGAAATTTGCATGTATGTGTTCAAGTAAGGCAGCCATATTTTAACTTCAGTGGATTTTTTTCTCCATCAATCCACTTGGTCCCAAACCAAGATTTGCCGGGATTAAATAATTGCCAGTTAAATAATTGTTACATACGTGTTTGGACACAGTGTCCAAGAATCCCAACCCGGGATTTGCACACAGTAGTTTTCCATCATGTAGTGACTTCACTGATCGCTATCACATGCTGAAGCTCTATCAGGCCAGAGGCACAGAGCCTGTGGTGAGAGTCTGAAAGTAATTATAGCTGCTGGTATGTACTTAGAAGGATGAAAAGGCGAACGAGCATGTGTGCCTGACCTGATTTCGTGATGGAATGCGAAATCTAGGGACAATTTGTTTTTCAGAGAATCCGAATGCAAGAGGGTTAAAGGAGAGTGCAGGCTGCTATGCCAAGAGCTTGTCGGAGGAAGATGGGTGGATTGATGGTCTAGAGGTAATGCACGTGCCTAGAAGAGTGGAAAGTCCAGGTTCCAAGTGAGTGGTGGTTCGATCCCTGTTTGGGCCAGAAACTTTCCCCCCATCCACTAGACTGTAAGTGGTAGTCTGGGTCCTAGTCTTTTGGACGAGATGATAAACCTAGGTCCTGTGTGTTACACATCATTATTTAGTGCATGTAAAAGAAACCACGGCAACAAGGGAGTTGTCCCTGGTCAAATTCTGTAGAAAAAAGCCACTCTGATAGGGAATCAAATACAGTTACAGACAGGAATTTTTTTTTAAAAAAGCATGGACAAACATGTGCATGTAAATTTATTTTTACCAGTTTTATTGAAATTATGAAGGAAAATATACTGCCGAGAATGTTTCTGTAAAAGCTTATTATCACAAACACTGATCTTCACCTCAGTGCATGTGCAAACTTTCTTCTTCTTCTTCTGCATTCCCTGGCTATGCTAATAGCAATTTCTTAATCCAATCTGAATGGCAAAAGTCTGCAGTCTGTCCTAGTGATCCTACCGGCTCCCATAATTTTTCCACTCACTGTTGTAATCTTCAAGGCCACAAGAACAATACAATTCGGATGAGACTATAAACCAAGGCCCCGTGTGCGAACGCACGCAGAACATCTTGCGCACACGTTAAAACCCTGTTCCGCCTTTCGGAAGAGCAGGCCATCGTGTGCCGGTAGGAGCGGGTGACAAAATAAAAACAACAACAACCCAGCATGCACACAGGTGTCGTGTTTAGACACCCATCCCTGAGGAAAAAAAAATAATGGGTAGGCGCTGCACTTGAGGCGACGCGCTCTCCCCAGGGAGAGAGAGCAGCCTGAATTTCACACAGAGAAATCTGCTGTGACATAAAGGTAGTTAGTTAAGTTAAAGTCTGTCTCGAGCCTAAGGCTCATCAGGCCGGTGCTTATCCCGGTTTCTGTGGCGTTAAGCGACTGAGAGTCATAGACTCCCCCCTGGATAGAACGCCAGTCTATCGCAGCGTTAACCCCCAACACAAGGTTGGTACCCCTTTTACACCTGGGTGGGGTGAGAAAATAGCCGTAAAGTGCCTTTTCCAAGGGCACAACGCCATAGCCGAAAGCTGGGATCGAACCTGCAACCTTTAGATTACGAGTCCAACGCCCTAACCACTAGACTACAGCGGCGGCTTGTGACATAAAGTGGTATAAAATAAATAAAAAAAGACTGTCAGTGTCCCCTGACCTGTGCCACTGGTAGTCCAGCTTCCACTTGACGAGGCAGGCACCTCGGAACTGAATCCTCTCCTCCAGGCAGGGTAGAAGAGACTCTCCGCTGCAGCACTGATCTTTTTGGAAACCTCCCTCAGCCTCTGTGCCACGTCCTGCACACACAAACCATCTTTGCTGGAGATTTTCCTGGTAGCTGTTGTTGTTTGTTGTTGAGCATTTCTCAGCTTCCACTCTAGGGAAAGTAGCCCAGAATATGTTTTTTTTTTTTTTCTTCTTTTTTCACTTATCTCACTGGGTTATCATTTTGGGTAGTGTAAGTACACACTAGATGACAAGTTTGTATATATACAACTGTTTCCTTCAAGTGTCTCACCTTGTCCAATCCAATCCAATGATGTTGCTTAGAGCCCTGCTGACCGCACAGGCCATATCGGGGCTGTCACCTCGTCACATTTTAAAACTCGTATTAAAAGTGTGCAACTATATACAGATTAAAATGGGGTATAAAACCAACTCGACTGTCTTTGCTTGTATCGACGCCCTGGTCAACCTCACCTCACCTTGTAGGCAGCCACGGGACAGCTCAGAGGTCAGAGCATTCACTTTCCCCAAAACAATGTTAAGCATCATTAAGCATAGTTATGAACTGGATGGGTGACCGTTTGTGCCTTTGCTTCAGTACAGTTCCCCCAGCTGTAAATGGGTACCTGCCCTCTTCAAAGTCAGGGAAGGTAAAGCAGTGAGGGAGAGGAGATGGGCACTGCCCTCAATATGCTGGCCCCTGGAGAAGCTGAGGTCTCTGATGCCTTGCTCCTTACGATCACTTGGGTTATGGGACACTTTATCTTTTTACTCTGACTTCAGAGGATTTTTTTTTTTTTTAAGGGGATGTGAGGCAGTAAATCCTAAATTTTAGAAGGGCTGAATTATTTCAGTTTTATGTATAGTAATTGATTATACTATGTATCCTAAATGTAAAAATGCTCTCCGTTTATGGTAATTTCTTGCCGTTTCCATGGAAACCGGCGTAAACAGCCGCCATTTTGAATTTTTTAGGAAAGGTTTTACAGCAAAAGTATACATCACAGACTAATCATTTTTGGCACAGATATACATTATGATTGTTATTATTGGTAGACAGATGCCTTTTTCTATTATTGGTCATAGTTTTTTTTTTACAAATTTTTTTCCCATTTGGTCATGAATTTTATGCAATTATTATGCAATTAGCCTTGTAAAATGAAAACTATCTCCTATATCAAAAAATCCAAACTGTCACCCAATAAGCAAGACACTAATGTATACTTGTGCCAAGTTTCATGAAAGATGGACAGACAGTTTTTGAGAAATTTTGATCCTAAAGTGGCATGCAGGACGAAAACGCAAAACGGAGAAAAACAGCTTTAAAGATTTCAGACATGTTCAGACAAACATATTTTACTCACAGCCTTGTTTGAACCCCTCAGAACTATACTCCAGGCACTCAGCAACACCACACACACTCAGAACTGTCCTGCAGCATAAGCAGGCCCCCCTTCCAGCTCCATCAGCTCCTCCTGTCTCTTCAGTCTGGCAGCTCTGACTTTGTCGCGTCGCTTGGTTTCCTTGTCCTTCTGGCACTTGATGCTGTTCCTCACCCTCTTCTGCTGTCTGGATGCCCCCAACCTCTTCATGTGTGCTCCTTTGTGGAAGCCAAAGAAGCTGGCACTCTCCTGGGCAGCAGCTGGACCAAAGTTGAACTCATTGATGGCTGTCAGAACTGCAAACTGGACACGCCGGCGTGAAGCGAATTTATCTTTCGCGCAGCGAGCCCAGATCAAACTGTGCAAGGACTCATTGGAATTCTGGGTCTTGCCTGCAACACACCTCCTCAGTAGCTGGATTTCTGTCAACCTCTCATAGACAGGCAGCAGATGGCTGTGGAGCTTGTCGTAGTTGAGCGGGGTGTGGATCAGGTTCTGGTGGGGCCCGGGCACTTGATGCTGAGTGATAGCCGCCTGAAAGAAACACCAGGAATCCGCCCCTGTAGGGCACAGCTCGTGGCGTGGCTGGCTGTCAGTAGAACAGCAGTGGTAGAATGAAGCCATCACTGCCTTCTTCATCTCCTCTGCAGATCCACTCTTCCGGATGGCTCTGCTGTAGTAGATGGTCAGCTTGCGTATGGCATTTTGGGTTAGCTGACCTCGTCCACGACCTCCAAGAGTGACACCTTTTTTGCGACAATCAGTGACAAGATTTCGCAAAGCTGACCCCAGACGCTTGCTGACATGGTTGATGCACTCCTCCTTTTCAATCTGGACTGCATCACCATAGGGCTTGATGGATGTCAGCTCATTGAAGGTCTTGGCATCACCATCCGAAAGCAGGACTGTGTAGCGGAGCTTGTAGCGTTCCACCGACCGCCGCCAGAGCACACGGGCTGCCTCCACCTCCATCATGCCAGAGGATCCTGTTGACAATTGACACAGAATGTATAATAAATGTGTGGTTTAGGAAGGATTTGTGTGATTCTCTGTGTGAGTGTGAGTGTGCACAGACGCGTGTGCTCAATGATGCTAATAATAATAATTAAAAAAATAATAATAATATTAACAATAATAATAATGGTTCAAGTTTTTGCAGGCCATTTGGCTCATATGTACTGAAAAATAACCATATAATATACATCATATGGTCATCAAACAAGGTAACATAACAAGAGACTGTTAGGGCAGTATAACTATAAGCATACTAGCAAAAACTTTTTAAAAAATTCATACAGTTTCAGATAAAAGGTGACAAAAATGAGGAAGGAATAAGTCTGTTGAAACTATGATTCTAAAAGTGTGTGTGTGTGTGTGTGTGTGTGTGTGTGTGTGTGTGTGTGTGTGTGTGTGTGTGTGTGTGTGTGTGAGACTTGTATGTATACATGTGCTGGAAAAATATATATATGTGCAAAGTATTTTTAAAAAATCATTCATCACTGTATTTTTACTTGGCAAATAACAGTAAGTTCAAATTATTTGTTATTTTACAACACACTTTTGTCTACAACTGTACATTACCATCTAACAGTTGTAATTGTGATGATGGACACAAAGTTCTTTTGCATATATATATATATATATATATATATATATATATATATATATATATATATATATATATATATCTAATATATATTCAGTGTGAAACTGACATTTCACGAGTACACTTTTCATGTAAAGTTTGGAATAAATGAATGTACAGAAAAGGGAAAAGTAGACAGACAACAACACAAACATGATTCTGATAATAAATACTCACCAGTAAAGTTCTTCTCGCAGTTTGGAACATGCTGAGCCACCCAGGCAGCATACTGCATTGGGTCGTCACGGTAAAGCTGCTTGCCAGATGACGACTCGCAGCTTTGGCAGTATGTGCACATAACATGTGCATCTATGCACAGTCCTGTCAGCAAATCCACCACACACCCCACACCAATATGGGAAGAGTGTCCCCTAGTCAGCCAGGTGCCATCAAAGCTGACACTAATGTCTAGTACTTCATCAGTGCTGAGTGTAATGCCAGATTGGCGTGCATGAATTTGTCTAACATACTCTGCTGTTGTTGAAAATAAATGTGTCTCATAGTCCCTAAGCTTCTCATATAATTTATCTGCTTTCTTTTGAAATGTTTTGTGGTGCATGCCCTGAAGATCCATGTTTTCACAAAAATTATTGAAAGCTCTTGCCCCTAATCCACACACTAATGCTGAAAACACTGCCTGTCTGTTGATGATGTAGTCTGTCACCCCCCCCTGTCCCCTCTCAGCTAAAAACCCTTCTGTCCCCTCTACAACTTGTTCACAGGAAGAACAATACACATATCCATGCACTGCCAGCCCACATGGTTTCTTTTTATCAGTGCTAAAGCACAATGCAGTCTGCTGACAGTGAGGGCAACTTAGCTTCTTCACAAACTGATCTATCCTATTGAAATCAACTATCCCTCTCTTTGTAGTGTTGGTTGAACTTTCCTCAGCACTGGCACTTTCACGCTGGAGTTGCGCTTTCACTACTTCATATGAGTCTCTTTTGAACTGTGTACGAGTTCTATTTCCTAAAATACTATCCCTAACACTCGAAGTAGATGGTGGTGGAGCTGACGAAACTGTACTGGTCGAAGTCGAAGTCGACGCCACTGACTGAGTGTCCGACTCAGGATCGTTTCTCGGCAAATCGGCACTTGAAGTTGTTGATCTGCACTGCCGAGCGTAGGCAAGCTGTTTTTTTCGCCTCGACTTGCCTGAAGACGATGATTCGAGCGTATGTTTCTTTGACACAGGCATTTTTGTGTGCGCGATCGTCAACTAGAAAGTTGTAAACAATCCGCCATATTAGCCAAGGCGCGTCACGTGACCTTAGTCGGCTAATGGTGTGGCCAAGATTTGAATCGCTCTCCATATATGGCATATGCTAATGTTCTAAATCACGTCATTCTGCGAATACTATGGGAAATCCTAGAAAGAGCTCTCCTGATTGGTTTAGCAGACATCCTGCTCTTTCCATTGATATGCGGTGTGTCGGACTTCGTGTAGCAGAAGTGGCTGTTGCTAGGGTCTGAAAGTCGGCATTTTTACGCTTTTTTCCGAACAAACGAACACAAACTCAGTCGGGTTGGTGTACTAAAATCATTTTTATTACAAAAATGCATCATTTTATTGAAAAAAAAACATGGGACATTAAAGTAGACACATTATAGAGTGTAAAAATGTGAAAATCTAAAAATAGCCAGATTGACCTCATTTCAACATATTTTGCTGCCGCACATCCCCTTAAAAGGACAGTACAAGTTTGTTATGTATTTTTGGTGACCCATAGAATGTTTCACTGGGAATGCCCAGCAGCAGGGTTTTTTGTTCTTGTTTTTTTAACACCACACAGTGGGATTTCCCTGTTTATACTGCTGTTTGTTTCTTCTAGGGTTCAACATCATCGTCGGTAATCTAGCCAGAAAGAATAACTGTTCAAAAATCGTGCAAATTAAAAGCAGTTCCCCCCCCCCCTCGAATAAAAAAATCTTGTAGCTTGTCAACACCCCAAAAACTTACCCCCCAGTGGGCCTGTCCCATGAAGAGACTGTCGCTGATGACATTGGTGACCCTGACCTCCACCTCTGCCCCACTGGTCAGGCTGAGGTCAAGGTTGTGGAGTTCTTGTGTCACTGTTCTGTGATGCTGGGCCAGCTCCTCCAGCATGCCTTGGTCACCTGTCCAGTCAGCATCACAAAGCCGTTAGCATCGCAGAACATCTTGCGCACACGTTAAATCCTGTTCCGCTTTTCGTAAGAGTAGGCCACTGTGTGCCAGTGGGAACAGATGACAAGATTTACAAAATTACACACACACGGAGACTGGATGTAAAAAAAAGCACATGACTGCTTATTCCATTATCTTCGATATAAAATAATGAATAGTAATAAAAAAAACAAAAACGATTAAGATTTTTTTGGTCATAGAGAGGCCTGTACCACTTCTGAAGGAGCGTGTGAACATTCACTGTACTACACTACACACACACATACCTGGCCCAAACACATAATGCTTCCGAGGGGTGGGACAGCCAGCCTAGTGCTTAGGACACCTGAGCTCATGATCTAACAGCCCTGGTTCAAGTCACCACTGAGGCACCCATTCTTGGGGATTTTCTTTCCGGGAGTCAGCACTGACTCAAATCCCACGAATGTTCTTTGTATGAGACTGTATGTAGAATGTTAGAGCTCTAGGCAAGGAACAAAACAAAACAAAAACAAATTAAAAAAAAGAAGTAATGCTTCAGCCTTAACCAACAACTCCTCTGCATACTCACCGATAAAGGAAGACAACTTGGGGTTCTTCATTCGTTTCAAACTGACGGGATTTGTTCCTAGGACCTCAGCTCGAAGTTTGGGCAGGAAATAAGGGACGTCGACCTTGATCTTCATCTCATAGATCTTCTTCTGGTTCATTTCGTACACTGCCTTACGCACCATCTCCACATCAGATAACTCGATGTGGGCCTTTCGCATTCTGCACAAAGACAACACAATTGCAATCAGGGCTTTTAAAATCTGTCCCGAGCCTAAGACTCATCAGGCCGGTGCTTATCCTGGTTTCTGTGGCGTTAAGTGACTGAGAGTCATAGACTCCCCCCTGGATAAGACACCAGTCTATCGCAGGGTTAACCCCCAACACAAGGTTGGTACCCCTTTTACACCTGGGTAGGGTGAGAAAATAGCCATAAAGTGCCTTTTCCAAGGGCACAACGCCATAGCCGAAAGCTGGGATCGAACCTGCAACCTTTAGATTACGAGTCCAACGCCCTAACCACTTGACTACAGCGGTGGCTAATCAGGGCTTAGTAAAAACTTAACTTAAAAAAAAAAAATTATACTGTCTTAGTTTTAGGACTTTACACAATTGTTAATCCTTGGGATTTTAAATAAAGGGGACTGCTAAGCCCACAAAATGAAGGAGAAGAAATGGAAAGTGACCAGGTCACCATAGCAAAGTGAGCCTCAGAATCAGAGACACTTTTTACCACATCACACGATTTATTTAGTTATTTATTCTTTTATATCAAGGATACTGGAATAAGCACTCATGTGCTTTTTTTACATCCAGTTCCCATGTGTATGCAGTTTTGTAAATCCTGTCATCTGTTCCCACTGTCACACAATGGCCAACCTCTTACGAAAAGCGGAACAGAATTCACCATGTACATGATGTTACAGAAGCCCCTTGATATAGTTCCTGCAGGATGATTTGACTTCTATAACTCCCCAAGGAGTCTTTAAGGCACTGGACTGAACTCTTCAAGCAGAACCCAGCAGAGCCCATCCCTTTCGATCACAAATAAGATACTTTGAAAAATTAGATTTTTTGTTATTTTTTAAAAATTGTATTTATGTATTCATTCATGTCTTACAACAATGATACTGTAACCACTAGGTTATTTGGCTCCCTTTTATGAAAAACACCCTAATATAGTAATGATCATCTCTTTTTTTTATTTATTTATTATTTTTTTAGCATACAAAGACACAGGTTACTGAGAGGCTAATAAAAATAAACGAACAATCCCACTTACCCTGTTGCAGCACACTGCACCAGACACACTGAGATGGGGTTGTAGTTGGCAAACCAGCGAGACAGTTGCTTCTGCGAAATGAAAACACACCGACTCTAGTCAGAAAATGAAAATAATAACTTCTCTCTCTCTCTCTGTGTTCCCTTACCAGGAAGGGTGCATAATGCCTGGTCTTCTCCTGTGCTTGTCATTTTGCAGGAGGTCTGCCCTCTGACCTCAGCTGACACATTCCAACTTCAGAGCAGCTCATTTCATTATACAGGAAGCATGCTGGGTATGTTCATGTTTCCATAACCCACCAAACGCTGACATGAATTACGGGATCTTTGATTGCGCATATATGATCTCCTGCATGTGTTTATACATGAAGGAAAGTAAGGCACTGACAGGTCTGAACTTAAAGTTGACCTGGGAATTTGTAAAAATCTGCATCCTTAATTCAGCAGACATCACTGAGCTTCATACCCACAACTTCATGGACCCACAAAATTCAACTCAAATGGTCTTAACCACTCAGCTATAGCATACATCATAATAATGATGATGATAATGATAACAATCTACTGTGTGTAAATCCCGGTTCAGGATTGAAGGGGGGCAATTATTCACTCCCGGCAAATCCCGGTTCAGGACTAAGAGGATTAAGCTGGGTAACACACAACAATAACAATATTTGAAAGAAAAACAAAAAACCCAACCACAAAACTGTAAAAAAATATTTCACACACACGTAACCAGCATCACACATACAGCGATCCCATTGTTGTATGTGTGATGCTGGTTACATATTGATTCGATTTGATCCCAAGACTGTGCTGCTCTGACTCACCTCAGTGGTCCACTTCTGGAAGTTGGTGACAAACACGCAAGGCACCTCCACACCTGTCTGCTTGACCCGCACTTCGAGGGCTGACATCTGGGACTGAGGATGACACACTTGTGCTCTGCCCCTCCCTCCTGCACACTCCCCTGACCCCTCAAATGGCCACGCCCTGAGAAACTGTCCTCTTCCTCCCTCTGCGACGGATCCTTCTTGTACCACAATTCCACGTCGCTTTTCTCTGATTGACTGCCACGCCCTCTCTCACTTGACACTTTCAACTCAGATTTGTTCAAGACTGCTTTCTGTTGCAGAACACTTGTTTTACCCTTCCGTGTTGATTCTTTGCTAGTGACCTGTCCTGAGCGGAAAGTGTTACTGTAGACACCTTCCATTCTTGTGGGTGCTGGTTCAAACCCCTGTAGGTCTGTTGTCGTGTGATGTCTTCCTCCTTGAGAGCTATCTCTGTATCCTGAACTGCTTGGGCGGTTTGTGTCATGAAGAACTCTCTTTTCCAGTTCCAAATCTGTGTCAGGCAGATGTCCCCATGGTGTCTTTTTTGAAAACAAGCTTTCCTGCGTGTCTTGTGATCTCTTTGTCTTGGCTGATCCCTGTCTCTGATGAAAGTTTTCCTGGAAAGAGCTTTGTCCTTTTCCAGGAGGTGTCTCCCTGTTGAGCCCTTGCTGTAGCTGGCTGCTGCTGAAGCCACTACTCCCTTGCAAGGTCTTGTTTGGAGTCTGTTCCTTGTGAAAGCTTTCTGTTTGATACCCTCTACTGCTGCTGTGAGTCACCTCTATGGTGGTCCTGTGCTCCATATAGATCTGTTCCATGCCAGAGGATTCTCTAAAATCTGGTGTCTGCTTGTCCAACCCATATCTCAACCTACCGATCCCCCAAGATGCATCCTCTCTCCTTATGGATGATGCCTCATGTTCTGAAACAAGTCCTTGGTACAATCTCTCTGTCAACTCTCTTCCTCCAGGAGGCGCACTGTGTTTATATGCCTGTCTGAAGACTGACCTGTGCTCCATTGCATTCTCTTCAACCTCTTCCTCTATTTCGCAATCAGAAACTTGTTCTAGACACATGCCTCCCTTGTTGATGTCATCCTCTCTCTTTAAATTTGAGGTGAACATTTCACTGCCTGAATGTGGCTTTGGTCTTGGTGTGTCTCTTCGACGATCCTGAGTTGGAGTCTGGAGGGGAAAGTTTTCCTTTTGTGACAGGGAGGCTCTCTCTGGATCTGTGGACAATCAAAAAAACAGATATTCAAACTGAATCATGAGTCACACAGCTGTCAGTTTTCCCCACTTTCGGTCAAACAGATATTCAAACTGAGTCATGTGTCACACAGCTGTCAGTTTTCCCCACTTTCGGTCAAACAGATATTCAAACTGAGTCATGTGTCACACAGCTGTCAGTTTTCCCCACTTTCAGCTTCTCTCAGCTGCTATTTAATCCATCCCATCACAGCATAGACAGGGCCAGCTGGTGCTAATTATAGCAGGACTGACCACACAGGGACTGGGTGAAAGGCAAGGGCGCGCTAAATACAGCACTCTTGACTAAGTGATGTTGGATTTGTGGGCTGTGGTCAAGGTTTTTGTTTCAGAACAGGACAAACAGAAAACCTCTCATCAGCTGACTGACACTGATAGAGATTTTCGTTTTTTTAAAAGTACGATGAGATCTTTTTTTTGACACTGCCATATGAATATACACTACAGGCATAGCTGTGTGAATGGACAGGATGATAAACGTCTGAACCAAGAATCACAGCTTTGATTCTCACTTGCAGTCACAAAGTTAGCAGACTTTCGTTTCAGAGTGGACATGGATGCAGACTCTGGAAAAGAGGATCTGCTTCTGTCTGAAGTCAGACAGGTCAATGTGGGCTCTCGTCCCAAAAAAATCTCAATGATCAAATGTTACAAGGATTTAAATTCTACATGGAGTAAACAAGAAAGTGCATGTTTCTTATAGTACAATAATTGTGGGCATCTATTGTTTCTTATGCCCATATCAAACCTTTCTCTTATTTAGTGAACATTGTGTACCTACAATCCGTCATCAACCAGGATTCACTCTCTCTTAAAAAAAAAGAAAGAAAAAAAAAAGATGCACTATCGGCTTCCTCCCAGTATTTCCAACAAGTCTTTAAATCAAGGCCCACGCATGAAATTAAGTAGAGATAATTTCATGGACTCTTCAGCCAAATGAAGACCATCTGACTTCAATCCTGTGGGTCCATGAAGTTGTGGGTTCACATCTCGGCAGCAGCATGTGGTGAACTAAGGGTGGGGATTTTTACAATCTTCCAGGTCAACTTTTAATGCAGCCCTGCCAGTGCCATAATCCTCTTCTTTTTATGTAGAAGATCAAATATGCATGTTAAAGATCCCATAACTCATGCATGTTCAGTGAGTTACGGAAACATGAACATACCCAGCATGCATCCTATATTACAAATGAGCTGCTCCGTATCTCTACCGCAGTGTATCGGCTGAGGTTAATGGGGGCAGACTTTCTGCAGAGGTGAAAGCACAGGAGAAGACCAGGCACTGTGCCCCCCACCCAGTAAGGCAATGTAGAGAAGAGAGAAACATCACATCCCCCAAAAGATCGTGGAACGTCACATTCCAAACAGACGCACACACAGGGTGAAAACACCGACTCACTTTTGATGGAGAGAACCAGGCTCCGTCCCAGGAAGTTGTGTCCATGAAAAAGGGAGACAAGTCTCTGGGCTTCTGCCATTGTGGCCAGCCTCACCTCAGCAAACCTGCACCAAACGAACACAGATACAACGTCAACTTTGATTATTTATTTATTTATACTACTTTATGTCACAGCAGATTTCTCTGCGTGAAATTCAGGCTGCTCTCCCTGGGGAGAGCGCGTCGCCACAAGTGCAGTGTCTACCCATTATTGTTCTTTTTTCCCTCAAGGATGGTGTCTAAACACGACACCTGTGTGCATGCTGGTTTTTTATTTTATTTTGTCATCTGCTCCTACCGGCACACGATGGCCTGCTCTTCTGAAAGGCGGAACGGGGTTTTAATGTGTGCGCAAGATGTTCTGCATGTGTTCGCACACGGGGCCTCGGTTTATAGTCTCATCCGAATGACTTTGACATTCAGTTCGATTTTTTCGTCAAACTGGGAAGAAAGGGTGAGGCTGGGTATGAACCCAGAACATCACGGTTTAATAGTTGGCAAGCGAACGTCTTAACCATTCTGCCACCTTCCTTCCTGTTGCTGATTATCAACCCCCCCCCCCCCCCCCCCCCAAAAAAATAACCACCACAAAGACCCCACCCCACCCTCCCACAAGAAACCCCCATCAACTTTGATTTGGCAAATAATTGATGATGACCTCTTTGTGGATCATTGGTCCAGCGGTTATGCTCTTATCTACAAAGTGAAAGGCTGCATGTTCAATTCTCATCTAAATCTGGATTTTCTTGCCAGATTTAATAATTTGTATGTGTGTGCATACAGGTGCGTGCATGCCTGCATGTGTTCATTTTAGTGTCTATCCACTAAAAAGTTATATAAGAGAGATAAAGAGAGAGAGAGAGAGAGAGAGTGTGTGTGTGCATGTGTGTGTATTTGTGTGTTTATGTGTGTGTTTGTGTGACATCGATTACAAGCATGAAATCACCTAATATCTTTTCTTGTTTTTGGGTGGGGATTTTTGCTGATCACTTACTGAGAATGCAGGCTGCTGTCATAATGAACATCCACATGTAGTAGATCAAAGCCATGGAACAGCTCTTGTAGATGCACCTGCGCACGCACACACACACACACACACACACACATCCCTTAGAGTGACTAGAACTTTGTAAAATAATGACCAGATTATTTTGTTTGTTTGTGTACTATCATGACCAGTAAAGCATCCCTTTTATTATATCTGGACTAACCACTACAGTAAAGTCTCTTTACAGAGCAGCAAACAGTAATTTTTATTAAATTCATCCAATCCAGTAATGTATACAGCTCTGCCAACCAAAAGGGCCATAGAAGGGCTGTCATCTTTGTCAGAAATAAAGCTCAGATTCAACAACATCATGAAGAATCGGCTCCATTTGCTGTCTCTCACAAACTCCATTTGCTATCTCTCACAAACTCCATTTGCTGTCTCTCACAAACTCCATTTGCTATCTCTCACAAGCTCCATTTGCTGTCTCTCACAAACTCCATTTGCTATTTCTCACAAACTCCATTTGCTATCTCTCACAAGCAGCTGCAAAACTTCTCATACTGCTCTTGTGCTGCCATAGCTTAATTGCTATTTATACTCCCTCCTAGCTGGCTGTCTGCAGTACCTCTTGCATAGACTTCATAAGAGTCTTACTTTTCTTAGCTTTTGTATACATGAGGTCATATCATCATCATCATCATCATTATATTATCATCATTATCCTTGTTTGTCTATTAATTCTTTAAAACAATGTTTTCTTTCCATTACTAATGCACTGCATTTAGGTGAAAAAACCCCCAAACATATTCACCTCTGTCACGGTGCAATGAGTGTGCAAGTTTCGAACCAGTACTTCCACACTGGATTCATCTGAAACACATGGGACATAAAGTCACAGAGCACGCACAAAAACATATGCTTCAAACACACAACATACTTAAAAAACAACAACAAAACACACACAAAAACTCCTACACAACATACTGACTAGCCATTCCTTCAGATGAGACTGTAAACCCACCCCGTGTACAAAAGCATGCAGAACATCTTGCGCACACATTAAAAACCCATTTTGCCTTTCGGAAGAGTAGGCCGTTGAGTGCCGGTAGGAACAGATGATGTCATGTTTAGACAATATCCTCAAAGTCAGAATGCAGCTACATAAATGGTGGGGAAAACCTGTTGCATACGCATAAATCTCACCATTGGTGAACCTCTGAGCCCTAGCAGAGGAATAAAAAAACAACAACAAAAATTGACTAGCCCAGACCAAAAGCTTTGTCAGTTGCTGTTGCTGGGCGTTCCCTTACTTAACACCCTGGGAGTCACCCACAATATGCCCTCTGTCTCACTCATCCCACCTGGGAATCCCTTGCTAGACAGGCAGCCCCTTCCCCATTCCACTGCGTTCCTGTGTCTGTGATTGACTGCATGTTCAAGAATAGGCTGAATGCAAACACTCTGCTTTGTTTATACAAGATATAGCGCTATATACAATGCCCATCTTATGATTATTATTATCATTGTTATTATTATTTAACAGTTCTCGTTTTCAAGTGCTGTGGTCGTGTGTGTGCGTGCGTGAAAGTGTGCATGTGTTTATTTTAGTGTCTATCCACTAAAAACTGAGTGTGTGTGCATGTGTCTGTTCAATTAAAGACTTTCTCCCCATATTCACCACAGAGAGAGAGAGAGAGAGAGAGAGAGAGAGAGAGAGAAGAGAGAGAGAGAGAGAGAGAGAGAGAGAGAGAGAGAGAGACAGAGAGAGAGAGACAGAGAGAGAGAGACAGAGAGAGAGAGAGAGACAGAGACTGAGACAGAGAGACAGAGAGACAGAGGGAGAGAAGAGGGGGGGGGGGGGAAGAGAAGATAGAAAGGTAAAGATACAGAGTGACAGAGAAGGGGAAATTTCTAGCCCATAGATTTCAGAAGGTGGGGATGGTATTTTGAATGAAAGAACACGCCTCGTCACGGTTCTCTTACCTGAGGCTACTGGATTTCTCCTCTCCACCTGGTCTGCTCGCCTGACATCGATGTTCACCCTGGCCACTGACAATCCCAGCCAGGGAAACAACTTCATGGCAAGTCGCAGCTCCTCTTCTGAAGCGTAGCGCACGATGGTCATCCTGCAATGGCCAGCATCAGCTGTTTGTATATATTTTGGTATTTCGTTTCCTAAAAACCTTTTCCCCCCTTTAACTAGATGGTATATTCTCCGGATCATTGTCCAGTTCTCCGGATCACTGTCCATCTCCGGATCAATGTCCAGTTCTCTCCGGATCATTGTCCATCTCCGGATCATTGTCCAGTTCTCCGGATCATTGTCCATCTCCGGATCATTGTCCAGTTCTCCGGATCATTGTCCAGTTCTCCGGATCATTGTCCATCTCTGGATCATTGTCCATCTCCAGATCAATGTCCAGTTCTCCAGATCATTGTCCATCTCTGGATCATTGTCCAGTTCTATTCAAATTCACCTACAGATATGTCAACAGACTGCAAATTATCTTCATTCCTATCTGATATTCACTTTTTAAAAGATTCTAGTAAGCGGAAAGGAGAAAACATTTCGCTGGCCTGTGTGTGCTTGTTATGCACAATTGTGACTTGACCATCCTTATATCAGAATTATGAGTACTTTCTACGTTTCTCCACAAGCTAAAGTATGACAGAAAGAATGGTTATAAATACTATGATGAAGCACTGTGTCAGTTGGTTGTTCCTCTGACGTGCTTTCAGAAACGTGAACTCCAGCTTTCCTGTTGCAGGGTAGAGTTTCCCTCCTAATTCGTCTCCAGACAGAGCAGTCTCATAAGCAAAAATCTTACAAATGGTGAACATCAGAGCACTAGCTAAGAAACAGAAACAACAGCAAAATCATCTTCCATTATCAATGCTCTAGTAGGCATTACATTTTCAAGGAAAAAGAAACACCAACAAAACCACAACATCCCAACCCAAAATGAAACTTTATACTTCAACATCAACTAACTTCATAGATTAAAAACCTGTTTTTAAAGTTTCATAAAGGGGGGCAGAATAGCCTAGTGGTTAAAGTGTTGAGCTCATGAACTACTGATCTGGGTTTGCACCACCGCTGAGGGACCCATTCAAGGGGATTTTTCCCGGGAGTTAACATCAGTGCCACTCACCAGCCGCCATGGCGCAGTGGTTAGCGCCGTGGATTCCGGACTGGAAGGTCGCGGGTTCGAATCCCATAAGTCATAGGGATTTTTTCGGGCTCCGGCCGGCTCCTACCCAGAGTGAGTGTGCTGTGGGCTCAGTGGGGAGACTGGGACCACACAGTCGAGCTTCATCCACTTTACGGATGCGAATTTGAGAGTGTTGCTCAAATTACCTGACCAACACTGCAGGTGTCTGTATCTCTCGGGCCTGGTTGACGCCGGGATATATTATGACAGTAAGCGTAGAGAACAACCCTGTCAAGTAGTCTCAAAGCGGATGCACCTCCACAGCAGCATCATTACATCATCCTCATCATCATTGATCATCATGCAATAATAAAAATTGCCTCTGATTCGGTGGCCTCCGTTGCTCTGGTCTCATGGTGACCTCAGATTCGGTTTCCCCATACGCTTCTGTGCCTGTGATGAATTTGTGTCAAAGCCTTTGGGGTTGGGGTTCGTGGGGAGGCGGTCGTTGGAGGGACGTTGTGGTGGTCGCCACCTTGGGTGGGTGACTCACTCAGTCTGGCTCCGCGACTGAGCTAATACTGTCGTTAGTAGGGGGCTTAGTAGGTGGTGTCCTGCGTATGTTAGCTCAGAACAGGCACCACTGAACACCACCAAAGTGACCCAGCAGAAGTGCAGGACCCCTCTGGCTGGTGGCCCCGCGGCGGCCTAATATTGATGAGCTCCCTGTGGACTCCCGACCCCGGGGGTGAGACACAACGAATCTGGGTATGGCTGTGGCGGGGAGATTGAAATGAGCGGCGTGGGAGCAGCAGTACGGGAGCATCACAGAAGACGAGGCAGCAAAAAAAAAAAAAAAAAAAAAAAAAAAAAAACATCAGTGCCACTCCACTCCCCAGAAAGTCCCTCGTATGAGACTATAAACCCAGATCCTGGGTCCAAATGCAGGGCAAACATCTTGTACACACGTTAAAACCACACTGTGCCTTTTGGAAGAGTAGAGCCATTACGTGCCAGCAAAATTGGACTTAAAAAAAAAAACCCCAAACCAAAAACACACGCATACTGGTGCTGAGTTTGGACATTATCACTGAAGTCAGAGTGCAGCTACTTTAATGGTCGGCAAAAACAGTCACATATATACACAAATTTCTCATCATTGGTGATCCTCGGGGCTTTAGCCAAGGGACAAACAAAACAAAACCTAAACTAAACAAACAAAAAAAACCATACACAATAATTTGACCCTACAGACACACTTAAGTTAAAGTTATTTGAAGTCTGTCCTGAGCCTAAGGCTCATCAGGCCGGTGCTTATCCTGGTTGCTGTGGCGTTAAGCGACTGAGAGTCATAGACTCCCCCCTGGATAGGACGCCAGTCTATCGCAGGGTTAACCCCCAACACAAGGTTGGTACCCCTTTTACACCTGGGTGGGGTGAGAAAATAGCCGTAAAGTGCCTTTTCCAAGGGCACAACGCCATAGCCGAAAGCTGGGATCGAACCCGCAACCTTTAGTTTACGAGTCCAACGCCCTAACCACTAGACTACAGCGGCAGCATATATATATATATATATATACACACACACATTTTTCACCATTGGTGATCCTTGGGGCTTTAGCGAAGGGACAAACAAAACAAAACAAACAAACAAAAAAACCACACAATAATTTAACCCTACAGACACACTTCAACTCTAAAGCTCTACATGTCCAGACTGAAGCAGTCACTCACTTTGCTGTCTGATGGATCTCCACCACAGGCCCAGCCATGCTGAAGATGCCTTTCATGTCCTAAACAAAAGGGACAAACACAAATTTAAGCAAAACAAAGAAACAAACAAAACCAAGCTGTAAAAACCTGTAATTGTAAAAAAAAAAAGTTAAGCACAAGGCAAATGAAACATGCATAGATTACCATCCTCCACCACACACTTAAACACATACCCCCCCCCCACACACAAAAAAAAACCGACCAAAAAATTAACCCAAACCCCAACAATAAACAGGTAGAAAATAACAAATAAACAACAACAACAACAAAAAAACCACAAACAAACAAGAACACATGTTCAAACAACAACCAAACAAATAAAAGCCAAAGCAAACAAACAAACCAACAACAAAAATTCAATATATCAAAACACCAGCAACACCTACCTTCCATTCTTCTGGTTTGCGTTCAGTAGAAAAGCAAACCGAGTACAGTCCCCTCTGATCGGGCACTAAAGAAAGCTGGCTGATGTCAACAGGTTGTGTATCTCCATCCCCACTGTCCTCACTCGCTGTCTCCAATTCTGTCAACCATGCCATAACAAGCACACTTCACTTATTTAATTTATGTTAATTTTTTTTATATATATCACTTTATGTCACAGCAGATTTCTCTGCGTGAAATTCGGGCTGCTCTCTACGGGGAGAGCGCATCGCCACAAGTGCAGCGCCTACCCATTATTTTTTTTCCCCTCAGGGATGGAGTCTAAACATACCTGTGTGCATGCTAGTTTTTTATATAATTTTGTCATCAGCTCCTACCAGCACACAATGGCCTGCTCTTCCGAAAGGCGGAACAGGGTTTTAACATGTGCGCAAGATGTTCTGCGTGCGTTTGCACATGGGACTTTGGTTTATAGTCTCGTCCGAATGACTTGACCTGACAGACGATGTCGGTTGTTACTAGTGTGTGGTAATTATACGGAAAAACGACTACTGTTTTCAAGTGTCTTGCCACACAGGCAGCCCTACTCCAGGGGGTTTTGTTTTCTGTTTACAGGAAAGTGGCGGATGTTGTACCAAGACTGTGCCATGGCAGAACACAATTTAAAATATTTTAATGCATACATGTATCCCCAAAGTCCGAATGCGACTGAATAAAATCTCACCATTGGTGAACCCCAGAGCTCTAGGCCTAGTCAAGAACCCTTCACCACCCTCTCCCCCAATGAAATGGATATCAATATTTTAATGTAGGCTTCAGCGCTTCAAAGCTTTTGGCCTGTACTAATTACGATTTGTTAACTTATTAGATTTAATAATAATAACAATAATAATATATGGAATTTATATGGCGCTATATCTTGCACAAAACCAAATCAAAGCGCTTGCATTTAACCTATACAACACACGAGCAATCGATAACAATTAATAGTTTTAGCAAATTTGAATGTACACAAACACGCACACACAATATTTTTGGAGTGAGGTGGGTGCTGCTTGAACAATAGTGACTTTAATCCTGGAAAACCCAGAAACCCAGCTCTAGCGATACACAGGAAAATGCTTTAACAATAGTGACTTTAATCCCTGGAAAACACAAAAACCCAGCTCTAAAGGTACACACCGAAAAATGCTTTAACAATAATGACTTTAATCCTGGAAAACCCAGCTCTGAAGATACACCGAAAAATGCTTGAACAATAAAGACTTCAATCCTGGAAAACACAGAAACCCAGCTCTAAAGATACACCGAAAAATGCTTGAACAATAGTGACTTTAAACCCTGGAAAACCCAGAAATCCAGCTCTAAAGATACACCGAAAAATGCTTGAACAATAGTGACTTCAATCCTGGAAAACCCAGAAACCCAGCTCTAACGATACACAGAAAAATGCTTTAACAATAGTGACTTTAAACCCTGGAAAACCCAGAAATCCAGCTCTAAAGATACACAGAAAAATGCTGTAACAACAGAGACTTAATCCTGGAAAACACAGAAACCCAGCTCTAAAGATACACAGAAAAATCTTTATAGATCGATGCCACCTTACCAGCACAGGTATCCTCGTTCTGTTGGTGGAGTTTGCCTGGCAAAGTGGTGGTTCTGTCTGTTTCGGCGCTGTGGTGGATGTTCCTTGTCAGAAGGGGGTTCCCCTTCACTCTTGGGTATACCTTCCACGACTCTTCTCTCCGTTCATATTTCAGTCTGTTAGAAATGAATATGCATGCATGAACACAGGCAAGCATGCGTGCATGCATGAACACATACAGATTTTGTACCCTTGTGCGCAAATATGCCACACACACACACACACACAGTGACACACAGACACATACATACACACACACACTCCTGTCCAAATCACAAACTGTGCATGGACGTTAATTTAAAGACTATTACTACTACACACACACACACAACACACACAGTAACAAACACACAACACACACACACACAACACAACACACACCCCCCCCCCCCCCCCCCCCCAATCTATGGATGACAAAATCCTCACCTGAAGAGGTCTGGCATGGCCTGGAAGAACTCCATGAGGAAGGAGAAGCCCCAAGCCTTGAAGTCCAGCGGCTCCTGGAGGTCTTCTTCGTACAGGCTGGCCAGGCGATCCAAGGCCACTCCTCTCTTTGCCCCATGGGTCAGCAACAGGGCCAGGATGTTCACTTTCACTCTGTTCGGTGTCTCCATGGTGACAGGGTTCCTTCCGTCAGCACAAAAAACCTGGGTTGTAAAAATAGAATTTACATGATTATATTTATATATTACACAAATTTATATATACACAAATGTATTGATTTAGAGCAAAAATGATTTTAACTGTTATATGCGTATAATAAACAAAAAAGTATACATTATACAGAAATGATTTGATAGCAGATAAGTATGTTGATAAATAAGATAATAATAATAAAAGGCAAAAACAAAAGAGAAGTGGAATTTCAATGGAAAGTAACTGCATGGTTTTATGTTCGGGGCATATAATTAAATACAAATTCCAAATGACTCATGTTGTCATGGGCAGTGCTATATAATCCAAATGGATCTACAGAGTGGGAAATGGGGTGGGGGGTTTGGTTGCTCTTTGGTGAGATCACTAATGGTGAGATTTTACATCATTAATATTATGCAAGCAACTCCACATTCAAGCATTTGACTTCTATCCCTGTAGCAGTGTAGGCCCATGAAATGTGGGAATCAAATCTTGGCAGCAGCATCAGGTGAATAACTAAGGGTTAATTTTTTAAAAATTATTATTTTTAATTGCTCTCCAGGGTTAACTTCAAGGCAGACCCTACTTGTGCCTTCAGAATGTTCTCCATGTATCGTATTGTATGTATGCAGGTCAAATAGGCACATCAAAGATCCGCAATCATAATCCATGTTGACCAGACTTTGGTGAGTTATGGTAAGAAATGAATAATATACACTTACCACTTGTACCTGGAGAGGGATGGGCTCCACCAGGTTATTAAACTTGCAGTTTTGTCTTATCTGTTCCCACCAGCATATGATGGCCTACTCTTACGAAAAGCAGAACAGGATTTAACGTGTGCACAAGATGTTCTGTGTGAGTGTGTTTGTATTTTAATTTTATTGTTCTATTTTGAGGATACTGGAATAAGTGTACACAAGAATTTCTGCATCCTTTTATACTATTATAGTCTCATCAGAAGGATGTGTGTGTGTGTGGTGTGGTGTGGTGTGGTGTGGTGTGGTGTGGTGTGGTGTGGTGTGTGTGTGGTGGGTGGGTGAGAGAGAGAGAGAGAGAGAGAGAGAGAGAGAGAGAGAGAGAGAGAGAGAGAGAGAGAGAGAGAGAGAGAGAGCACGATATTACGCCACTCACCTTCGTTAGGTCTACATGCACGATAAACCGAAGATTTCAGATTGTCTTTTGTTGTCACTATTCAGTATTCAGCGGGTTCTGAAACGCGAACACATTTTGCACACACAAATGATGACAAAAAGTCATCAAATAGCTGACACTGGGCATGTAAACGGAATAAATGAATACAAGCTGTCCAATGTTTACAAGTTTGTGCCGATAGCTTCGCCAAGAACAAGCGGAAGACGTCTTAGGACTATCTGAAACGTGCGGATAGAAAAGGTTAGTAGGGACTATGTTATGTGATGATTGTATTGATTTTCTTCAAAAACAGAGGCTCAATAGAATAAATAGGTTGGAAATCCTTAGATTGCATACTTTAACCATCAAACTTTCAAATTATATCAACGATACGTACATAAAAACTTGCAGGAGTACTGTGTACACAACCTTCCAGATTCCCGCGGTAGGCTACAGACGAATGTAGGCTGCTGCATGTGTTCCGGGGGTCTGATTGGCTGAATATACGTTTCAGCAGTACACATTTGTAATGAACTTCATCTTGTGTTGTGTTACACATAACAAAGTCTGTGCATAGGTACGGGGGGGATGTTTACTTTCTGCCATCACTTGCCAGCTATCAGTGCCGATAGCCTATAGCCTAGAACAGGAGCGTCCTTGACATAGGCCTAGAGATTGTAGCAGTCGCCGCTCCCTTAACACGCTCAGCCAATCAGAGCCGGTACACATGCTGCATTTAGACACACATGTCTAGGCCTAGTTGAGAATCTTTGGCCTAGCCTATCTCTCTCTCTCTCTAGCCTAATCCCATCTTTTCTGGCTCACATTCTAAAATAAGTCTCCGTTACACAAAACTTTTTGGGCCGAAGACAATGCTCTTTCTGGTGATACTTAGGCCTAATTAGTAATAGCTTTTCAAGGCACAGACACTCACTAAGTCTATCTGCGAACAGATGACATTTACAAAACTGGTACACACGGGGACTGGAGGTAAAAAAGCACGAGTGCTTATTCCATTATCATCGATTTAAAAGAATAAATCAAATCCAATCAAATCTGCCATGAATGTTTGATGACATAGTCTGCATATTTTAAAAACCTTCATAAAGAAATATAAGGAAAAGTGTCATTAATTTGTGTATTTTAGTCAATGTGAAGCGAGCATACAAACTTAAACGCAGAACATCTTGCGCACACGTTAAATATTGTTCCCCTTTTCGTAAGAGTAGGCAATCGTGTGCCGGTGGGAACAGATGACATTTACAAAAGTGCATACACACGGGGACTGGACGTAAAAAAACACAAGAGTGCTTATTCCATTATCCTCGATATAAAAGAATAAATCAAAATCAAATCAAAGGCTGTTCAGCATCTGCTGTGAGGGGGGGGGGGGGGGGGGGGGGGAGTGAAATAAGGCCGCAGCTCTTGTGGCCTGGCATACAGCTGGCACACTTTATGGAAGCTGGTGCTAGGCCTTTGGCGCCAGTGTGCAGTGGTTTCAGATACAGTGGTTGGAGGGGGGGGGGGGGGGGGGGGGTAAAAAGACTGGGTGCGCGAATTTTAGCTGTGGCTGACTGGTGCGGGATAGGTGTGGTGTTGGACTGGATGTAAAAAAGGACATAAGTGCTTATTCCATTATCCTCAAAATAAAAGAATAAATGATTTTTTAAAAACCCAGTATATTTGTTTATTTATTCTTTTATATCAAGGATCATGGAATAAGCACTTGTGGGCTTTTTTAATTTAGTCCCCTGCATGGGGTTTTGTAAATTTTGTTATATGTTTCCACCGGCACACAATGGCCCACTCTTTTGAAAAGCGGAACAAGATTTAAAGTGTGCCAAGATGTTCTTACATCAGGACATAACCAACACTGAACAGCGAGTACACTTACACCCAGGGTGTAACAGGCACTGAACAGCTAGTACACTTACACCCAGGGTTGCAACAGGCACTGAACAGCTAGTACACTTACACCCAGGGTGCAACAGGCACTGAACAGCTAGTACACTTACACCCAGGGTGTAACAGGCACTGAACAGCTAGTACACTTACACCCAGGGTTGTAACAGTATCTGATCACTAGTACACTTACACCCAGTCTTTGAAACGGCATGAACAGCTGTACACTTCACCAGGGTGCAACAGCACTGAACAGCTAGTACACTTACACCCAGGGTGCAACAGGCACTGAACAGCTAGTACACTTACACCCAGGGTGCAACAGGCACTGAACAGCTAGTACACTTACACCCAGGGTGCAACAGGCACTGAACAGCTAGTACACTTACACCCAGGGTGCAACAGGCACTGAACAGCTAGTACACTTACACCCAGGGTGCAACAGGAACTGAACAGCTAGTACACTTACACCCAGGGTGTAACAGGCATTGAACAGCTAGTACACTTACACCCAGGGTGTAACCGACACTGGGCCTGCCCAACAGTATCCTGGCTGCTGGCCAAAATGTGTTGAATAACAATGGTTACAGAGGTTTTCAATAGCAATGGTTACAGACGCTTTTGAGTGGCAATGGTTACAGATGCTGTTAAATAGCAATGGTTACAGATGCTGTTTAATAGATTTTGAGTAGCAATGGTTACAGATGCTTTTGGTTACAGACGCTGTTGAATAGCAATGGTTACAGACGCTGTTGAAAAATCATTGAAAATGAGCACTGGAAGCATAGGTTAATTAGATGAAGGGATCTGGTCCATCAGCACAGGAAAGCTTTAAAGGCAGGAAACTAATGACCTATTTCAAAAAGCTTTGAGTAGTTTTATTTGGCCAACAGAGCAATATGCAGGCCAGGGATTGCAACAGTCTGATGATGACAAAGTATACCAGCCTAAGCTACATTCTTGAGAAAAAAAATATAATGCTCTGTTTCTTTTTACAGCCAAACATGTCAATCTATGAGGGAGAATTCGTATACAATGGATTTGGGTCTTGCACCACAGAAAGGGAATACCATGATCGTCAGGGAGATGGGGAGAAGATATGTCCAAACCACACTCCATTCCCAACCATGGAGACCCTATCGTTGGGACCTGGTAAGTGACTTAAAAACTTGATTTGGGGATCTTGCATAGTGTTCTGTGTCAAAAAAGTGTGTGTATTCAATCATTTATATATAATGTGATGCAAGAAATTCTGATAGAGAAAGTTTTTTGTGAGATAAAAGAATCATACTTGTTCTGCAATATTATTTGAAGATTATAACTGATACTTTCACTTTAGAGATAGCCTATAGGAGCCGGTACCATGTTCACCAAGATCTGACAGTTAAGCAATAATGTCTTCTTAAGGTTTGAAATTCAACTCAGCTTGTGATTGGCACAGAAAAAAAAATGTATTTACAATATCGTTTGATTTACTTCAAGACATATGTCCTGTGTAACAACTGGTATAGAATTTACCTGTTAGATACATTGAAAAGAAAAAAAAGTGATTAAGCAATTTCTCAATGTTTTATCATTTTTTTTCTTTATTGTGTTTTTAGAAAGGCACATGTATACATTTTAATTTTAAAACAAAAGGCTCCAGTCTCTTTTGAGGCCTGTGCCCGTTAGTTTTGGAGTGGATTCATATCCCTGGAGTTTCGCAGTCTGTGCTGTGTAGAGTGATGGACTGTAGAGGCCAGGTTCAAGTTGCCCAAACTATGTTGCTTGGAATCGTCTGTACCCTGGTGGTTCCTCCAGGAGTTACGAAGAGAGCAATGCACAACTTGCGATGGATCGGAAAACCAAACAGGTATTTCCACTACAAGTGTTTGTCATTTTCTTCCCCTCAGGTCACCGACCTGAAAGTTTACAGAACTGGAAGAAAGCTGAATGTGATGCGGATAGACTACGTTTCAACCATGATCTACGGAAAACAGGAAAATTCTCGTTTGATGGGGACACCTTGCTTTGTTAAACAAGTTTCCCCAATAGATTTTGTGGAAGCGTTAAATTTCCACCCACAGCGTGAAAAGGCATTTTAAATCCTTTTGATTCAGCAAGTAGGTCCTTTTAAAATATAATCAGGTCCTTTTAAATGCTGAAAAGTCCTTTAAAGTCGTGTTGAATTAAGCAAAAGGACATGACAAATTGACATAATACATCTCTTTGAATTCGCAGAAATATGTAAAAAGAAACCCCTCTAAAAAAATGGATGAGAAATAATAAACCCCAGAAAACTAGTCAATCAAGGGAATTAACTCTTCTATGCTGATTACTTCCCTTTACTGCTTTGTTTCT
>CM060328.1:50070465-50110465 GCA_030674155.1 Stramonita haemastoma
CACAATACTGGACAGTTTTGTGTTGTTGAAAAACATACAATGATCATTTCATTATTCATTGTTATTTGCAGTGGATGGTGTGCTGTTTAAATGCAGGCATGGGATTTTTCTGCTGTTTAGCAGAATTCCATTGTCAGAACTTAGATTTCTGATGTTTTTTTTAATGTTATTAACAAAAAATGTTCACTTTCCACCGTCAGAACAAAAACGTATTCAAACAGCTGTCAACATGATCAGAAAAAGTACAAATCATTTTCAGATGTTGAGAACTTCACTTGTATTCTGACAATACTCTTGGAACATGCAGATATTTTTCAAATGTGAATGATATTGAAAAACTGGTTATCAGTTTCAACCAGTCTGAAATCCTTTCATTTTGTTGTACAAAGCTGCGCTTTTTGCTGGAGGCATGATTTTTAAAATTTCACTTGTCAAAAGTTTTCTCAGTGAACATATCCCACAAGGTGTTACCAGTATAACAGTCGCCCTTTCCTGATAATTGCATGGCATCAAACAAATTTATGAACTTACAAATATTTGCATGACAGATTTGATAAACAAATATACAATTGGGAGAGAGAGAAAAGAGAGAGAGAGAGAGAGAGAGAGAGAGAGAGAGAGAGAGAGAGAGAGAGAGAGAGAGAGAGAGAGAGAGAGACAGAGAAGAGACAGAGACAGAGACAGAGACAGAAAGACAGAGAGACAGAGAGATTTATTATTTTATTTTATTCTTTTTATATCAAGGATAATGGGATAAGCACTCATGTGCGTTTTTTCATCCAGTCCCCGTGTGTATGCAGTTGTGTAAATATTGTCATCTGTTCCTACGGCACACAATGGCCTACTCTTACGAAAAGCGGAACAGGATTTAACTGTGCGCAAGATGTTCTGCGTGCGATCGCACATGGGGCCTCGGTTTACAGTCTCATCTGAAAGACTTTTGGGGAGAGTGGAGTCAGCACTGATGTTAGCTCCAGGGGAAAAATCCCCACCAACGGGAATCCAACTCAGATCCTCAAATTGCCAGGCAATGTCCTGACCACTAGAGCGAGAGCGAGAGCGAGAGAGAGAGAGGTATTAAAATTCTGCTGTTCTACGCCCAGTAGATACACCGACAAAGTACAACCTAAACTCGAGGTTTTGTGCACAAACACACCAGCGCGCAATTGTAAACTTTTGTGTATGCCCAAATGCTGATATAGTCCACGGGAGACCACTGCAACTTTGAACAGAAATGTCCTACATGTTTGCATGGCTGCTTCCCTTCCTCTATTTTTTTTTCTTTCTTTTAAATACTTTTTCTGGATGTCAAAGTAAAGTCTAACATTTATTTTCCAATGATACGTTGAACAAGCAACACATTTGCTTTTTTAATGAATTAATCAATCTTAGAACCCCCAAAGAAAACTAAGCAGGTAGAGAGAGGGGTGATAAATATAATTTTAAATGATTAAAAACATGGAACAAACGCAAAAACAAAAAAATCACACACACACACACACACACACACACACACACACACACACACACAACCACGCGCGCGCGCGCGCGCGCGCGCGCGTGCGCGCACACACGCACATACACATACACACATGCGCCCGTGCAAGCATACACACACACACACACACACACACACACACACACACACACACACACACACACACCACACACACACACACGAACTTCTTTTCTCTATTTATATTAACGACCTACCTCTGCATATCCATTGTTCATGTCAAATGTTTGCTGATGATACATCAATTCATTGTAACAACGATGATCCAAACCAGCTTGTGAATGACATGCAGGCAGATATCAACAAGCTTATCGAATGGACAGAACTCAATCATATGTCTCTTAATTCTAATAAGACAAAATGTATGTTTATAACCACTCGGCAAAAAAGACAGAAATTGCGTTCTCCATTCGCGCCAATATATATCCATGGACAACAAATTGAAGAAGTAGTCTCACACAAAGTACTAGGTGCAGTGATTGACAACGACTTGTCTTGGTCAGATCACATAGCCACATTAGGAAAACGAATCTCAGTAAAATTATATCAACTTAGAAAAATCAAGAATTTCCTAAACCTACAGTCACGAAAACTATTCTTTCACGCCCATATTCTATCTCTTATAAATTATGTCTCTACCTTATGGGATAGCGCAAGTGAAACAAACCTAAAGTATATAAACCGGCTGCACAAAAGAGCTGTGAAACTTATCCGTTTGAATCCTAATACACTGACCACCACCAACTACAAAGAACTAGATATTCTTCCACTCAAAGACAGACAGCAGTTCAACAAATATATATGTATGTACAATATATTAAATGGGAAAGCCCCAAAGAAAATCGTGGAAAAATTTGCTGTCAATAAAAACAGGCCTACCCATAGACTGTTTCTTCCCAGGCCCCATAATAATCTCTATAAATCAAGCCTTGCATATTCAGGAAGAACATTGTGGAATAAATTGCCTCCCTTTCTAAAATCAGTTCCTTCAAAACAAATGTTTAAGAAACTTTTGAAGAAACATCTGATGGACAAATTATAAGTCCGCCCTTATGTTCGACACATTTGGCTGCTTTGTTGTTATTCATACCCATGTTATTTTTGTATTTCCATTATTTTGTCTGTATGACTTGAGTTTATGTTACTGTCTTCAGTGTTATCTTGTAAGATTCTGTTTGGATGAAAATCCTCATTTATTTTAGTTTTCAACCACGGTTGATATTTGTCTTTGATTGTTTTAGAAGTCAATTTTCTTGATTTTTTTTTGTGAGGGCAGGATGAAAAAAAGTTGTGTAAACTTAATCTTTTACCCTCAATAAAGATCATTTTGACTTGACTTTTGACTTGACACACACACACACACACACACACACACAAGCATTCTTTCCAATTTGCCACAAAAACAAAGAATTTAAAACATTTCACCCAACAGTAGAATTTATTTTAGGACATTCAAATACATGAAAAATTCACATACACAAATACAGGTTTATTTTTTACACAATGAGCAATGCAACTCCAGCATACATCCTCTAGTGAAAAAATAACACCAACCAAGAGCAAAAACTGCACTAAGTGTTTGAAACAAAATTGCTGAATCATCACCCAAAAAGTAATGGAAATTATTTCAACAAAGATAAAAAGGACCCCTGCTCCCCAACACTTCCCATTTGTCTATGGATATTTGATCTGATCATTTTCAAGCAACTGAATTCTTTTTTGAAGTACCGGCTTATTATACCCACTAAAAGGAATTTCATACAATATTGATGCCAATCAGAGGATCAGGTTTTTATATGTTATCATATGAGATTTTTCTTTGTATAAAAAGACACCTTCTCTCCACACACAGTCAACAGTGCTAAGCGAAATGATTTGATGATGGTGAAAAATCTGTACATCATGCATCAAGATCAAGTCAATTCACGAAATGTTCAAAATTACAGGACATTTTCTTTAAAAAAAAAAGATTTGTAAAACCAAAGAAACCTCACACATTTTCATTGTCATTATGAAAATTATATTTTTTTTCTCATTGTGTATCATTTGATCCTCTGTGTGGTCATAACACACACACACACACACACACACACACACACACACACACACACACACACACACACACACACACACACACACACACACACACCACATTCTTATCGGCTACTATAAATAAAATGACATAGCAATAGCATTCCACAGATTTTCCAAAGGTGTTGGTGTAAGATCTGCCATCTTTCTTCCACTGGAAGATCAGTTCACACATTTGCCACCAACCAAAACTAAACTTATTTTACACAATATATTCTATAATGATTACAGGACCAGCTTTTGTTTTCGGCTTTTTACATTCCATAGATTTGCGGAACAAAAAGAAAAAAGACCCCCCCCCCCCCCCCACAATTTCCACACATTTGCATGATTTTAGTTTTCTAGGAAATTAAGTTTATCTGATTTTTTAAAATATAAAAAAACAACCAAAAAACCATACAGGCACATTTCCCACTACTTACAGTCAATTATGTAACAAAATATAACAAACAAAACAAAATCAAAACAATCTTTCAAATACACTTGTCGTAAATGTATCAGTGAAAAATCAGTGTCACACAGCAGAAGATCAAGTACCAACTTTGTTTCTTTTAAAATGTTCTTTCATTTGAAAAAAAGACCCCTTCTCCCCACACACTTACCACAACCATTTCCTTTGCTTTTCTGTCTACGTTTTATGTCATTTGGAGAGAAAAACAAAAAACAATACTTATCCCCACACACTTTTTAGACTATAGTTTAAACATTTACATTTTTCTTGTCAATTTTACACTTCACCCCATTCCTTCTAAAAACGTTTCATAAACATCACACTCTACTACTACTGCACTTACATTCATCTACCATTAATATTTCACATACATTTTTTGTAAGATGTGTTGGTGTAAAATCTGCCATCAATCTTCCAACTGAAGATCAATACACACATTTGTCACAAACAACCAAATTTATCACAATGTCAATCACATGACCAGGTTTGCTATTTATTTTACATTCCATTTGCTTTGAAAAATTCCCTCCCCTGCACACATTCCAGAGTGTTATAAAAATGTGCAAATTTCTCTGTCAATAAATTTACATTTTGATGTAGCCCTTGTTAGCATTTGATCCTCTGTGTGGTCTTAAACACTTACACACACACACACACACACACACACAACACACACACACACACACACACACCACACACACACACACACACACACACACACACACACACACACCACATTCTTATGGGCTACTATAAATAAAATGACAGGAATAGCATTCCACAAATTTTCCAAAATGTGTTGGTGTAAAATCTGCCATCTATCTTCCACTGGAAGATCAGTACACACATTTGCCACCAACCAAAGCTAAACTTATTTCACACAATATATTATATGATAATCACAGGACCAGATTTGTTTGGCTTTTTACATTGCATGCAATTTGGTGAAAAATATTTTTTAAAAACCCTCTCCCCACACACTTTCCAAACTATTGTTCTAAATGTTTCATTTTTCTTCAAAATTGATATTTGTTCCAATTATGTTTAAAAAATAAAATAAATAAATAAGCAGGCACACACTACCCACTGCCATACTAAATTATTTAACCAGAAACAAAAACAAAATCATGTTCCAATCTTTCACAGACACTGGTCATAAATGCTTTTGTCAAAAATCACCACCACACCTCAAGCAGAAGATCAAGGACCAGTTTTTTGTTTTCTTTTCAAGTTTTCTATCATTTGAAAAAAAGACCCCTTCTCCCTATACACTTCCCACACCATCTGTTTTGATTTTCTGTCAACATTTGATGTCATTTGGATGAGAAAGAAAAATGAAAAAAAAAAACCCCTCTCCCTACACACTTTCTACACCATCATATAAGCTTTTACATTTTTGTCGATTTACATTTGACCCCATTCCTTCAAAAAAAAAAGTACAGTCATGCTTTACTACCACGACACTTACATTCATCTACCATTAAGTCTTTCACATACATTTTTTGTAAGATGTGTTGGTGTAAAATCTGTCATCAGTCTTCCAGCAGAAGATCAATACACAGATTTGCCACAAACAACCAAAGACAATTTTCACAATGTCAACTACATGACCAAGTTTCTTATTCATTTCATGTTTGATTTGATTTGAAAAAGACTCCCCTCCCCACACACATTCCACTTTATACAAACTTCGAAATTTCTCTTGTCAATAAATTTACATTTTGATGTAGCCCTTTATCATTCGATCTTTTGTGTGGTATTTAAATGAACTTTACACACACACACACACACACACACACACACACACACACACACACACACACACACACACACACACACACACACACACACACACACACACACAGAGGCATTCTTAGCCACTACTATGGTTTAAAAGACACTGCAATAAAAAAAAATCCCAAATTTTCCCAAATCTGGTGGTGTAAAATCTGCCATCTATCTTCCACTGGAAGACAGGTACACACATTTGCCACTAACCAAAACAAAACTTAGTTCACACAATACAAATAATCCCAGGACAGGCTTGCTTTCAGCCTTTACAGTCATGTAATTTGGAGAACAAAAAGAAAAAGACACCCTCTCCCCTACACACTTTCCACACTATTGTATGAACTTTTTCATTTTTCTTGAACATCAATATTTGATCTAATTATCTCTATAAAAAAAAATTAAAAAAAAGTTAAAACACAGAAAACCACCCAGGCACACATTTCCCACTACTACAGATAATTATATAACAAAAAATTCATATAACAATATTTCATATACATTTGTCATAAATGCATTGCTGAAAAATCTGCATCAATCTTCCAGCAGAAGATTAATGACCACTTTTTTTGTTTTGTTTTCAAACTTTGTCATTTGAAAAAAAGACCTATTCTTCCCACACACTTCCCACACCATTTCCTTTGTTTTACCATCGACTTTTCCTGTCATTTGGAGAGAGAGAAAAAAACCGAAACACTTTGACACTATTAATATATAAGCTTTTAGATTTTTTTTTTGTCAATTGACATTTAAAACCCATTCCTTAAAATAAAAACCCAGTCACACTTTACTACCTCTACACTTACATTCATCTACCATTAGACTTTCACATATATTTTTTGCAAGATGTGTTGGTGTCAAATCTGCCATTAATCTTCCAGCAGAAGATCAATACACAGATTTGCCACAAACAACCAAAGAACATTTTCAAAATGTCAATCACATGACCAGGTTTGTTATTAATTTTACATTTGATTTGATTTGAAAAAGACCCCTCCTCCAGGTACCTATTCCACAAACTTGAAAATTTCTAATGTCAATAAATTTACATTTTGATCTAGCCCTTGTGTATCATTTGATCCTCTGTGTGGTCTTTAAATAAGCTTTATACAAATCACACACACACACACACACACACACACACACACACACACACACACACACACAGAGCACACAGGCAGGCGCAGCACCCACACCCACGCGCACACACACCCACACGCACAGGCACACACACACAGAGGCCTTCTTAGTGACTACAATCATTAAAATGACATTGCAACAACATTTCAAATTATCCAAAATCTGGTACTGCCACTACACTTACATTCATCTACCATTAATATTTCACATACATTTTTTGTAAGATGTGTTGGTGTAAAATCTGCCATCAATCTTCCAGCAGAAGATCAATACACAGATTTGCCACAATCATCAAACTAAATTTTCCCAATGTCAATCACATGACCAGGTTTAATTTTTTTTTTAATTATTATTCATTTTACATTTGATATGAAAAAGACCCCTCCTCCCTCACATTCAACAGCATTATACAGACTTGCAAAATTCTCTTGTCAATAAATCCACATTTTGATTTAACCCTTCTGTAAAATTTGATCCTTTGTGTGGACTTTTTCACACACACACACACACACACACACACACACACACACACACACACACACACACACACACACACACCACACACACACACCACACACCACACACACACACACACACACACAAACACACACACAACAACACACACAGGCATTCTTAACCACTACTATCATTAAAATGATATAGCAACAGCATTTCAAAATTTTTTCAAAAGGTGTTAGTGTAAAATTTGCCATCTATCTTCCACTGGAAGATCAGTACACACATTTGCCACCAACCATAACAAAACTTAGTTCACATAATATAATATAATGTAATATATATAATCACAGGACGAGCTTTAGCTTTTTACATTCCATGTATTTGGGAACAAAAAGAAAAAAGACCCTCTCTTCCACCACACTTTCTGCACTATTGTACCAACTATTTCATTTTTCTAGGAAATTCATATTTCAAACGGATGATTTTTGTTAATTTAAAAAGCAAACCAAAAAACACACGCAAGCACACATTTCCCACTCCTACAGTTAATTTTATAACAAAATATAAGCAACAACAAAACAAAAAGTCGTGTAAAAACCCTTCACCTACATTTGCCATGTAGACCCCTTCTCCCTACACACTTCCCATACCCTTTGCTTTTCTGTCAACATTTGATAATTGGAGAGAAAAACAAACAAAAAAAAACAACCCAAAAAACCCACCTGGAACACACTTTCTACACTATCATATAAGCTTTCACATTTTTCTTAACTTAATTTTCACCCAATTACTTAAAAAAAGACACTTTACGACCACTACACTTACATTCATCTACCATTAGTACTTCACATACATTTTTTGTAGATGTGTTGGTGTCAAATCTGTCATCAATCTTCCAGCAGAAGATCAATACACAGATTTGCCATTAACATCGACCAAAGTCAATTATCACAATGTCAATCACATGACCAGGTTTGTTATTAATTTTACATATTCCACCAGTTAAACTTAAACATTTCTCATTCATTTTACATTTGATTTGATTTGAAAAAGACCCCTCCTCCCCACAAATTCCACTGCCTTAATGAACTTAATTTCTCTTGTCAAATTTACATTTTGATCTAGCCCTTGTCTAGCATTTGATCCTCTGTGTGGCCTTCAAAAATTTTTTTACACACACACACACACACACACACACACACACACACACAACACACACACCACACACACACACACACACACACACCACCGGGCGCATTCCTAGCCACTACTATAATTAAAATGACACAGCAATAACATTTCACAAATTTACTAAAATCTGGGTGGTGTAAAATCTGCCATCTATCTTCCACTGGAAGATCAGTACACCCATTTGCCACCAACCAAAACTAACTTAGTTCACACAATATGATATAAGACTCCCAGGGCCAGCTTGCTTTGGCTTTTAACATTCCATGTGATTTGGGAAATTAAAAAAGACCACCTTTCCCCATACACTTTCCACACTATTGTACCAGCTATTTCATTTTTCTTGGAAATTCATATTTTTGATGGGGGTTTTAAATATAAAAAGCAACCAAAAAAAACCATGCTGGCACATATTTCCCACTTTTACAATAACAAAATATGATAAAAAACAAAAAATAATATACCAATCTTTCAAATACATTTGTCATAAATGCAATGGAGAAAAAAATGGCATCACTCTTCCAGCAGAAGATCAAGGACCAGCTTTTTGTTTTGTTTTAAAATTTTCTGTCATTTGAAAAAAAAAAGACCCTTTCACCCCACACACTTCCCACACCATTTGCTTTCCTTTTCTGTTGACATTCGGTGTCATTTGGAGAAAGAGAGAGAAAAAAAAAAAAAGCAACTCCCCACACACTTTCTACACCATTAATTTAGCTTAATTTTTCTTGTCAATTTACATTTGACCTCATTCCTTCAAAAAAAAAAGCAACAAAAAAACGCACCCTTACTGCCACTACACGTACATCATCTACCATTAATATTTCATGACATTTTTTGTAACACTGTTGGTGTATATCTGCTATCAATCTTCCAGCAGAAGATCAATACACAGATTTGCCACTGGGTTTGTTATTTATTTTACATTGATTTCATTTGAAAAATACCCTCTCCCCCCACATATTCCCTAGGTTACACACATTTAGAAATTTATCTGTCCAATAAATTTACATTTGATCTAGCCCTTATTTTCATTTCATCTTTTGTGTAGCCTTTGAAAAAAAATTACACAAATCACACACACACACAACACACACACACACACACACACACACACACAACATCCACAACACACACACACACAGAGGCATTCTTAGCCCTACTATGATTAAATGACAGCAATAACATTTCACAACTTTTCCAAAATGTGTTGGTGTAAGATCTGCCATCTATCTTCCACTGGAAGATCAGTTCACCTACATTTGCAACCAACCAAAACGAAACTTATTTCACATAATATATTATATAATAGTCACAGGACCAGCTTTCTTTGGCTTTTAACATTTAATGTGATTGGGAAACGAAAAAGAAAAGACGCCTCTCCCCATACACTTTCCACACTATTGTACCAACTATTTTATTTTCTTGGAAATTCATATTTTGATGGGGTTTAATATGAAAAGCAACCCCCAAAACAAACCATGCCGGCACAATTTCCCACTTTTATAGTTTAACAAATTATAACTAAAAACGAAACAAAATCATATACCAATCTTTCAAATGCATTCGTTATAAATGCATTGGAGAAAATCAGCCATCACTCTTCCAGCAGAAGATCAAGACCAGCTTTGGTTTGTTTTAAAATTTTGTCATTTGAAGAAAATGACCCCTTTTCCCTCGACACTTTCCACACCATTTGTTTTGCTTTTCAGAAGACATATGTCGTTTGGAGAGAGAAAAATAAAAAACCTCTCCTTGCACATTTTCTACACTGTTGTATAATCTTCATTTTTCTTGTCAATTTACATTTGACCTCATACCTTCAAAAAAAAAACAACCCAACAAATAAAACATGCACCCTTTTTTACCACTACACTTACATTCATCTGCCATTAATATTTCATGCACATTTTTTGTAACATGTATTGGTGTAAAATCTGCCATCAATCTTCCAGCAGAAGATCAATACACAGATTTGCCACCAGATTTGTTATTCATTTTACATTTGATTTCATTTGAAAAATACCCCTCCTCCCCCCACGTATTCCACTACGTTACACACACTTAGAAATTTCTCTTGTCAATAAATTTACGTTTTGATCTAGCCCTTATTCATTATTTGATCCTTTTTGTAGGCTTTAAAAAAAATTACCCCCCACAGAGGCATTCTTAACCACTACTATTATTAAAATGACATAGCAATAACATTTCACAAATTTTCTAAAACGTGTTGGTGTAAAACCTGCCATCTATCTTCCACTGGAAGATCAGTACACCCATTTGCCACCAACCAAAACTATACTTAGTTTCACACAATATGAATATAATATCCCAGGACCAGCTTTTCTTTGGCTTTTAACATTCCATGTGATTGGGAAACGAAAAAAGATCCCCTCTCCCCATGCACTTTCCATACTATTGTACCAGCTATTTCATTTTTCTTGGAAATTCATATTTTTGAAGGGGTCTTTAAATATGAAAAGCAACCCCCAAAACAAACCATGCTGGCACACATTTCCCACTTTTACAGTTTAACAAAATACAACAAAAAACAAAAAATCATGTACCAATCTTTCAAATACATTTGTTATAAATGCAATGGAGAAAAATCAGCATCACTCTTCCAGCAGAAGATCAAGGACCAGTTTTGGTTTGTTTAAAATTTTTGTCATTTGAAGAAAATGGCCCCTTCTCCCTCGACACTTTCCACACCATTTGCTTTGCTTTTCAGTAGACAAATGTCGTTTGGAGAGAGAAAAAAACCACCTCTCCTTGCACATTTTCTACACTGTTGTATAATCATCTTCATTTTTCTTGTCAGTTTACATTTGACCTCATACCTTCAACCCCCCCCCCCAACAAATAAAACATGCACCCTTTTCTACCACTACACTTACATTCATCTACCCTTGATATTTCATGTACATTTTTTGTAACGTGTTGGTGTCAAATCTGCCATCAATCTTCCAGCAGAAGATCAATACACAGATTTGCCACCAGGTTTGTTATTCATTTTACATTAGATTTCATTTGAAAAATACCACTCCTCCCCCCACATATTCCACTACGTTACACACACTTAGAAATTTCTCTTGTCAATACATTTACATTTTGATCTAGCCCTTATTCATTAATTGATCCTTTTTGTAGGCTTTAAAAAATCCCCACCCACCCCCCACAGTGGCATTCTTAACCACTAATTAAAATGACAGCACTAACATTTCACAAATTTTCTTAAACGTGTTGGTGTAAAACCTGCCATCTATCTTCCACTGGAAGATTAGTACACACATTTACCACCGACCAAAACGAAACTTATTTCACACAATATAATATAATAATCCCAGGACCAGCTTTTCTTTGGTTTTTAACATTCCACGTGATTTGGGAAACGAAAAAAGATCCCCTCTCCCCATGCACTTCCATACTATTGTACCAGCTATTTAATTTTTCTTGGAAATTCATATTTTTGAAGGGGTTTTTAAGTATGAAAAGCAACCTCGAAAACAAACCATGCCGGCACCCATTTCCCACTTTTACAGTTTAACAAAATACAACAAAAAACAAAAAAATCATGTACCAATCTTTCAAATACATTTGTCATAAATGCAATGGAAAAAAAATAGCATCACTCTTCCAGCAGAAGATCAAGGACCAGCTTTTTGTTTTGTTTTCAAATTTTCTGTCCTTTGAAAAAAAAGACCCTTTCTCCTTACACACTTCCCACACCATTTGCTTTCCTTTTCTGTTGACATTTGGTGTCATTTGGAGAGAGAGAAAAAACATGCTCTGCCCACACACTTTCTACATTGTTGTATTAGCTTCACTTTTCTTGTCAATTTACATTTGACCTCATTCCTTCAAAATAAAAACAATCAAAAACAATGCACCCTTTACTGCCACTACGCTTACATTAAAAAGTAAGTAAAAAAAAAGCACAAACACAGACACACACACACACAGACACACACACACACACAGACACACACACACACACAGACACACACAGACACAGACACACACAGACACAGACACAGACACAGACACACACACACACACACACACACAAGACACACACACAAGACACACACACAAGACACACACACAACACACACACACACACACACACACACACACACACACACACACACACACACACACACACACACTCTTAGCCTCTATTATAATTAAAATGACATAGCAACATTTCACAAATTTTCTGAAATGTGTTGGTGTAAAACCTGCCATCTATCTTCCACTGGAAGATCAGTACACACATTTGCCACCAACCAAAACCAAACTTGGTTTGCACAATATAAAATAATAATCCCAGGACCAGCTTTTCTTTGGCTTTTAACATTCCATGTGATTTGGGGAACAAAACAAGAAAAGACCTCCCCCACACATTTTCCACACTACTGTACCAGCTATTTCATTTTCTTGGAAATTACTTTTTGATTTAATTATCTCTGAAAAAAACCATGCAGGCACACATAGCCCACTACTTTCGTTAATTTTATAAAAAGATGTAACCCCAAACAAAACCGTCATATAATAATCTTTCACAGGCATTTGTCATAAATGCATTAGAGAAAAATCTGCGTCACTCCTGCAGAAGATCAAGGACCAGCTTTTTGTTTTGTTTTAAAATTTTCTGTCATTTAATAAAATGACCCCATCTCCCTCCCACACTTCCCACACCATTTCCTTTGCTTTCCTGTTTTCTTTTGATGTAAAATCAAAAAAAAATTCACCTCTGCCCACACTTTCTACACTATCATAATTATAAGATTTTACATTTTTCTCTATTTGACCCAACTCGTTAAAAAAAAGAGTCAAATTTGCATTCATCTACCATTAGAATTTAACATACATTGTAAGATGTGTTGGTGTAAAATCTGTCATCAATCTTCCAGCAGAAGATCAATACACAAGATTTGCCACCAACTTCAACCAAAGTAATTTTTCACAATGTCAATCACATGACCAGGTTTGTTATTCATTTTACATTTTGATTTAAGTTGAAATAGACCCCTCCTCCCCACACACATTCCACACAACTGTTTTGCTTTTCTTGGAAATTAATATTTGACCGGATTATCTTTAAAAAAAATGCAGGCACACACTGCCCATTACTACACTTAATTAGATAAAAAAAAAATCGATATAACAATCGTTCGCATACAATTTTCACAAACCCATTAGAGAAAAATCTGCATCACTCTTCCAGCAGAAGATCAAGGACCAGCTTTCTGTTTTGTTTTAAAATTTTCTTATTTGAAAACAAGAAACACCCCTTCTCCCCCCACACTTCCCACACCATTTGCTTTGCTTTTTTGTCGACATTTGATATTTTGGGAGAAAGAAAAAAAACACCTCTCCCACACACACTTTCTACATTCTCTAAAAAGCTTTTACATTTTTCAATTTACATTTGACTCCCTTAACAAACAAAAATACAGTCACACTTTACTACCACTACACTTACATTAAATCGACCATTAGTCTTTCACATACATTTTCTGTAAGATGTGTTGGTGTCAAATCTGCCATCAATCTTCCAGCAGAAGATTAATACACAGATTTGCCACAAACAACCAAAGTAAATTTTTACAAATGTCAATCGCATGGCCCGGTTTGTTATTCATTTTACGTTTGATTTGATATGAAAAAACCTTCTCCCCACACACATTCCACACCATTATGCAATCTTTGAAATTTCTCTTGTCAATGAATCAACATTTCGATTTCATTCTTTAAAAAAAAAGATAGGCATGAAGAAACAGCCACGTTTTTACTCGTTCACTTTCACACGATTTTGTCCTAAGATGTGTTTATATGAAATCTGCAATCTTCCAGCAGAAGATCAGTGCACATAAATACCACTAAAATAAGGTAAAATTATTGCACACAATATCGGTGATAATCAAAACGCCAACTTTATTTTTGTTTTCGACTGATTTTATACAAAATAAAAAGGCTCCTTCTCCACACACTTTCTGTGTCTTAACACACACTATTACCTTTTTCTTAGAATTTTTTTCAAGAAACAATAACAAAAAACCCAGCACTCTTTACCTACTACTATACTAAAAATCACATGCAAACCTTACACACACATTTCTATTTAGATGGGTTGGTGTAAAATCTGCATCAATCCTCTAGTGGAAGATCAATAAACAGATTTGCCACCAACATCTAAAGGAACACCAATGGCACTCACAGGACCAGGTTCCATTTTGTTTTCCTATTTGTTTAGATTTGGTTTAAACGAGGAAAAAAAATATCCCTCTCCCCACACACTTTCCACACTATAATAATATAAAACTTTCACGTCGTTTTTTTTTTCTTGTCAATTTACAATTATTTGGGGGTTCTGCAACCAAAACCCAAAAGCAAGAAACACACAGGCACATAGCGCACACAGGCATAACACATACAGCATGAATCTTTTATATCGATTTTCACAAGATGAGTGGGTGTTAAATTTGCACTGATCTGCTAGCGGAAAATAAGTGCACAGATCTGCCACCCACACTGCAAGTCATTTCCCACAAACTAATGCTCCCCTCTCCCCACACCAGATTACAAACTAACGATTTTTTTTTTTGCAAATAAAAAAAATTAAAAGGCTAATGTCCTCAAGAGTTCAAGGGGAAAAAAGACGTTAAAAAATTAGAATACCATTTCTTGCATTTCATTTCATAAAATCAGAAATGGCTCCGCCATTTCCTCCCCTTTCAATGCTCCCAGTAGTTTTTGTGCAAAGAATGGCATGTCCGCGTTTCTACACATATGCTGGCACACGCTCGTGTGCCTCAACATCACTACTATGACAGCATTCATTTTCCCCCCAGTCATTTACAATACAAAGATGTAATCAAGTTTCTTTTCATTACATAAGCCTACAGTGTAAAATCTACAACAGTGCATCGATGTAATTTTGCCTGCTGTATAAACTTTTAAACTCTGGCCAATCTTGTGATTACCACAGAACCATAACGTTTGTGGCAGGTATTTCATCACAGTCAAAGTTCAGGGGGAAACCTCTTCAATAATTAAGAAAAAAATACCTAATCATTGGTAAACAAAACGTTTATCCAGAGATCATGTGTAAACTTAAATTTTTACACACAGACACACAGACACACAAACATACAAACACAACACACACACACACACACACACACACACACACACACACACACAGAGTCATACCTCTTCCCCCCACTCCCACAGCTGTGGCTATCCTACCCCTTCCACCTTTCCCCTTTCCCTAAAATGATAACCCCCCCCAACCCCCAAGAAAATTTTGTCATTGTGTCAGACCATATCACCCTATTCACCTGCCTTCTGTGTCCACATGAGGGGCCAGGGTTAGTGTGAAGGTTAGGATTAGTATGAACTGTTAGCATGCAAAAAGCGGAAAAAGGGTTGCCAGTCGCTGGTCTGGTCTGTCCGTTAGAAAGCATATGGACACAGCGGCATGTAGAATTGATGGTACCTAACTGTCGACACAATGCTATGGAGCTTTATTTCAAACCAAAACTGCCGGTCCTATCCAACTCTTTGGACTTACGTGTTTGGGGAGTTTTAATCGTAAATTTCCAGCTTTGCTATCAGCAAAGCAGTTTCACCCAAAAGACTTTCCGTTCCTCGAATAAAGCTCCAAGGTTCACAAATCTTGACATTTTTGCCTATGCCACTGGGGTTTTCGCCCCACCATTAAGGTAGCTGCATTTCAACTTCGGGATACCGTTGTAATTCATCTATCAACTTTGCCAGGACTGTCGGGAAGTACCTCTCTATCCAATTTTTCAACTGCCGTGGGTTTTTTTGAAATCGATTTTACCTTCAAATTGGGAAGAATGGGCATGTCTTGGAATCGAACCCAGATTCTTGGGGTGTTATGTGGATTTTTAAAAAATTTACGGCCAAAAATCAACCATGCGAAATAAAAATCTATCACTATTAGGTTTCTCTCCCCATTGACCCTATCTTGTATCCCATCCCCTCTTCCTAACACCTTTTACTCATAATGTGTCCTACCAAAGCTGTCCCCTCCTCACTAGTACCCCATTTACACAGACACAGACACAGACACACACAGACACACACAGACACACACACACAACACACACACACACACACACACACACACACACACACACACACACACTTTTCCCCTTTGGTTGGTTATTTTACGTGTAAGGACGTAAAATATGAGACTACCTGACCACTACTACTACACACAGAACTTTTTGTATGTGCGTTTCTTTTTTCCTCTGGTATTCCTTATGTAGAAAGACGTAATATCTATACCCTACTGCTACTACAACTACGTCACACACACACACACACACACACACACACACACACACACACACACACACACACACACACACAAAATCACACACACACACACACACACACACACACACACACTCGCCCAAAAATGCAATCCTCAAATCCAGTCCAGTCCTAACATCAAACACTCCCCGATGTTTGAGGGAAAAGTAGTGGAGGAAAAACATTATCTAATTCCTTTAGCACTCGCTCCCATCATCTCTGTCACTACATTTGTCAACCAGAAAAGCAGCACATAATACCAGTGCTCTAAGGACTGACTGGAGCATCAAGGGGAATTATTACAAGTGTTTTTTTTCAACTATTTGGTCGATTCATAAAAAATCGATTTAAAAAAAAGGGGGGTAGGAGCATTATGAAGAGTTGCCAATTTCTAGCAGCCTGATCAAAAACTTGTTACAAATAGCTGAAAATCTTGCAGGTATTCATGATAAATGCTAAGGTGACATTTTTGTAACTAATCATTAGATCAGATTTGAAGGGACAAAAAGGAAAGCAGTATTTCACTTTAGAAAAGATAAAAACAACCCTGCTCATTTTTTTTAAAGCACATTATTTCCCGTTCTTATTGCCATGAATTTTCTGTCAGGCTAGGGACATTTTTCAAACCAACCTCTTGACACGATTCAATTAAAAAACAAACAAACAGTAATTCCATTCCTGCATCATCAAGGGACACAACTCAAAAGTCCCCAGTTACCACTTTTAATCTCATTCATGTACAAAAAAATAAAAAAATTCCCTCTAAACCTGCCTCCCATTAAAAAAAAGCAACAAACTACTCACGCCACCCCGCCCTCTCCAACAATGGTCATTTCAAACTTAAGTGCAACACAACTTGCAATCATCACTATCACTTCACTGGTGGATCAGGTACCACTTCAGCCCGGAGCCTCTGCCACGGCTGTGGCCACGGCGATGTTCACTGTAGCGATGGCGATGTTCACTGTAGCGATGGCGATGTTCACTGTAGCGATGGCGATGTTCACTGTAGCGATGGCGATGTTCACTTTAGCGATGGCGATATTCACTGTAGCGATGTTCAGTGTAGCGACGGTGATGTTCACAGTAGCAACAGCGATGTTCACTGTAGCGATGTTCACTATGGCGATGTTCACTGTAGCGACAGCGATGTTCACTGTAGCGATGTTCACTATGGTGATGTTCACTGTACGCGACGGCGATGTTCACTGTAGCGATGTTCACTGTAGCGATGTTCACTGTAGCGATGTTCTCTGTAGCAATGTTCACTGTAGCGATGTTCACTGTAGCGATGTTCACTGTAGCAATGTTCACTGTAGCGACGGCGATGTTCACTGTAGCAACAGAGATGTTCACTGTAGCGATGGCAATGTCGATGACGATGTTCTCTGTAGCAATGGCGATGTCGACGGCGATGTTCTCTCCGCGATTTTTCCCCCATAGACGACTGTCCTGTCCATGATGTCAGTGTTTTCTTGGATGTCGGTGTTTTCCTCGTCATCCTGGAGGTTTTTGCTGCCAACACACACACGTTACCATCGTCAGTAGAGTTCATCACAATAGCTATGAAAACAATCTGTAAATTAATTCTGGACTTTTTTTTTCAAGCTGGTGCACATTATATGTATATGTATTTAACCATTACCCTTTTAAGTAAGTAAGTAGACTGATTTAGTGATCGCTGTGGCTGTGATTTCGTGTTGATCTTACTATTTTTTTAATACAGTTTTGTGCCTGATAAATGCAGAAAAGAGCTACAAGATGAAAGGCATGAATGCAAACACAGATTCTACTGAACACTAATGAAGCATTTTCAAGACGAATGAAAGGCTTCGAGAAAGACGGGCAGGGAAGGACAAAAACGATAGTAATACACAGCCTTACAAGCAAGGGCAGACAAGCCAGACAGAAAATGGTCGACATAGTCAATGAGAGAATGAATGGTAGCCGATTTTCAGTTTTGATAGTGATGTCACAGCACGTAGTGGTGTTGGACTTCAGTGGCGCTTGACGACAGATGTGTTGGTGGACGGTGTTCTCCAGGCTGGTCTGTACGTCTGCCTTCAGCCTTTGGCAGAAACACAGCTAGCCAGGTCATGGCCGGTCCAGTCTTTGATCACTCCTACAGGGTTTCTGGCAGAACAGAACTAAATCACAAGATTAATAATAGGGAAAAATAAGCAAAACAAAACGAGAAAAAAAAGTAAAAACACATTTGAGAAAAATATAGTTTTCATATCTAGACCAAGGAAAATTCCCGTCAGTATTTAAACAATTTAAATAGGAGTATATAATAGGCAATCATTAAGTTTCAAACCTCCCTTCACGTTATATATATATATATATATATATATATATATATATATATATATATATATATTTTTTTTTTTTTTTTTTAAATAGATTTTTAAAAAGATTAGCAGTAAAGGCAACAAAAAAAAGGAAGTAAATATGAAATACCTCCGTAATGCCTCGTATTACAATAATTTGATATTTTGGTTTAGCTCTAATTCAAAACTTCTTAAATGAGCCTCTCACACTGCATCAGTTTGGTCAAATTTGAACAAAGTGTATTGAATGATAAATCCATATACAATCATGGAATGTCAAGCTATTCCAGGTAAAGCATTTTTTTTTTTACACGATTTGCAAACAAGGAAACATTTAATTAATACTTGCAATTCTAGATAGAGATAGATCTATATACTACAATTTCAGTAGCAGGCAAAATTCAGAAACTTTTACAAACAAAAAGGTCAGTTAAAAGTGTTTTAAGAAAATGCAGTTTTCTTAACATATGCTTACAGAAAAACTCGTCTAGGCATAGACTTGGAGCTCAACACAGAATCCTGAATCACGTGTAACAAGGTCAAACTACAGCAGTACAGGTCTTCATGTACTTACCGCGCAAGGTCTTGATGGAAAAACATCCGGATAATAGCCTCGTTTCTGGAGAGGACTGCCATGTGATGTGATCCACAGGATGACTAGCCAGGTTAGCGCCATGTACAATAAAGGGTGGGAAGGAAAAAGCTGAAGGAAATGTTTTGAAAATGTGAAGAGATGGCAGAGTCACACTCCCTCATAACCACGATCCCAAACGTCAGTCACGCCTTCTCCTTACTGTCCCAAAGATGCCGCTATGTGACAGTCACACTTCCTCAAACACTACCTCAAAAATGCCAGAAGGTGACAGTCTACTAAAAACCACCGTCCCAAAGATACCAGTATGCCACACAGTCACATTTCCTCGTAACCACTGTCCCAAAGATGAAGTCACAATCCCTCGTAACCACTGTCCCAAAGATGAAGTCACAATCCCTCGTAACCACTGTCCCAAAGATGAAGTCACAATCCCTCGTAACCACTGTCCCAAAGATGAAGTCACAATCCCTCGTAACCACTGTCCCAAAGATGAAGTCACAATCCCTCGTAACCACTGTCCCAAAGATGAAGTCACAATCCCTCGTAACCACTGTCCCAAAGATGAAGTCACAATCCCTCGTAACCACTGTCCCAAAGATGAAGTCACAATCCCTCGTAACCACTGTCCCAAAGATGAAGTCACAATCCCTCATAGCACTGTCCCAAAGATAAGTCACTCCCTCATAGCACTGTCCCAAAGATGAAGTCACAATCCCTCATAGCACTGTCCCAAAGATAAGTAACTCCCTCATAGCACTGTCCCAAAGATAAGTCACTCCCTCATAGCACTGTCCCAAAGATAAGTCACTCCCTCATAGCACTGTCCCAAAGATAAGTCACTCCCTCATAGCACTGTCCCAAAGATAAGTCACTCCCTCATAGCACTGTCCCAAAGATAAGTCACTCCCTCATAGCACTGTCCCAAAGATAAAGACACACTCCCTTATACCCACGGTCCCAAAGATAAATCACTCCCTCATACCACTACCTCAAAGCCTTGTAGGTGGTGGTATTTTGGGAAACCAGATCACTTGTCACCAAGGTTGCTCCCTTAGATCTCTTGCATTATTTTGTCCCCTAATTTAAATCTACTTTTACTCTTTTACGGCTAAGTTGAATTTTTTTTAAAACTGATTTTATTATATTGAATTTTATGCTACTTTTTATTTTCTATCATTTTTTGGTTGGATTTTATTTTGTTTCATTTCCATGTTTCATTTCTATTTTGTTTCATTTCTATTTTATACCTATTTTATTTTTTGGCTATATTTTATTTCATCTATGCTATTTATTTTGTTCTGCCCTGTTTGATTTTATTTCATTCCATCTTTTAGCAAGGATAAGGGATGCAACCTTGGTGCCCAGTGATCATTTAAAGGCAAATAACACGGTAGTTCAATGGCAAAAACACGTCTGACAAAGAACTTCGGCGCGAAAATGTGCATGGCCGGGACTCGTTTCTACATCCATAGGTTCCCCCCCTCCCCCCCCTGAAAAAAAATGCATCAAAACTACAAGAGCTCTGGCACAGTCCCACAAAAAATTAAGCATGTGAACAAGTCTTCATGAACACTAAGAACTTGGGTTAAGGGGGGGGGGGGGGGGGGGGTCACAGAATATCCCCATTCTGAAAACTAAGTGTCTATCTTCTGAATGCATGGAAACAAAGCTCTTTGATGGCTTTGTTGAAACATTTCCTTCCTCCATTCCCGACCCTTTAACCAAAGGCCCAACCCAGCTAAATCATGTTTCACAACACGGTGTTTGTGGCGAGAAGGTCCGAGCTGGCTGAGTAACTTCTGATAAAAATAGACAAGCAAAAAAGAACTAAATATTACCGTAATTTAAGGAAGAGTAAGAGAAGCATGCGTGCGTGTGCACGCGCACATGCGAGCATGTGTGTGTACGTGCGTGCGTGCGTATGTGCATGCGCGCGAGCCTCACTTTCAATCAGATTAATAACCTTAAAGTTGGGCCGCTTTCTCCAGGGAGACAGATAGATGCATTGCCACAAGAGCAACGCCATCCATATTTTCTACCTCTGCATTGAAGAATACAAATGTGTTTTTTTTTCTTTGACATATTTTTGCCAGGAGCAACCCTCCTGATCCTCCCCAGTTCTTTCCCAGGTGCTAAGCATGTCGCACAGGGAACCTTGGTTTATCGTCTCTGCCAAAAGACCACCATCCTGATCACAGCTATTGGCCCAGTGTAGTGGATGGGAGGAAAAGTCTGGATCGATCACGAGAGAGAGAGAGAGAGAGAGAGAGAGAGAGAGAGAGAGAGAGAGAGAGAGAGAGAGAGAGAGAGAGAGAGAGAGACAGAGAGAGAGACAGAGAAGACAGAGACAGAGAGACAGAGACAAAGACAGAGAGACAGAGAGACACACACACACAAAGAGACAGAGACAGAGAGAGAGAGAGAGAGAGAGAGGAGAGAGAGAGAGAGAGACAGACAGACAGACAGACAGACAGACAGACAGACAGACAGACAGACAGAAGAGCGAGAGATATTTTGTTTATTAATTTTTATTTATTCGTTGATATTGAGGATAATGGAATGAGCGCTCATGTGCCTTTTTTACATCCAGTCCCCGTGTGTATGCAGTTTTGTAAATCTTATCTGTTTCCACCGGCACACAATGGCCTACTCTTACGAAAAGAGTGACAGGATTTAACGTGTGCGCAAGATGTTCTTTGTGCGTTCGCACACGGGGTCTCGGTTTACAGTCTTATTCGAAGGACCTTTTTGGGAAAGTGGAGTCAGCTCTGAGGTTAACTCCAGGGGGAAAATCCCCTCGACCAGGAATCGAACCCGGGTTGTCAAATTGCAAGCGCAATGTTCTGACCACTAGGCTATCCCGTCCCACTGAGTGAGAGTGAGTGAGTGAGTGAGTGAGAGTGCGTGCTTGCATGCGCGCGCGTGCGAACATACGCAGACCATCTTGCGGATCCGTTCCATTTTTCGGAGCAGTAGGCCATTGTGTGCCGGTGGGACGGATGACAAAATTTACAAAACTGCATATAGGCGGGTACCAGATATTCAAAAGCACACAAGTGCTTATTCCATTATCCTCAAAATGAAAAAAAAAAAAGGAGAAGGAGCACAGGGAAACCTTACCCTACCTAACCTCTAATAATCCGTAATAAAACAAAATTTGATTTACTCTTTTTGTTTTTCAAAAGGTTGAAACATGTTAAAAAAAACCCAAACAAACAAACAAAAACAAAACAAAACAAAACAAGTCATGAGCACTAAACAACTCAACATAAATCAACAATAGTTACCTTTAGTCTCAGGCGAAAATTGCCCAAAGGCGACAACCGGTAGAACTGCTGTCCTGCTTGTGGCACTGAACTTGTCTCTGCAGTGGTGAAATGAACAGTGAAGAGTGTCGACCCCGCGTAGGCTACTTGTACACCACACTGTGTGAGCGAATAAACATGATGCCCGTGCATCAGGGCACATCAGCACTGACGGTGATAATTTGTCACGCATGAGCTCTCTCTCTCTCCTCTCTCTCTCTCTCTCTCTCTCTCTCTCTCTCTCTCTCTCTCTCTCTCTCTCTCTCTCTCTCTCTCTCTCTCTCTCTCTCTCTCTCTCTCTCTCTCTCTCTCTCTCTCTTGTTCCGCTTTTCGTAAGAGTAGGCCATCGTGTGCCGGTGGGAACAGATGACATTTACACAAATGCATACACACGGGACTGGATGTAAAAAAGCACAAGAGTGCTTATCCCATTATCCTCGAAATAAAAGAAAAATCAAATCAAAATTAAATCAAATCAAAATCAAATCAAATCTCTCATCTCTCTCTCTCTCTCTCTCTCTCTCTCTCTCTCTCTCTCTCTCTCTCTCTCTCTCTCTCTCTCTCTCTCTCTCCTCTCCTCTCTCTCTCTCTCTCTCTCTCTCTCTCTCTCTTCTGTCCAGTTCTTAGATTGAAAATTTCATCATTTTCTTTGGTTTTATTGATAATGCTCTCTTTCTGTCACACACACACACACACACACACACACCACACCCACACACACACACACACACACACACACACACACACACACACACACACACACACACACACACACACACACACACACACTCAGAACATTGCGCTGGCAATTTGAAGACCCGGGTTCGAGTCCGGTCGAGGAAATTTTCTTCCTGGAGTTAACATCAGTGCTGACTCCACTCTCCCTAAAAGTCCTTCGGATGAGACTTTAAACCGAGGCCCCGTGTGCGAACGCACGCAGAACATCTTGCGCACACGTTAAATCCTGTTCCGCTTTTCGTAAGAGTAGGCCATCGTGTGCCGGTGGGAACAGATGACAATATTTACAAAACTGCATACACACGGGGACCGGATGAAAAAAAGCACTTGTTTGCTTATTCCTCGATATAAAAGAATAAATAAATATAAAAGAATAAATAAATAAACAAATAAACACACACACACACACACACACACACACACACACACACAACACACACACACACACAACACACACACACACACACACACACACCACACACATAGAGAGAGAGAGATAGATAGATATACATACTTATATATACACATATATAAAAGGTAGGGTAGCCAATAATAGTCACATAGATATATATAGTCACATATATACATTATATGCATAGATAGATAGATAGATAGATAGATAGATAGATAGATAGATAGATAGATAGATAGATAGATAGATAGATAGATAGATACATACATACATACATACATACATACATACATACATACATACTAATACATACATAGACCTATATAGGCTACCCACACAATTGTTATTTGATATAAATGATCGAATTTTATGAAAGTTGAAGAGCTTTACCAGAATTGCCGAAGTGAAAATTCTCCATACACAAGGGACGTGTAGATAGTGAATAGACCTTGGACTCCTGACCTCAAGAGTGCTGCTTCAAGTCTGAACAAGTGGATCCCCCCCCCCCCCCCACTGCTGCAATTCCATTCTCTGGCAATTCTAGACGGAACTGCAAACCAAAATACCGTGTGCAGACGCATGCAGAACATCTTTCAAACTCGTTAAGTTGCCGCCCTTTCATGAAACACATTCTCTGATTTTTGACGTTTCTGATTTGGTCCGATTTAGCTGCGCGATTGTTGATCCACCATAAGGCAGCTACATTCCAACTTCGGGGAGGAAGCCTGAACACCCATTCCAGTGTAGGCTACCATCATGATGGGAAAGAAGAGGTACCTTGCTTTTGTTGGTTTCATGACTGAAGCTCTCTTCAGAGGTCCCCACTATAATCCCCATCTTCCTGTCTGTAGTATCCTACATCAGGACAGTGCAGCCCTGGAATCAATCAATATTCTTGTGCCCTACTCCAGCTCCCATAAAAAAAATTAATATGAATTTTAAAAGAAAGAGAGGGAAAGTATGCTTTAAATAATTGTTATAAAAAAGATATGTATGCAGAAAAAATAAAAAAAATAAACAACTAATGGATCTTTGTGCCTTAGGTTCGTGGGTCTTTTCTATAGAAAAATAAAAGATGCATGGGCGATGGTAAAGCCTCTACCCAGCCCATTTCATTGGCTTGTCATAGGCGTAAGGTAAAGTTAGAGGTGTCTCATAACCTAGGCGGTCCGTTGTGGAGTGAGGCATCAGAGACCTTAGCTTCTCTAGGGTCCAGCATATTGAGGGTGGCGCCCATCTCCTCTCCCTCGGTAATTTACCTTCCCTGACCCTAAAGAGGACAGGTACCCATTTACAGCTGAAACAGGGAGTAGGTTTCTTGGATCTCAGGAGAGATGCTATTCCCCAGCTGACCATTCATATAACTGAGAAAATAAAGTGGAGAAAAAGAAGTGCCGGTAAACAGTTACAGCACATTTCTCATCATAGAAATGACATGTTTGGGGATATCTATATCTATATTTATATCTATATCTATATCTATATCTATATTACTACTATCTATCTATCTATCTATCTATCTATCTATCTATCTATCTATCTATCTATCTATCTATCTATCTATCTATCTATCTATCTATCTATCTATCATCTATTAGAGTATGTTCTATGCTCTTATGAGCATGTTCTATGCTCTATGACTCTCACTACACCTCAAAACGCTGTGTCCTAAACAGTCATACAATATTGTTTTCAAAAAACCCACTTAATCATTTTCGGTCTAAGGGAAACTACACTTGCTTTTACCTCAGCCTCCTTTCAAACGGAATTCTTTCCCTTTAAATGTCAGTCTTTTTGTGTGTATACTTTTGGACGTTTTTAAATTTTTTTTTATTTACCACTTTATGACGTTTTTTTATCACCTTGATTTGGCGATATTTTCATGATGAAAATAGTGACAAAGAGAACAAACATGCTGAAAGTGGCAGTAGTAGCAGATTTCATTTCACGGCAGATTTATCTGTAGGAATTAAAGGTTTGCTCTCATTTTACTAAAGCAGTCACCTTAAGAGCAGCACCACCATCTAAAAAAAGAAAAAAAAAAAAAAAAGAGAAAAAGTTCCTGCCAGCATAGGTATTTGTTTTCGTACGATAGTAATCTTTATTTCCAAATAGTTGCTAAGGATTATCATTTGGTTGCCGTGGGTTCTTTAACGTACGCTAAATGCGTGCTGCACATGACACCTTACTTAACAGTCTCATTAGAAAGACAAACACCTAGACAATCACTCAAGCTCGAATGGAAAGAGGAAAAGTTTGGGCCAAAACAGGGAACAAAGTAGCACTTCTCGATTCTTAGATGGGTCTGTTACCTGAAAACAACCAAGCCTGCTTTTGCTCCAAAAGCATATAAAGAATTCACCATGAGAGAAAAGACAGACAAGCAGAGAGGCAGAATAGGACAGAAAGACAAATAATATACCTATATATAATTACTTTTCCACAGTTTCAGAAACCAACGCACTAAGACAATGCCATACGCTATGCAGACAACCTTTACAACCATTTTGGATGCATAAGCTGAAGAAGGCGGAAAAGATGTGACGAAAACGGAGGTTTCGGGCCCTCGGCACCCGCACTTTTGCACAGTTCCAGAGCCCACGGCACCAAGACCGTGCCCTACGCTATGCAGACAACCTTTACAACCATTTTGGATGTGTGTGGCACTGGAATTGTGGCGACACCGCTGCCCCGAAGATGGCAACCCCGCTTCACGGGGCCCAGTTTGTCGGAAGTAAGCATGGTACAGTGCAGGCAATGATGACTCCTGCAACTGCCATCCAAAAATAATTTCATACAATATGATGCACCGCAGCAAAGTGCAGGGTCTCCTCTACACGGGCGCACACAAGCGAACGCACCAGCAAACACCAGCGCGCGCGCGCGCGCACAACGCATACGCACCGTCCCCATGCATAAGCTGAAGAAGGCGCAAAAGATGTGACGAAAACGGCGGTTTCGGGCCCTCGGCACCCGCACTTTTGCACAGTTCCAGAGCCCACGGCAGCAAGACCGTGCCCTACGCTATGCAGACAACCTTTACAACCATTTTGGATGTGTGTGGCACTGGAATTGTGGCGACACCGCTGCCCGAAGATGGCAACCCCGCTCTCACGGGCCCAGTTTGTCGGAAGTAAGCATGGTACAGTGCAGGCAATGATAACTCCTGCAACTGCCATCCTATAATAATTTCATACAATATGATGCACCGCAGCAAAGTGCAGGGTCTCCTCTACACGGGCGCACACAAGCGAACGCACCAGCAAACACCAGCGCGCGCGCGCACGCGCACACGCATACGCACCGTCCCCATGCATAAGCTGAAGAAGGCGCGAAAGATGTGACGAAAACGGCGGTTTCGGGCCCTCGGCACCCGCACTTTTGCACAGTTCCAGAGCCCACGGCACCAAGACCGTGCCCTACGCTATGCAGACAACCTTTACAACCATTTTGGATGTGTGTGGCACTGGAATTGTGGCGACACCGCTGCCCCGAAGATGGCAACCCCGCTCTGACGGGGCCCAGTTTGTGGGAAGTAAGCATGGTACAGTGCAGGCAATGATGACTCCTGCAGCTGCCATCCAATAATAATTTCATACAATATGATGCACCGCAGCAAAGTGCAGGGTCTCCTCTACACGGGCGCACACAAGCGAACGCACCAGCAAACACCAGCGCGCGCGCGCACGCGCACACGCATACGCACCGTCCCCATGCATAAGCTGAAGAAGGCGCGAAAAGATGTGACGAAAACGGCGGTTTCGGGCCCTCGGCACCCGCACTTTTGCACAGTTCCAGAGCCCACGGCACCAAGACCGTGCCCTACGCTATGCAGACAACCTTTACAACCATTTTGGATGTGTGTGGCACTGGAATTGTGGCGACACCGCTGCCCCGAAGATGGCAACCCCGCTCTGACGGGGCCCAGTTTGTGGAAGTAAGCATGGTACAGTGCAGGCAATGATGACTCCTGCAACTGCCATCCAATAATAATTTCATACAATATGATGCACCGCAGCAAAGTGCAGGGTCTCCTCTACACGGGCGCACACAAGCGAACGCACCAGCAAACCCCAGCGCGCGCGCGCACGCGTACACGCATACGCACCGTCCCCATGCATAAGCTGAAGAAGGCGCAAAAGATGTGACGAAAACGGCGGTTTCGGGCCCTCGGCACCCGCACTTTTGCACAGTTCCAGAGCCCACGGCACCAAGACCGTGCCCTACGCTATGCAGACAACCTTTACAACCATTTTGGATGTGTGTGGCACTGGAATTGTGGCGACACCGCTGCCCCGAAGATGGCAACCCCGCTCTGACGGGCCCAGTTTGTCGGAAGTAAGCATGGTACAGTGCAGGCAATGATGACTCCTGCAACTGCCATCCAATAATAATTTCATACAATATGATTCACCGCAGCAAAGTGCAGGGTCTCCTCTACACGGGCGCACACAAGCGAACGCACCAGCAAACACCAGCGCGCGCGCGCGCCGCGCACACGCATACGCACCGTCCCCATGCATAAGCTGAAGAAGGCGCAAAAGATGTGACGAAAACGGCGGTTTCGGGCCCTCGGCACCCGCACTTTTGCACAGTTCCAGAGCCCACGGCACCAAGACCGTGCCCTACGCTATGCAGACAACCTTTACAACCATTTTGGATGTGTGTGGCACTGGAATTGTGGCGACACCGCTGCCCCGAAGATGGCAACCCCGCTCCACGGGGCCCAGTTTGTGGAAGTAAGCATGGTACAGTGCAGGCAATGATGACTCCTGCAACTGCCATCCAATAATAATTTCATACAATATGATTCACCGCAGCAAAGTGCAGGGTCTCCTCTACACGGGGGCACACAAGCGAACACACCAGCAAACACCAGCGCGCGCGCGCACGCGCACACGCATACGCACCGTCCCCATGCATAAGCTGAAGAAGGCGCAAAAGATGTGACGAAAACGCGGTTTCGGGCCCTCGGCACCCGCACTTTTGCACAGTTCCAGAGCCCACGGCACCAAGACCGTGCCCTACGCTATGCAGACAACCTTTACAACCATTTTGGATGTGTGTGGCACTGGAATTGTGGCGAACACCGCTGCCCCGAAGATGGCAACCCCGCTCTCACGGGGCCCAGTTTGTCGGAAGTAAGCATGGTACAGTGCAGGCAATGATGACTCATGCAACTGCCATCCAATAATAATTTCATACAATATGATGCACCGCAGCAAAGTGCAGGGTCTCCTCTACACGGGCGCACACAAGCGAACGCACCAGCAAACACCAGCGCGCGCGCGCACGCGCACACGCATACGCACCGTCCCCATGCATAAGCTGAAGAAGGCGCGAAAGATGTGACGAAAACGGCGGTTTCGGGCCCTCGGCACCCGCACTTTTGCACAGTTCCAGAGCCCACGGCACCAAGACCGTGCCCTACGCTATGCAGACAACCTTTACAACCATTTTGGATGTGTGTGGCACTGGAATTGTGGCGACACCGCTGCCCCGAAGATGGCAACCCCGCTCTCACGGGGCCCAGTTTGTCGGAAGTAAGCATGGTACAGTGCAGGCAATGATGACTCCTGCAACTGCCATCCAATAATAATTTCATACAATATGATGCACCGCAGCAAAGTGCAGGGTCTCCTCTACACGGGCGCACACAAGCGAACGCACCAGCAAACACCAGCGCGCGCGCGCACGCGCACACGCATACGCACCGTCCCCATGCATAAGCTGAAGAAGGCGCAAAAGATGTGACGAAAACGGCGGTTTCGGGCCCTCGGCACCCGCACTTTTGCACAGTTCCAGAGCCCACGGCACCAAGACCGTGCCCTACGCTATGCAGACAACCTTTACAACCATTTTGGATGTGTGTGGCACTGGAATTGTGGCGACACCGCTGCCCCGAAGATGGCAACCCCGCTCCACGGGGCCCAGTTTGTGGGAAGTAAGCATGGTACAGTGCAGGCAATGATGACTCCTGCAAACTGCCATCCAATAATAATTTCATACAATATGATGCACCGCAGCAAAGTGCAGGGTCTCCTCTACACGGGCGCACACAAGCGAACGCACCAGCAAACACCACGCGCGCGCGCGCACGCGCACACGCATACGCACCGTCCCCATGCATAAGCTGAAGAAGGCGCGAAAGATGTGACGAAAACGGCGGTTTCGGGCCCTCGGCACCCGCACTTTTGCACAGTTCCAGAGCCCACGGCACCAAGACCGTGCCCTACGCTATGCAGACAACCTTTACAACCATTTTGGATGTGTGTGGCACTGGAATTGTGGCGACACCGCTGCCCCGAAGATGGCAACCCCGCTCTCACGGGGCCCAGTTTTGTCGGAAGTAAGCATGTACAGTGCAGGCAATGATGACTCCTGCAACTGCCATCCAATATAATTTCATACAATATGATGCACCGCAGCAAAGTGCAGGGTCTCCTCTACACGGGCGCACACAAGCGAACGCACCAGCAAACACCAGCGCGCGCGCGCACGCGCACACGCATACGCACCGTCCCCATGCATAAGCTGAAGAAGGCGCAAAAGATGTGACGAAAACGGCGGTTTCGGGCCCTCGGCACCCGCACTTTTGCACAGTTCCAGAGCCCACGGCACCAAGACCGTGCCCTACGCTATGCAGACAACCTTTACAACCATTTTGGATGTGTGTGGCACTGGAATTGTGGCGACACCGCTGCCCCGAAGATGGCAACCCCGCTCTGCACGGGGCCCAGTTTGTCGGAAGTAAGCATGGTACAGTGCAGGCAATGATGACTCCTGCAACTGCCATCCAATAATAATTTCATACAATATGATGCACCGCAGCAAAGTGCAGGGTCTCCTCTACACGGGCGCACACAAGCGAACGCACCAGCAAAACCCAGCGCGCGCGCGCACGCGCACACGCATACGCACCGTCCCCATGCATAAGCTGAAGAAGGCGCAAAAGATGTGACGAAAACGGCGGTTTCGGGCCCTCGGCACCCGCACTTTTGCACAGTTCCAGAGCCCACGGCACCAAGACCGTGCCCTACGCTATGCAGACAACCTTTACAACCATTTTGGATGTGTGTGGCACTGGAATTGTGGCGACACCGCTGCCCCGAAGATGGCAACCCCGCTCTGCACGGGGCCCAGTTTGTCGGGAAGTAAGCATGGTACAGTGCAGGCAATGATGACTCCTGCACTGCCATCCAATAATAATTTCATACAATATGATGCACCGCAGCAAAGTGCAGGGTCTCCTCTACACGGCGCACACAAGCGAACGCACCAGCAAACACCAGCGCGCGCGCGCGCACGCGCACACGCATACGCACCGTCCCCATGCATAAGCTGAAGAAGGCGCAAAGATGTGACGAAAACGGCGGTTTCGGGCCCTCGGCACCCGCACTTTTGCACAGTTCCAGAGCCCACGGCACCAAGACCGTGCCCTACGCTATGCAGACAACCTTTACAACCATTTTGGATGTGTGTGGCACTGGAATTGTGGCGACACCGCTGCCCCGAAGATGGCAACCCCGCTCTCACGGGGCCCAGTTTGTCGGGAAGTAAGCATGGTACAGTGCAGGCAATGATGACTCCTGCAAGCTGCCATCCAATAATAATTTCATACAATATGATGCACCGCAGCAAAGTGCAGGGTCTCCTCTACACGGGCGCACACAAGCGAACGCACCAGCAAACACCAGCGCGCGCGCGCACGCGCACACGCATACGCACCGTCCCCATGCATAAGCTGAAGAAGGCGCGAAAGATGTGACGAAAACGGCGGTTTCGGGCCCTCGGCACCCGCACTTTTGCACAGTTCCAGAGCCCACGGCACCAAGACCGTGCCCTACGCTATGCAGACAACCTTTACAACCATTTTGGATGTGTGTGGCACTGGAATTGTGGCGACACCGCTGCCCCGAAGATGGCAACCCCGCTCTCACGGGGCCCAGTTTGTCGGAAGTAAGCATGGTACAGTGCAGGCAATGATGACTCCTGCAGCTGCCATCCAATAATAATTTCATACAATATGATGCACCGCAGCAAAGTGCAGGGTCTCCTCTACACGGGCGCACACAAGCGAACGCACCAGCAAACACCAGCGCGCGCGCGCACGCGCACACGCATACGCACCGTCCCCATGCATAAGCTGAAGAAGGCGCGAAAGATGTGACGAAAACGGCGGTTTCGGGCCCTCGGCACCCGCACTTTTGCACAGTTCCAGAGCCCACGGCACCAAGACCGTGCCCTACGCTATGCAGACAACCTTTACAACCATTTTGGATGTGTGTGGCACTGGAATTGTGGCGACACCGCTGCCCCGAAGATGGCAACCCCGCTCTGCACGGGGCCCAGTTTGTCGGGAAGTAAGCATGGTACAGTGCAGGCAATGATGACTCCTGCAGCTGCCATCCAATAATAATTTCATACAATATGATGCACCGCAGCAAAGTGCAGGGTCTCCTCTACACGGGCGCACACAAGCGAACGCAACCAGCAAACACCAGCGCGCGCGCGCACGCGCACACGCATACGCACCGTCCCCATGCATAAGCTGAAGAAGGCGCGAAAGATGTGACGAAAACGGCGGTTTCGGGCCCTCGGCACCCGCACTTTTGCACAGTTCCAGAGCCCACGGCACCAAGACCGTGCCCTACGCTATGCAGACAACCTTTACAACCATTTTGGATGTGTGTGGCACTGGAATTGTGGCGACACCGCTGCCCCGAAGATGGCAACCCCGCTCGTCACGGGGCCCAGTTTGTGGGAAGTAAGCATGGTACAGTGCAGGCAATGATGACTCCTGCAGCTGCCATCCAATATAATATTTCATACAATATGATGCACCGCAGCAAAGTGCAGGGTCTCCTCTACACGGGCGCACACAAGCGAACGCACCAGCAAACACCAGCGCGCGCGCGCACGCGCACACGCATACGCACCGTCCCCATGCATAAGCTGAAGAAGGCGCGAAAGATGTGACGAAAACGGCGGTTTCGGGCCCTCGGCACCCGCACTTTTGCACAGTTCCAGAGCCCACGGCACCAAGACCGTGCCCTACGCTATGCAGACAACCTTTACAACCATTTTGGATGTGTGTGGCACTGGAATTGTGGCGACACCGCTGCCCCGAAGATGGCAACCCCGCTGTCACGGGGCCCAGTTTGTCGGAAGTAAGCATGGTACAGTGCAGGCAATGATGACTCCTGCAGCTGCCATCCAATAATAATTTCATACAATATGATGCACCGCAGCAAAGTGCAGGGTCTCCTCTACACGGGCGCACACAAGCGAACGCACCAGCAAACACCAGCGCGCGCGCGCACGCGCACACGCATACGCACCGTCCCCATGCATAAGCTGAAGAAGGCGCGAAAGATGTGACGAAAACGGCGGTTTCGGGCCCTCGGCACCCGCACTTTTGCACAGTTCCAGAGCCCACGGCACCAAGACCGTGCCCTACGCTATGCAGACAACCTTTACAACCATTTTGGATGTGTGTGGCACTGGAATTGTGGCGACACCGCTGCCCCGAAGATGGCAACCCCGCTCTCGACGGGGCCCAGTTTGTGGAAGTAAGCATGGTACAGTGCAGGCAATGATGACTCCTGCAGCTGCCATCCAATAATAATTTCATACAATATGATGCACCGCAGCAAAGTGCAGGGTCTCCTCTACACGGGCGCACACAAGCGAACGCACCAGCAAACACCAGCGCGCGCGCGCACGCGCACACGCATACGCACCGTCCCCATGCATAAGCTGAAGAAGGCGCGAAAGATGTGACGAAAAACGGCGGTTTCGGGCCCTCGGCACCCGCACTTTTGCACAGTTCCAGAGCCCACGGCACCAAGACCGTGCCCTACGCTATGCAGACAACCTTTACAACCATTTTGGATGTGTGTGGCACTGGAATTGTGGCGACACCGCTGCCCCGAAGATGGCAACCCCGCTCTACGGGGCCCAGTTTGTCGGAAGTAAGCATGGTACAGTGCAGGCAATGATGACTCCTGCAGCTGCCATCCAATAATAATTTCATACAATATGATGCACCGCAGCAAAGTGCAGGGTCTCCTCTACACGGGCGCACACAAGCGAACGCACCAGCAAACACCAGCGCGCGCGCGCACGCGCACACGCATACGCACCGTCCCCATGCATAAGCTGAAGAAGGCGCGAAAGATGTGACGAAAACGGCGGTTTCGGGCCCTCGGCACCCGCACTTTTGCACAGTTCCAGAGCCCACGGCACCAAGACCGTGCCCTACGCTATGCAGACAACCTTTACAACCATTTTGGATGTGTGTGGCACTGGAATTGTGGCGACACCGCTGCCCCGAAGATGGCAACCCCGCTCTGACGGGGCCCAGTTTGTCGGAAGTAAGCATGGTACAGTGCAGGCAATGATGACTCCTGCAGCTGCCATCCAATAATAATTTCATACAATATGATGCACCGCAGCAAAGTGCAGGGTCTCCTCTACACGGGCGCACACAAGCGAACGCACCAGCAAACACCAGCGCGCGCGCGCACGCGCACACGCATACGCACCGTCCCCATGCATAAGCTGAAGAAGGCGCGAAAGATGTGACGAAAACGGCGGTTTCGGGCCCTCGGCACCCGCACTTTTGCACAGTTCCAGAGCCCACGGCACCAAGACCGTGCCCTACGCTATGCAGACAACCTTTACAACCATTTTGGATGTGTGTGGCACTGGAATTGTGGCGACACCGCTGCCCCGAAGATGGCAACCCCGCTCACGGGCCCAGTTTGTCGGAAGTAAGCATGGTACAGTGCAGGCAATGATGACTCCTGCAGCTGCCATCCAATAATAATTTCATACAATATGATGCACCGCAGCAAAGTGCAGGGTCTCCTCTACACGGGCGCACACAAGCGAACGCACCAGCAAACACCAGCGCGCGCGCGCACGCGCACACGCATACGCACCGTCCCCATGCATAAGCTGAAGAAGGCGCGAAAAGATGTGACGGAAAACGGCGGTTTCGGGCCCTCGGCACCCGCACTTTTGCACAGTTCCAGAGCCCACGGCACCAAGACCGTGCCCTACGCTATGCAGACAACCTTTACAACCATTTTGGATGTGTGTGGCACTGGAATTGTGGCGACACCGCTGCCCCGAAGATGGCAACCCCGCTCGTACGGGGCCCAGTTTGTCGGAAGTAAGCATGGTACAGTGCAGGCAATGATGACTCCTGCAGCTGCCATCCAATAATAATTTCATACAATATGATGCACCGCAGCAAAGTGCAGGGTCTCCTCTACACGGGCGCACACAAGCGAACGCACCAGCAAACACCAGCGCCGCGCGCGCACGCGCACACGCATACGCACCGTCCCCATGCATAAGCTGAAGAAGGCGCGAAAGATGTGACGAAAACGGCGGTTTCGGGCCCTCGGCACCCGCACTTTTGCACAGTTCCAGAGCCCACGGCACCAAGACCGTGCCCTACGCTATGCAGACAACCTTTACAACCATTTTGGATGTGTGTGGCACTGGAATTGTGGCGACACCGCTGCCCCGAAGATGGCAACCCCGCTCTGACGGGGCCCAGTTTGTGGAAGTAAGCATGGTACAGTGCAGGCAATGATGACTCCTGCAGCTGCCATCCAATAATAATTTCATACAATATGATGCACCGCAGCAAAGTGCAGGGTCTCCTCTACACGGGCGCACACAAGCGAACGCACCAGCAAACACCAGCGCGCGCGCGCACGCGCACACGCATACGCACCGTCCCCATGCATAAGCTGAAGAAGGCGCGAAAGATGTGACGAAAACGGCGGTTTCGGGCCCTCGGCACCCGCACTTTTGCACAGTTCCAGAGCCCACGGCACCAAGACCGTGCCCTACGCTATGCAGACAACCTTTACAACCATTTTGGATGTGTGTGGCACTGGAATTGTGGCGACACCGCTGCCCCGAAGATGGCAACCCCGCTCTCACGGGGCCCAGTTTGTGGGAAGTAAGCATGGTACAGTGCAGGCAATGATGACTCCTGCAGCTGCCATCCAATGATAATTTCATACAATATGATGCACCGCAGCAAAGTGCAGGGTCTCCTCTACACGGGCGCACACAAGCGAACGCACCAGCAAACACCAGCGCGCGCGCGCACGCGCACACGCATACGCACCGTCCCCATGCATAAGCTGAAGAAGGCGCGAAAGATGTGACGAAAACGGCGGTTTCGGGCCCTCGGCACCCGCACTTTTGCACAGTTCCAGAGCCCACGGCACCAAGACCGTGCCCTACGCTATGCAGACAACCTTTACAACCATTTTGGATGTGTGTGGCACTGGAATTGTGGCGACACCGCTGCCCCGAAGATGGCAACCCCGCTCTGACGGGGCCCAGTTTGTGGGAAGTAAGCATGGTACAGTGCAGGCAATGATGACTCCTGCAGCTGCCATCCAATAATAATTTCATACAATATGATGCACCGCAGCAAAGTGCAGGGTCTCCTCTACACGGGCGCACACAAGCGAACGCACCAGCAAACACCAGCGCGCGCGCGCACGCGCACACGCATACGCACCGTCCCCATGCATAAGCTGAAGAAGGCGCGAAAGATGTGAGGAAAACGGCGGTTTCGGGCCCTCGGCACCCGCACTTTTGCACAGTTCCAGAGCCCACGGCACCAAGACCGTGCCCTACGCTATGCAGACAACCTTTACAACCATTTTGGATGTGTGTGGCACTGGAATTGTGGCGACACCGCTGCCCCGAAGATGGCAACCCCGCTCTGACGGGGCCCAGTTTGTGGGAAGTAAGCATGGTACAGTGCAGGCAATGATGACTCCTGCAGACTGCCATCCAATAGATAATTTCATACAATATGATGCACCGCAGCAAAGTGCAGGGTCTCCTCTACACGGGCGCACAGAAGCGAACGCACCAGCAAACACCAGCGCGCGCGTGCACGCGCACACGCATACGCACCGTCCCCATGCATAAGCTGAAGAAGGCGCGAAAGATGTGACGAAAACGGCGGTTTCGGGCCCTCGGCACCCGCACTTTTGCACAGTTCCAGAGCCCACGGCACCAAGACCGTGCCCTACGCTATGCAGACAACCTTTACAACCATTTTGGATGTGTGTGGCACTGGAATTGTGGCGACACCGCTGCCCCGAAGATGGCAACCCCGCTTCACGGGGCCCAGTTTGTGGAAGTAAGCATGGTACAGTGCAGGCAATGATGACTCCTGCAGCTGCCATCCAATAATAATTTCATACAATATGATGCACCGCAGCAAAGTGCAGGGTCTCCTCTACACGGGCGCACACAAGCGAACGCACCAGCAAACACCAGCGCGCGCGCGCACGCGCACACGCATACGCACCGTCCCCATGCATAAGCTAAGAAGGCGCAAAAAGATGTGACGAAAACGGCGGTTTCGGGCCCTCGGCACCCGCACTTTTGCACAGTTCCAGAGCCCACTATAAGAGAGAGAGAGAGAGAGAGAGAGAGAGAGAGAGAGAGAGAGAGAGAGAGAGAAGGAGAGAGAGAGAGGAGAGTTTTTTACGCGTAAGCAGGGTTTTTTTTAATTTATTTACAAGTAGTTCAGTAACCTAGTCTTGTGCACTGAAATAGCCAACCAATCAGATGGGCAAAGGTACCAACACAGGCTGTATATAAAAGCTTTTTCGTGCAACCTGCTCTGCCCATATAAACCTATCTAAAAGTGCGGGAAAACGACACTCTTCCCCATCCCTTCTCTTCTGTCTTTTCCATGTCTTTTTTCACTCTAGTAGGGGTGATTTGCAGGATTAACAGCAGTAGGCCACTGTTTCCTTCCCATTTCCTCCTTATGAAACACTTGCACACATGGGCGCCTACAAACTCCACAGTCTGTGGTAACACGCCTGTATTGAAGGTGAGTGGTTGAGGCTTTGGTATTTGTTTTGAATCTAAAAATTCTTGCAGTTCATCAGACTGTAGTTTTTTGTCTGTTTGTTTTGAATCTAAAATATTTTTGCAGTTCATCAGACAGTAGTTTCTTGTCTGTGTGTATGTTTCGTTTGTATTATTATGATTGTCCAGCATTGCCCTTAAACACACTCCCCCCCCCCCCCCACCCCACACACACATCCACACACACACACACACAACCACACATATGCACGCACACATCCACACACACACGCATGCACACACATCCACACTCACATGCACACACACAGGCGTGCACAAATGTACACACACACACACACACACACACACACACACACACACACACACACACACACACACACACACACACACACACACACACACACACACACACACAGAGGCATATATGCAAAAAGTGCACACATGAGGGTTATGCTTTGCTTCAAAATGTTTGCTGGAAACATGTGAAAAAGAAACATGAAGAGGCTGGCTATTCCCAGCATACTTGTTCAGTTCTTGATATTGAGAACATCCTTTGTACTCAGTACGGCTTTCAAAAATCCAGTACTAGAAATATTTTCTCTAATCCACAGATTGAAATTAAATGCATTTCGAGCAAAATTTGCCAAAAATATAAAATGTATATGCGGTGATAAACTTTCCAATGTTCATGTTTTGTATCATTGTCAAGGTTTAAAAAAGTTCCTACCACCATTTCAAGATAAGTCACTGCAAGAAGTATAAATCAATCCAAAGTTATTGTGTGAGATAGCATTGTCTCTGATGCGATCCCCAGTATTCTCTTTTTTTTATTTTTATAAAGTACTACTGTGAAGATTGTGAAATTATTACACCCTACTGTGGCAATGTACTTTTTGCTTTATTCAGGGCAGCCTTTACATGCAGTTTGCAATTGTTCAGCTTACAGTTTTAGATTTTAAAGTTCTCTATTGTTCGATTGTTTTTGTTATTATTTGCATTTCTTATGCCATGTTTTGCAACATTCTTGTTATATAGTTTTGTAATCAGTCTTCTTATGTACATAATTACCAACACACTTTTTAAAAAACCCTTATCTCTTTATTGCCCCCCCCCCCCCTCCTCCTCCCTCGTCTAATATCACTTTAAGTGTACAGACGTAAAATCAAAGACACACAATGCAAAAAGTCTATACATACATAGAACATATTTTCTACACTGACAGCCCCCCCCCCCCCCTCCTCTTTATCCTTACAAGGAGATGGGCTCATCAGATATCCCAGACTGTAAAGATATATTAGCAGTCACTAAACAAACTGCCTCCCACTTCTCTTTTGAAGATTGGGGATCACATTCCAAGCTCCTGTGTTCAGAGTGTAGCCACCAATCACAGCAAGGCAGCTTCATGAACATTTTATAGAAGTGTGAGACCCCACTTTGTTTTTGTTTTATCTCAATTTGAATGTCAAAACAAGCGGGTTGCTTTTCAGCCCTGCTGATAGATCTAAATGAGGTCACTGATAGATCTGTGTACAGTCGCTAGTGCACACACACACACACACACACACACACACACACACACACACACACACACACTCATTCACTCACTCTGGATTAATACATTCTATTTAAGTGTACAACACACATGCTCCCCTTATAAGAAAAAGACTTGACAGAAAAAAGAGACTTCCTTTGATAAAAAAAAAGACACTGAATCTGAGTTAAATTTCAGAAACTATCTGAAAACC
>CM060328.1:50115465-50125387 GCA_030674155.1 Stramonita haemastoma
TCAGTCCTGGGCTCGAACCCAGGTCATCAGACCACAACCAAATGATCTAACCCTCAAGAGAGAGAGAGAGAGAGAGAGAGAGAGAGGAGAGGGAGAGAGAGGGAGAGAGAGGAGAGAGAGAGAGAAGAGAGAGAGAGAGGAGGAGAGAGAGAGAGAGAGTTATTTATTTATTTATTTATTTATTTATTCTTTTATATCGAGGATAACAGAATAAGCAATCATGTGCTTTTTTTCATCCGGTCCCCGTGTGTATGCAGTTTTGTAAATATTGTCATCTGTGTATGCAGTTTTGTAAATATTGTCATCTGTTCCCACCGGCACACGATGGCCTACTCTTACGAAAAGCGGAACAGGATTTAACGTGTGCGGCAAGATGTTCTGCGAAGAGAGAGAGAGAGGAGAGAGAGGAGAGAGAGAGAGAGAGAGAGAGAGAGAGAGAGAGAGAGAGAGAGAGGAGAGAGAGGAGAGAGAGAGGCACAACACCCTGGACATTCATAATCGAAAGTCATGTGCATGCACACACATGTGTAGGTATGTGTATGAGCATGCACATGCATTGATAAAGGGACTGGACAATAGACCTCTGTGTGATTTTCAACATGCAAACGTGCCTGTACCCCCCCTCCCCCAAATCACTCCTTAACACACACACACACACACACACACTAAAACACACACACACACACAACACCAGCACAAAGCCAACTTCGACAGACACAAAACTGCTTTGCACGATAAATGCGTGCGGAGGGTACCGATTGTATCCCGGCATGCCTTCATTCGTGTCACTGCAGTGAGTGAGTTCAATGGCCGATGCTTAAAACATGACAGAAAGACAGACAGTAAAAAAGAAAATGAACTATGGTGGCTCGAAAAGTAGAAGTGAACATACGAAGCAGTGAATGCGTAAGTACGAAATGATATCGGTGTTTACTATGTGTGTCTATTTTTTGTTTGTTTGCTTGAACTATGGCTTTAAGTTTCAACAATCACCAGTGCTTAGTACAGTGGTCACCTTGCCGGTCCTAAAAATAGCCAGGGACTTATCTGTGGGCATACTGAATAACTTCATCTGTATGTAGGCATAACGTTTTAGGGGTATCTTTTTTGAAAACCTTATGTTATTATTATTATTTTTTATTTTATTTTTATCATCATTGTCGTTATGATTTTTCTTATTTCTATCTGTAACCCTTGGGCAGAATAGCTTGTGGGTCAGTGTCCAGCATGTCATGTTGAAAACATGGCTTATAGTTTATTAGCTTAGTAGAGTGACTCGATCGTCTAGGGGTACCCCACCTGTCTAAAAAGTGACAAGTCTGGGTCGAATGTCGTTCAAATCCAGTTTGGGCCTGAAAGATTTCCCCCATCCATTATACCATGAGTGGTGGTCTGGATGCTAGTCTTTTGGATGAGACGATAAATTGTTTAGCAACACGAAAAAGAATCCACGGCAGCAAGGGAGTTGTCCTTGGCAAAATTCTGTAGAAAAAGCCACACTGACATGAAAACATGTACAGTTGAAGACAGAAAAAGAAAAAAAAAAAGGTCGGTGGGGCTGTAACACGGTGAAATGGAATTAACTGCAATCAAAACATTTTAAAAGTTTTTTAAAAGAAAGGTTAAAGTACAGTTTTGCAGTAATTTATTTTGAAACTGACCCAAGCCTCTGTCTGTAACAGGTAGGTCAGCAAGACCTAACAGGAGGAGAGATGACGTCAGCACTGATGATCAGCCTGATGACAGTGACGATGACATGACACGTCCTGTCCCTTTCCTTGCGAAAGTTAGGTGCAAACACACACACACACACACACACACACCACACCACACACACACACACACACATCACACACACACACACCACACATCACCACAGGCTACAGCACGCACGCACGCGCACATACACACACGCACGCACACACTTTCTCTTTCTCTGTCTGTCTCTCCATCCCCCTCTTTCTTAGCCCTCTTCTTCTTTACCTCCTCCCTGAATCTCAATCTCAATCTCTCTCTCTCTTCTCTCTCTCTCTCTCTCTCTCTCTCCTCTCTCTCTCTCTCTCTCTCTCTCTCTCTCTCTCCTCTCTCTCTCCTCCCTCCCTCCCTCCCTCCTCCCTCCCTCTAGCTTATCTCTCTCTCTCTCCCCCTCCTCCCCTCCCTCCTCTCTCTCTCCTCTACTCTTCTCTCTCTCTTCTCTCTCTGTCTCTCTCTCTCTCTACTCTCTTCTCTCTCTCTCTCTCTCTCTCTCTCAGTCGCTTCCCCTCTACCCCTCTGTCTCTCTCCCTCCCTCTCTCTCTTCCCCTCTACCTCCACCCTCTGAATCTCTCCTCTCTGTCTGTCTGTGTCTGTCTCTCTGTCTGTCTCTCTTCTTTATCTGTCGTCTGTCTCTGTCTGTCTGTTCTGTTTCTCTCTCTCTTCTCTTCTCTCTCTCTCTCTCTCTCTCTCTCTCTCTCTCTCTCTCTCTCTCTCTCTTTCTCTTCTCTCTCTCTCTCTTCTCTGTCCTTCTCTCTCTCATTAAATCTCTCGATCTCAGTCTCGAGTCTCTCTCTTTCTCTGTCTCTGTCCTTCTCTCTCTCTCTTCGTCTCTCTCTCTCTCTTCCTTTCTCTCTCTCTCATTCTGTCTCTTTCCTGTCTCTGTCTCTTTATCTGTCTCTCTTGTCTCGTCTCTTCGTCTGCTCTGTCTCTGTCTTCTCTGTCTCTCTGTCTCTGTCTCTGTCTCTCTCTCTCTCTCTCTCTCTCTCTCTCTCTCTCTCTTCTCCTCTCTCTCTCTCTCTCTCTCTCTCTCCCCTTTGTCTCCCTCTTTCTCCCCCTCTGTTTACCCCCACCCCCTTCTGTTTTTCTCCATTTTTCTCTCTCCTCTGTACTTTTCTGGTCTCCTGATAACACTGGAAGTTGAAAAACGGACGCATGGGTGATTTTGCTTCCATATTAAACGAAATTCCGTATTGGCGATTATCGGATTTTTTAATAAAAAAAGAGGAATACTAGAACCCAGACCTTGAATCCATTTGAAAATGGCCTAAAGGACAACCTGTAACAACACCGTGAAAACCCTTAAAAATGAGGCTTGTCTATCGAAAGTATTCTGCATTAAGGATTTTATAAACTACAGATACGTTTCTCGTGAAAAATAGAAGGGAGCAAAAGTTCGAGATGAAAGTAGGCTACTTCCAAGATTATATGGAACACTTCGAACTCAAAGTGTTAGGAAACCGATAGAAAACACATTTTGACACATTTGGTGCCTAGCCCTTGAGCCAATATGAAGTGAGGAAGGGGAGGTAGTAAAGGGGGTGATGATACACTGGAGGTACATTGAGGACAGACATGGGGAAATGAAAGCCTGTCAAAATTATGTGTGTGTGTGTGTGCGCGCGCATGGGGGGTGGGGGGTGGCATGTGAGGAGTGCGTGTATATGTTTTTTTTGTTTGTTTTTGGTGGTGTTTGTTTTGGTTGTTGGTTGTTGGGGGGCGGGAGAGAAGGGAAATCATAGATTTTGTAGAAGAGGCACTAGAGGGGAACTGATGATTGGAAGGAAAGGGTGGGTTATGTATGGCTAGTTATTGGAAATAAAAGGCAAAAAAATCAAAAAGGGCTTTTTGTAAATGGTTATTTTGGGCTATTCCTTAGTTTATTTACTTGGTTTTTTTGTCAATTGGGATAAAAAAGCGTACGATATGTATGGTAGGTAAGTGGGAATAAAAGAAGGGCTAGCACATAAGAGTAGATTTTTCTTCACGTAGTTTTGTTGAGGCTTATAAATATCTTCGTTCATCAATTCGACTTTTGTTCTTTTGGAAACAGACCTGGTTTTTCAAAAAACACAGTAGGCGTAAATCGCTGATTTCAGTGCTGAAAAATTTAATTAAACAATGGGGAAATGCATGAAATAAGAAAAAATAACCGTTCCTTTTGTGCTTATTCCTTCGTTGATCTGTTTAATTTTGGTTCTCTGAAAACACCCACAGTCTATTTGAAAACAAGGTAGGCTTCCGGAAACCAGTAAGCTGATTCCAGAACTGGAAAATTGTCATAGAAAATTCAATCAGACATCAGAAACAATCGTGGCTTTTTGATAGGACAGGTAATTTGGATTTAAAGAACAATTCCAAACTATTGTGTCAAAAGCAAGGTACCATTAAGTCTATGTGCCGTTGTGGGCCACATGCATGCATGCAGCAGGCAGAAAAGCCAGCTGACGGACACCCTTTTCCCAATTACAATATTAATTGTTAACACAAACCCTTTGACACTAACCTTTATTTTTTAAAACCGGGCCCACATGTGGACAAAAAGGGGGTAGATATAATGAAAAAGGGCGTGACACAAGAAACACACAGAAACAAACCTTTTCTTTTTTTTTTTTTGCTTTTCAGGAGTGAGGAGTATTGGAAGGGGGGGGGAAGGGGGAAAAGGATATTCGACGAAGGGGGGAGGATAGCTGTATAGGGGGAAGGGAAATAAGAGAATTGGGGTTATGTCTGTGAGGGGTTTTAGAGAAAGAAAAAAAAAAAAGGGGAGGGGGTTTTTTTTTAAAAAAATAAAAAATATTTAAAAAAAAAAAGGGGGGTTAAGTGCGAAATGCAATTACCAAGAGATTTTTGTTTTTGTATGTGTGCGTGCGTGTTTTTTTTTTTGGGGTTTTGGGGTTTGTTTTTGGTTGTGGGGTGTTTTGGTTTTGTTCTTAATAAAGGGGGGTATATGCCAAAAATTTATGCAGGGATGCATAAAAAGGGGGGGAAGTGAGGTATAGTATTACTTTTTTTTTTAAGCTTGCCTTTTGTTTTGATCAGTAAACGGTTAAAAAAAAAAGGGAAGCGTAAAAAATTAAAAAAAAAACAAAAAAGAACCCGACGAAACAAAATTTTTTGGTACAGGAAAAGGAACGAAAAAAGGCCCACCAAAAAAAAAAGGGGGGAAAAAGGAAAAAAAGAAAAAGAGAAAAGAAAAACGCGAAGGGAGAAACCGAAAAAGGAAAAGCGAAAAGAAAAAAAAACGGAAGGGGCCAAAACGCCGGGGGAAAAGGAAAAAAGGGCAAGGGGAAAAAAAGGAGGGGGGAAAAGAAACCAAAAAAAAAAGGAAAAAAAAAGAACGCAAAAGGAGGGCCCGGGGGCCCCGGCCCGGGGAAAAAAAAGCCTCACCGAACCAAAATTTTTTTCCCCCCAACCCCCCCCCCCCCCCCCCCCCCCCCCCCCCCCCCTCCCCTTTCCCCTTCTCCCTTTTTTTCTCCCTCTCTCTCCCCTCCCCCTTTTCCTCCTCCCCTCTTCTCTCTCTCTCCTTCTTCTTCCTCTTCCCCCCCTTTTTTTTTCCCCCCCCCCCCCCCCCCCCTCCCCCCCCCTTCTTCTCCCTCTTTTCTCCCCCCCTCCCCCTCTTTTTCCCCTCTCTCTCCCCTCTTTTCTCCCCTTTTCCCCCTTTCTCTTCTCTCTTCCCTCCCTCTCCCTTTTCTCTCCCCCCTCTCTTTTCCCCCTTTTCTCTCTCTTTTCCCCTCTCTCCCTCTCTCTCTCTCCCTCTCTCTCTCTCTCTCTCTCTTTTCCCCCCTTCCCTTTTTTCCCTTCCCCCCCCCTCCCCCCCCCCCCCCCCCCCCCCCTCCCCCCCTTTTCTCTTCCCCTCCCCCCTCCCCTCTCTTTTCCCCCCCCAAAATAACAAAAAAATCACAAAAACTGAACCCGAAACACACACAAAACTAAAACTCCCCAACGCCGCAACACACACACCTCGCACACACAAAACCGCCCACACACACACACCCCAAAAACACACACACAACCACACACAACACACCACAACACACACACACACACACAAAAACACACCCCGTTAAACCCCAAAACCCAATATAAAGGCGGCACACAGAACGCGCAACACTGCCGACAATGCATACTGGACTCTCCAACACACAGCCGACAATGCATATCCTCGACTCTCCAAAAAACCCCCCAAAAGGTTTCCCTGCAGTCAGCATCTTTTAAAATTAGGGTTCCGCAAGAAACAATACACCAAGGTTCAGCAAATTTTAGTGCTTAACAGCACAAGAGTCGGCCCTTTGTACCCAAAGGGGGAGCAAGATTTTAAAAACTTTTGGGGGGGGAGAACAGAACGTTCAAAAGCAAGGTAAGACAGTTCAAAAGCAAGGTAAACAGTATTTGGACAAAAAAAATCCCTCATTTAAAAACTATAACTCGACCCATACTCGCAGGAGTCAACAAGCACCCCCTCCCCCTTGGGGGCAGCCTATGAAAACAAATGCTTCACGCACCACCACCCGACCAGCAAAAACCATTTTTTTTTTGTTTTTTTTCATAATAGCCAGAGCTTTTTAATAGTGAATTTATAGTGAAGATAAAAATTTTCGTTGCGACCGTTTTACCAGCACGAAGGTAGCTGCATTTTTTATTTAAAAGATGAATGCGGGGAAATTTTTGTGTTTTCCCTAACCCCCGAACCGGGGGTTTTTGGGGCCCTTTAACCCCGCTTTGAAAAATTTAAAAATTGGGTTTTAAAAGGGAAAAAAATTTGGCACTGTCAAGCGCAAAAAAAATTTCTTTTCCCCCTTTTTCCCCTTTTTTTCCCTCCCCCCCCCCTTTCCCTTTCTTTTCCCTTTTTTCCCTTTTACCCCCCCTTTTTTTTTTTTTTTCCCTTCTCCAGAATTTAAAAGGTGGGAGACACCCTTGTTGGGGCAAGCCAAAACAAACGATATCCCCCAAAAGCCTTCAGGGATTTAAAAGAGGGCCCTGGCGGACCCAAAAAATTTGGAAGTTAAACCCTTTTCCCCTTTGGATGGCCCTGGGTGCCGGTTTGGGGGTAAATTTCCCATCCCCGGGCGGTTAAAAAAAATGGGCTTTTTCCCCCAACCCTAAAAAAAAATCTTTAAAAACAAAAAATTTCTCTCTCCTCCTCTCTTCTCTCTCTCTCTCTTCTCTCTCTCTCTCTCTCTTTTCTCTCTCTCTCTCTTCTCTCCTCTCTCTCTCTCTCTCCTCTCTCTCTCTCTCTCTCTCTCTTCTCTCTCTCTCTCTCTCTCTCTCTCTCTCTCTCTCTCTCTCTCTCTCTCTCTCCATTTCTCTCTCTCCATTTCTGTCTCTCTGTTTTGTTTCTGTCTGAGCTGTCTGCTTCTGTCTCTCTCTCTCTCTCTCTCTTCTCTCTCTCTCTCCTCTCTCTCTCTCTCTCTCTCTTTCTTTTCTCTCTCTCTCTCTCTCTCTCTCTTCTCTCTCTCTCTCTCTCTTTTCTCTCTCTCTCTCTCTCTCTCCGTGTCTGTCTCTCTGTCTGTGTTTCTGTCTGACTGTCTGTCTCTCTATCTCTGTCTCTGTCTGTCTCTCTGTCTGTCTGTCTGTCTGTCTCTCTCTCTCTCTCTTCTCTCTCTTCTCTCTCTCTCTCTTTTCTTTCTTTTTTTCTGACTCTCGCATAGATATTTTCTAACACGCACACGTACGCACTCACGCACACATACGCACGCACTCACCCACACACACGCACTCACGCACACACGCACGACTCACGCACACACATGCATGCACGCAACGCACAAACATACATACAATATATTGCATCATACACACACATACATGCATGCTAAACATACATACATACATACATACTAATACATACATACATACATACATACATACATACATATTGGGGCCCTTCATTTTTTTCTTTTGGTACTAGAACATCCCATGTAAGAGGAGAACATCAAGGAGAAAGATGAAAGCAGTATGGCGGACGATGAAAGCAGTATGGCGGACGATGAAAGTTATGGCGGGCATCACCATTTTAGAGGAGAATTCAACCGCCAAAGGTGAAAACATTATGGCAAGGATGAAAACAACAGATGATGACAGCGATATTGCGAGGAAATGAAAAACGATTTTGGCGGAAGATGAAAACAATAGGGCCAAAGTTGAAAATAACAGAAAGAAATATGCCAAAAGATGTAACCAAATGACAAAAGATGAAAACATAATTGCGAAAGATGAAAAAAAATATGACGAAAAATACAAAAATAGGGCGAAAGTTGAAAACAATACGGCGATAAGATAAAAAACATGACGAAAGATGAGAACAATATTGCAGAGGATGAGAGTAATAGGGCGAAAGATGAAAACAATATGCCAAAAGATGTAAATAATGAAAAAAAAACATAATTGCAAATTTTTTTTTAATATGACCAAAAATAAAAAACAATAGAGGAAAAGTTGAAAACAATATGGCGAAAGATGAAAACGTGTGATGTAAGATGAAAAAATGACGAAAGATAATATTGCGAAAGATGAAAACAATTTTGCGAAAGATAATATTGCGAAAGATGACAACAAAATTGCGAAAGATGACAACAATATTGCGAAAGATGACAACAATATTGCGAAAGATAACAATATTGCGAAAGGTAAATATTGCAAAGATGAAACAATATTGCGAAAGATAACAATATTGCGAAGATAACAATATTGCGAAAGATAAAACAATATGGCGAAAGATGAAAACAATATGGCGAAAGATGAAAACAATATGGCGAAAGATGATAATAATACAGCGAAAGATAATATTGCGAAACAGCGAAATATGACATTATTGCGAAAGATAATACTATGAAAGATGAAAACAGTATTGCAAATATGAAACAATATTGCGGAAGATGAAAACAATATTGCGAAAGATGACAATATTACGAAAGATGAAAAACAATACAGCAAAAAAATGAAAACAGTATTGCGAAAGATAACAATACAGCCCAAAGATGAAAACAATATTGCGAAAAATGAAAACAATATTGCGGAAGATGAAAACAATACAGCGAAAGACGAAAACAATACAACAATACAGCGAAAGATGAAAACAATATTGCAAAATAGCAACACTGCAAAGATATCAAACAGCAAAAGATGACACTATTTGAAAGAGCACTTGGTGAAAGATGACATATGGTGAAAGATGACAACACTAGGCGAAAGATAGCAAATGGCAAAAACACATCGCATGGACAACATCACAGAGACAAAGGAGGAAAACGTCAAGGTGACGAAAACATTAGCATAGGAAGGAGAAATTGTGAAGAGATAAACAGTGTCATTGTGGAATCAAAGTCTGGATATGGAAAAAAAAGTAGTTTTTTATAAAAAAGGGGACTTGCTCCAAAACTGTATTTTTTAGAAAGAAAAACAGAAATATCGCAATTTCATTTTGAATACAGCATAGATAATAGGGGTATAGCATATATGGCTGAAAGTCATCTGAAGTGATGGACCGAGTTGGTGTACCTGGTTTTGCGTCTTTCCAGACCTTAATAAGACAGAGTCTATATGACGGCAAAATTCAAATAAACTACCTATCAGTAAAACTGTTAAAAAGGCAATTGTATATTTAAAACAGGGAAGGATGTTTTTAAACTGGGCAATCTGGTAGCTGTTTTTTGTGTAGATTTTTAAAGACGTTTAATTTTTTTATACAAATAAAGGACCCCAACCCCCTAGAACGAAAACGAAAACAAAAATATCGTAAGGTTTTTGGAAAAGTGAAAGTGCAAAACCATTACATGATAACCCAGAGATTTTTTTCGGTTGTCCAATTTTTACAAAGAAGCCTCTTTTAAAATGGGGGGAATTTTTCTTCGCACTCCCAAATGAAAGAAAGCATTTACTAAAAGGGAAAATTTGGAGTGAGGAAAGAAAGAAAAGGGGGTTAATTTCTAAAAAAACAGAGATCTTTAAACACCCTTAAAAATTTTTATATTTTTTTAAAAAAACGGGGCGATTAACAAATCGGTTCTTTTTAGGATTTTTTTTAAAAAACTGTTTTTTGAACAAAACATTTCATTTTCCCATTGTTTTCAAAGTGGATGGTTGTTAAAAAAAAGGTACTTTGGGGGCTTTTGGTTTTTTTAAAAAAAGGGATGTATTAACATAAATTTCCCTTTCGGTATTTTTTTTA
>CM060328.1:50125487-50147687 GCA_030674155.1 Stramonita haemastoma
TGGTTCAGAACAGGAGCAAGTTACATTTCGAGAATATTTGGTCTTCCAGGTTTTGTGCTGACGGAAGGAACCCTGTCACCATGGAGACACCGAACAGAGTGAAAGTGAACATCCTGGCCCTGTTGCTGACCCATGGGGCAAAGAGAGGAGTGGCCCTGGACCGGCTGGCCAGCCTGTACGAAGAAGACCTCCAGGAGCCACTGGACTTCAAGGCTTGGGGCTTCTCCTTCCTCATGGAGTTCTTCCAGGCCATGCCAGACCTCTTCAGGTGAGGATTTTGTCATCCGTAGATTGAGGGGGGGGGGGGGGGGGGGGGGGGGTGTGTGTGTGTGGTGTTTGTGTGTGTGTGTGTTTGTTCCTATACCTGCTGTTCCTATCCGCTCATTTCAATCTCCCCTCCATAGCGGCATAAGGATCAGAAGTCCACAGGGAGCTCATCAATATCAGGCCTCTGTAGGGCTACCAGCCAGAGGGGCCCTGCACTGCTGCTGGGTCACTTTGGTGGTGTTCAGTGGTGCCTGTTCTGAGCTAACATACACATCACCAATGTAATTTATGTAAGATTATTTGCTGTCCTGTCAAAATTGTGTGTGTATTAATCTATAATTTAATATTTGTGCAGGAAGTTCTGTTTAGTTCAGATCGTTTAAAATTGTTAGTAACTTTAATTTTTTAGACGGAACATCTTGAGCATCAGATTGCAAAATATTACCATGCTTCTTTTAGTTCTATTGTATAGATTTGGAGAAAAAAACTAATGAGGTAATGAGAATGTTTTCAGTGTATTTTGTAAGGAGCTTTCTTGAAAATGCTGAAATTTGACATTTGAAATGATTTGCTGTGATTTGTGTGTATGTGTGTGTGTGTGTGTGACTGTGTGTATGTGTGTGTGTGTGTGTGTGTGTGTCACTGTGTCTGTGTGTGTGTGTCAAAGTCAAAGTCAAACTTTTATTTCCAGATGGTACATTGAGTAAGCAGTGCAGTGTGTGTGTGTGTCACTGTGTGTGTTACTGTGTGTGTGTGCATGGGCATGTGTGTGTGTGCATATTTGCGCACGAGGGTACAAACCTGTATGTGTTCCTGCATGCACGCATGCTTGCCTGTGTTCATGCATGCATATTCGTTTCTAACAGATTGAAATATGAACGGAGAGAAGAGTCGTGGAAGGTTTACCCAAGAGTGAAGGGGAACCCCCTTCTGACAAGGAACATCCACCACAGCGCCGAAACAGACAGGACCACAACTTTACCAGGCAAACTCCACCAACAGAACGAGGATACCTCTGCTGGTAAGGTGGCATCGATCTATAAAGATTTTTCTGTGTATCTTTAGAGCTGGGTTTCTGTGTTTTCCAGGCATAAAGTCACTATTGTTAAAGCATTTTTCTGTGTATCTTTAGAGCTGGGTTTCTGTGTTTTCCAGGCATAAAGTCACTATTGTTAAAGCATTTTTCTGTGTATCTTTAGAGCTGGGTTTCTGTGTTTTCCAGGATTAAAGTCACTATTGTTCAAGCATTTTTCTGTGTATCTTTAGAGCTGGGTTTCTGTGTTTTCCAGGATTAAAGTCACTATTGTTCAAGCATTTTTCTGTGTATCTTTAGAGCTGGGTTTCTGTGTTTTCCAGGATTGAAGTCTCTATTGTTCAAGCATTTTTCTGTGTATCTTTAGAGCTGGGTTTCTGTGTTTTCCAGGATTAAAGTCACTATTGTTCAAGCATTTTTCTGTGTATCTTCAGAGCTGGGTTTCTGGGTTTTCCAGGATTAAAGTCATTATTGTTAAAGCATTTTTCTGTGTGTACCTTTAGAGCTGGGTTTTTGTGTTTTCCAGGGATTAAAGTCACTATTGTTAAAGCATTTTCCTGTGTATCGCTAGAGCTGGGTTTCTGGGTTTTCCAGGATTAAAGTCACTATTGTTAAAGCAGCACCCATCTCTCTCCAAAAATATTGGGTGTGCGTGTTTGTGTACATTCAAATTTGCTAAAACTATTGATTGTTATCGATTGCTCGTGTGTTGTATAGGTTGAATGCAAGCGCTTTGATTTGGTTTTGTGCAAGATATAGCGCCATATAAATTCCATGTATTATTATTGTTATTATTATGAAATCTAATAAGTTAGCAAATCGTAATTAGTACAGGCCAAAAGCTTTGAAGCGCTGAAGCCTACATTAAAATATTGATACCCATTTCATTGGGGGATGGTGTGGTGAAGGGTTCTTGACTAGGCCTAGAGCTCTGGGGTTCACCAATGGTGAGATTTTATTCAGCCGCATTCGGACTTTGGGGATACATGTATGCATTAAAATATTTTAAAATTGTGTTCTGCCATGGCACAGTCTTGGTACAACAACCGCCACTTTCCTGTAAACAGAAAACAAAACCCCCTGGAGTAGGGCTGCCTGTGTGGCAAGACACTTGAAAACAGTAGTCGTTTTTTCTGTATAATTACCACACACTAGTAACAACCGACATCGTCTGTCAGGTCAAGTCATTCGGATGAGACTATAAACCAAAGTCCCATGTGCAAACGCACGCAGAACATCTTGCGCACATGTTAAAACCCTGTTCCGCCTTTCGGAAGAGCAGGCCATTGTGTGCTGGTAGGAGCTGATGACAAAATTATTTTCAAAAACTAGCATGCACACAGGTATGTTTAGACTCCATCCCTGAGGGGGGAAAAAATAATGGGTAGGCGCTGCACTTGTGGCGATGCGCTCTCCCCGTAGAGAGCAGCCCGAATTTCATGCAGAGAAATCTGCTGTGACATAAAGTGATATAAAAAAAAATTTAACATAAATTAAATAAGTGAAGTGTGCTTGTTATGGCATGGCTGACAGAATTGGAGACAGCGAGTGAGGACAGTGGGGATGGAGATACACAACCTGTTGACGTCAGCCAGCTTTCTTTAGTGCCCGATCAGAGGGGACTGTACTCGGTTTGCTTCTCTACTGAACGCAAACCAGAAGAATGGAAGGTAGGTTTTGCTGGTGTTTTGATATATTGAATTTTTTTTGTTGGTTTGTTTGCTTTGGCTTTTATTTGTTTGGTTACTGTTTGAACATGTGTTCTTGTTTGTTTGTGGTTTTTTTTGTTGTTGTTGTTGTTTATTTGTTATTTTCTACCTGTTTATTGTTGGGGTTTGGGTTAATTTTTTGGTCGTTTTTTTGTGTGTGTGGGGGGGGGGTATGTGTTTAAGTGTGTGGTGGAGGATGGTAATCTATGCATGTTTCATTTGCCTTGTGCTTAACTTTTTTTTTTTACAATTACAGGTTTTTACAGCTTGGTTTTGTTTGTTTCTTTGTTTTGCTTAAATTTGTGTTTGTCCCTTTTGTTTAGGACATGAAAGGCATCTTCAGCATGGCCGGGCCTGTGGTGGAGATCCATCAGACAGCAAAGTGAGTGACTGCTTCAGTCTGGACATGTAGAGCTTTAGAGTTGAAGTGTGTCTGTAGGGTTAAATTATTGTGTGGTTTTTTTGTTTGTTTGTTTTGTTTTGTTTGTCCCTTCGCTAAAGCCCCAAGGATCACCAATGGTGAAAAATGTGTGTGTGTGTGTATATATATATATATATATATATATATATATATATATATATATATATGCTGCCGCTGTAGTCTAGTGGTTAGGGCGTTGGACTCGTAAACTAAAAGTTGTGGGTTCGATCCCAGCTTTCGGCTATGGCGTTGTGCCCTTGGAAAAGGCACTTTACGGCTATTTTCTCACCCCACCCAGGTGTAAAAGGGGTGCCAACCTTGTGTTGGGGGTTAACCCTGCGATAGACTGGCGTCCTATCCAGGGGGGAGTCTGACTCTCAGTCACTTAATGCCACAGAAACCGGGATAAGCACCGACCTGATGAGCCTTAGGCTCAGGACAGACTTTAACTTTAACTTTAACTTGACCCTTATACCCCTGGGGTCACACAGTTTATTCACTGTGAAACTTGTATCAAAGGGAAGTAATTTTTACATCTTTCAATAGTCAATACACAAAAAACTGAGGGCGCTAATGGGCGCTACATGGTTACATTATACAGGGTTCACGCTAGGATTTTTTTAAACCAGTACTGCGAGTTGCCATTTCAGAGATATCTTGACCAACTCCCCCAAAGTCGGTCCCCAGAAAATAAAATCGGTACGTACTGTGAACAAAACAAGCTATTCAGTGAGGGGGGTGAGGGGGGGGGGGGGGGGGGGGAATGTTCGGCAGCAAAACTAAATCTAAATTGAACGTGAATCTCTCAGTTTTGACTGCCATGCTGCTGCCACTCGCATCTTGGGCACGAAGCCACGCAGGAAATAGGATTTTTTTTTCTAGCGCCTGTGTCACTTTCTGTTGTTTTGCATGGCATCATTCGTTCTACGCTTAGCGCTCATCTAAATCTTTCGTTCACTTTAGATTTCGTTTTCGACTCTTCTCTTTCAAAGCAACGCGCAAATTCATAGTCATAGGCCCTCGCTTTTCGCTTTTCGTAAGAGCGGGCCATCGTGTGCGGATGGGACCAGATGACATTTACAAAACTGCATACACACGGGGACTGGATGTAAAAAAGCACAGGAGTGCTTATTCCATTATCCTCGATATGAAAGATTAAAAGAATAAAGAATAAATCTAGGCCCCATTTACTCATTGTGAATGGGAGTCACTGTCATGCCAAGAAGAGCGCGAAGCTCTATTCTTTCACAGTAAAGCTTGCTGTTCTGCGTGCTAGGCTAATTAAATGAGGCTGGCGCCAAAGATGTTCGTCGGAAGGGGTAGGAAGGGGTAGGTGCGTAAGCACAGTACAGGCGCATGACAGACTGTCAGAAAACATCACTTCAGACTTTTTTTTTTTGAGACGGAAATCAAATCGGTCGCAGGCAAACAGAATCGGTACGCGGTACCGGATGCTTCGAAAATTTTCGGTATTCCCTGTTTACAATCGGTAAAATACCGACAATTACCGGTTATCGCGAACCCTGTTATAAATGGGCGCAGCAGGGGGATAAGGGTTAAGTGTGTCTGTAGGGTTAAATTATTGTGTGTGTTTTTTTGGTTTGTTTAGTTTAGGTTTTGTTTTGCCCCGAGGATCACCAACAGTAAGAAATTTGTATATATATATTATATATTTATTTTTTTATATATATATATATATATATATATATATATATATATATATATATATATATATATATATGTGTGTGTGTGTGTGTGTGTGTGTGTGTGTGTGTGTGTGTGTGTATGTATGTGACTGCTTTTGCTGACCATTAAAGTAGCTGCACACTGACTTCAGTGATAATGTCCAAACACGGCACCAGTATGCATGTGTTTTTGGTTGGGGTTTTTTTTTTTTAGCCCGAATTTGCTGGCACACAATAGCTCTACTCTTCCAAAAGGCACAATAGGTTTAAACGTGTGTGCAAGATGTTTGCCCTGCATTTGGACGCAGTGTCTGGGTTTATAGTCTCATCCGAGGGACTTTCTGGGGAGTGGAGTCAGCACTGATGTTAACTCCAGGAAAAATCCCCTTGAATGGGTGCCTCAGTGGTGGTGCAAACCCAGATCAGTAGTTCATAAGCTCAACACTTTAACCACTAGGCTATTCTGCCCCCCTTTATGAAACTTTAAAAACAGGTTTTTAATCTATAAAGTTAGTTGATGTTAAAGTATAAAGTTTCATTTTGGGTTGGGATGTTGTGGTTTTGTTGGTGTTTCTTTTTCCTTGAAAATGTAATTTTGCAGTTGTTTCTGTTCCTTAGCTAGTGCTCTGATGTTCACCATTTGTGAGATTTTTGCTTATGAGACTGTTTTGTCTGGAGACGAATTAGGAGGGAAACTCTACCCTGCAACAGGAAAGCTGGAGTTCACGTTTCTGAAAGCACGTCAGAGGAACAACCAACTGACACAGTACTTCATCATAGTTTTTATAACCAGTCTTTCTGTCATATTTTAGCTTGTGGAGAAACGTAGAAAGTACTCATAATGCTGATGTAAGGATGGTCAGGTCACAATTGTGCATAACAAGCACACACAGGCCAGCGAAATCTTGTCTCCTTTCCGCATTCTAGAATCTTTTAAAAAGTAAATATCAGATAAGAATGAAGATAATTTGCAGTCTGTTGACATACCTGTAAGTGAATTTGAATAGAACTGGACAATGACCCAGAGATGGACAATGATCCAGAGATGGACAATGATCCAGAGAACTGGACAATGATCCAGAGATGGACAATGATCCAGAGAACTGGACAATGATCCAGAGATGGACAATGATCCAGAGATGGACAATGATCCAGAGATGGACAATGATCCAGAGATGGACAATGATCCAGACATGGACAATGATCCAGACATGGACAATGATCCAGAGATGAACAATGATCCAGACATGGACAATGATCCAGACATGGACAATGATCCAGACATGGACAATGATCCAGACATGGACAATGATCCAGACATGGACAATGATCCAGAGATGAACAATGATCCAGACATGGACAATGATCCAGACATGGACAATGATCCAGACATGGACAATGATCCAGACATGGACAATGATCCAGACATGGACAATGATCCAGACATGGACAATGATCCAGACATGGACAATGATCCAGAGATGGACAATGAACCGGAGAACTGGACAATGATCCAGAGATGGACAAGGATCCGGAGAACTGGACAATGATCCAGAGATGGACAAGGATCCAGAGATGGACAAGGATCCAGAGAATATACCATCTAGTTAAAGGGGGGAAAAGGTTTTTAGGAAACGAAATACCAAAATAAACACAACAGCTGATGCTGGCCATTGCAGGATGACCATCGTGCGCTACGCTTCAGAAGAGGAGCTGCGACTTGCCATGAAGTTGTTTCCCTGGCTGGGATTGTCGGTGGCCAGGGTGAACATCGATGTCAGGCGAGCAGACCAGGTGGAGAGGAGACATCCAGGAGCCACAGGTAAGAGAACAGTGACAAGGTATATTCTTTCATTCAAGACAGCATCCCCACCTTCTGAACTCTATGGGCTGGAAATTTCCCCTTTTCTGTCACTCTTTATCTTTACCTTTCTATCTTCTCTTCCCCCCCCCCCCCCCCTTCTCTCCCTCTCTCTCTCTCTCTCTCTCTCTCTCTCTCTCTTTTAATTTAAGAAACAAAGAAATCTTGTCACATACTTAAAACGACAGGCTAAAAAGGAGTATTTTCAAAAGCTTGTTTCTGACAAAACTAATAATAAATCTATGTGGAATGCCATAAACCGCTTAACTAAAAAGGATTTCAGACCTAAATCTTCACTTCCTTTAGATTTACTGCCAGATAAACTCAACGAACATTTTTGTAATATAGCTCAATCAACTATCAAAACTAACACCTCTCACTTAAATAATCTTGAAGTATTAGATGAGTTCTGTGCTTCTAAAAACATCTCATCTAAACTTAATATTCCGTTCATGTCTGTGAATGAAGTTTATAATGCTCTGACCCATTTAAAACAAACAGGCACATGTGGGCTAGATGGTATCAATGGTAAGATTTTAAAACTAGCAGCTCCAGTTATCTCAGAAACATTGACCTATGTATTCAATCTGTTTATAGCAAAAAAAATGTTTTCCAAAAGCTTTCAAAGTTGCCAAAGTTTTACCTCTCTACAAAGCTGGTGATCGTACTAATCCTGCAAACTATCGACCTATTTCTATATTATCTAACTTATCTAAACCTTTAGAAAATCACATTAGGCAGCACATTCTTAACCACTTCAATAAGCATGACCTATTTCATCCCAATCAATCTGGATTTCGAAAAAACCATTCGTGTCACACTGCTCTAACGAACTTAGTTGACAAATGGCTAACCAACATGAATAACAATTTAATTACTGGTGTCCTGTTTGTTGATTTTTCAAAAGCATTTGATTTGATTGATCACAAGCTTCTTCTGAGAAAACTGAAACTGTATGGCCTTTCAGATGATACAATAGAACTCATGTCATCATTTTTAGACAACCGTAAACAACTTGTGTTAATTGAGGAATCCAAATCTTCTATTTTGCCCATTTTGTTTGGTGTTCCTCAAGGTTCCATCCTGGGACCCATACTCTTCTCAGTATATATTAACGATTTACCCCTCTGTTTAAAGGCTAATTGTGAAATGTTTGCAGATGACACAACATTACATACAAGCCACTCTAAATTGGATGATGTAATTACTACCTTACAGACTAATATAGTACAACTGATGAAATGGTCTGATTCAAATCATATGAGCATCCACCCTCATAAGAGTAAACATATGATTATAACTACCAGACAAAAACGGCAGAACCTTTCTAAAATACGTAGTTCATTAGACATCAGTGGTAATGTAGTTCAAGAAGTTGATTTTCATAAAGTTCTAGGATTAGTAATTGATAACAATCTGTCATGGTCTGAACATGTAAGAATGGTGTGTAAAATCATGTCAAAAAAGATTTATCAGCTGATGAAGATAAAACATTTCCTAAATTCTCACTCTCGTAAACTGTTTTATCATGCTTTTATTGAGCCACACATAAATTATGTATCAACAGTTTGGGATTCAGCGAGTGAAAACACTTTAAAACCATTGGCAAGTATGTACAGGCGTGCTCTTAAAGTACTTCTACTAAAATCATCATCATTGTCATGTAATGATTACATCTCGCTTGATATTCTCCCTCTGAAATGGAAGTTAAGATACAATAAGGCAGTTTTTATGTTCAAAATTATGTCTGGCTGTGCTCCACCTTCATTGATAAACAAGTTTAAGATAAACGAGTGTCGCTATTTTCACAAAATAATGTTACCACTGCCCAGAATTGATCTGTTCAAATCTAGCCTTGCTTACTCTGGTGGTTTATTATGGAATGATGTTTCATCTTCAGTTAATGTCAATACCAGTCTATATACATTTAAACATAATTATCATTTAATTTTAATGAATGAATATACAGGAATATTCACATAATATCTTCTCTTGTCTGGCATTGCATCCGCAACCTATCTTAGCTGCCTGCCTACCTGTCTGCCTCCCCCACCCCCACTCCCTGCTTTTCACTCTCCCTCTATTTTTCTTTCATCCTTTTCTATTTATTATTATTATTATTATTGTTGTTGTTATTATTATTATTATTATTATTATTATTATCATTATTATTATTATTATTATTATTTATTTTTATTTATTTTTTTTTTTTTTAATTATTCCTTCTCTTTCCCCATACCCAATACAAATTCTTCTTCAATTTTTCTGTCTGAATTTTGTTTTCTTTTTTCTTTTTTTTTCTGTGCTCTTTCCCTTAATTTTTTTTTTTTTTTTTTTTTTTTAAATTTATTTATTTATTATTATTTTTTTTTTTTTAATCTCCATTTTTGACATAAATTTCTATGATGTTACAACGATTGTTTATTTATTTTTCTGGGGGGGGGGGGGTTGTGTTTACTTAAATTTGCTGTTAATTTGTTTTCATTGTTATCATTTTCTTTGATTGAGGGCTGGATGTAAAAAAGCCATTATGTGTGCTTATTCTTTTCCCTTAATAAAAGTTTCAAAGTTTCAAAAAAGTTTCAAAGTTTCAAAGTTTCTCTCTCTCTCTCTCTCTCCTCTCTGGTGAATGTGGGGAGAAAGTCTTTAATTGAACGCACACACACTCAGTTTTTAGTGGATAGACACTAAAATAAACACACAGTGCACGCACGCACACTCATGACCACAGCACTTGAATAGGAGAACTATTAAATAATAATAGCAATGATAATAATAATCTTAACGTGGACATTTTTATATAGCGCTATGTCTTGTATAAACAAATCAGACTGTTTGCATTCAGCCTATTCTTGAACATGCAGTCGATCACAGACACAGGAACGCAGTGGAATGGGGAAGGGGCTGCCTGTATAGCAAGGGATTCCCAGGTGGGATGAGTGAGACAGAGGGCATATTGTGGGTGACTCCCAGGGTGTTAAGTAAGGGAACGCCCAGCAACAACTACTGACAAAGCTTTTGGTCTGGGCTGGTCAATTTTTGTTGTTGTTTTTATTCCTCTGCTAGGGCTCAGAGGTTCACCAATGGTAAGATTTATGCGTATGCAACAGGTTTTCTCCACTATTTATGTAGATGCATTCTGACTTCAGGGATCATGTCTAAACATGACATCATGTGTTCCTTCCAGCCCTCAATGGCCTACTCTTCTGAAAGGCAGAATGGGTTTTTAATGTGTGCGCAAGGTGTTCTGCATGCATTTGTACACGGGGTGGGTTTATAGTCTCATCTGAAGGAATGGCTAGTCAGTATGTTGTGTAGGAGTTTTTTGTGTGTGTTTTGTTGTTGTTTTTTAAGTATGTTGTGTGTTTGAAGCATATGTTTTTGTGCGTGCTCTGTGACTTTATGTCCCATGTGTTTCAGATGAATCCAGTGTGGAAGTACTGGTTCGAAACTTGCACACTCATTGCACCGTGACAGAGGTGAATATGTTTGGGGTTTTTTCACCTAAATGCAGTGCATTAGTAATGGAAAGAAAACATTGTTTTAAAGAATTAATAGACAAACAATGATAATGATGATAATATAATGATGATGATGATGATATGACCTCATGTATACAAAAGCTAAGAAAAGTAAGACTCTTATGAAGTCTATGCAAGAGGTACTTCAGACAGCCAGCTAGGAGGGAGTATAAATAGCAATTAAGCTATGGCAGCACAAGAGCAGTACAAGAAGTTTTGCAGCTGCTTGTGAGAGATAGCAAATGGAGTTTGTGAGAAATAGCAAATGGAGTTTGTGAGAGACAGCAAATGGAGTTTGTGAGAAATAGCAAATGGAGTTTGTGAGAGACAGCAAATGGAGTTTGTGAGAGACAGCAAATGGAGTTTGTGAGAAATAGCAAATGGAGTTTGTGAGAGACAGCAAATGGAGTTTGTGAGAGAAAGCAAATGGAGTTTGTGAGAGAAAGCAAATGGAGTTTGTGAGAAATAGCAAATGGAGTTTGTGAGAGACAGCAAATGGAGCCAATTCTTCATGATGTTGTTGAATCTGAGCTTTATTTCTGGCAAAGATGACAGCCCTTCTATGGCCCTTTTGGTTGGCAGAGCTGTATGCATTACTGGATTGGATGAATTTAATAAAAATTACTGTTTGCTGCTCTATGTAAAGAGATTTTACTGTAGTGGTTAGTCCAGATATAATAAAAGGGATGCTTTTCTGGTCATGATAGTACACAAACAAACAAAATAATCTGGTCATTATTTTACAAAGTTCTAGTCACTCTAAGGGATGTGTGTGTGTGTGTGTGTGTGTGTGTGTGTGGTGTGTGTGTGTGTGTGTGTGTGTGTGTGTGTGTGTGTGTGTGTGTGTGTGTGTGTGTGTGTGTGTGTGTGCAGGTGCACCTGCAAGAGCTGTTCCATGGCTTTGATCTACTACATGTGGATGTTCATTATGACAGCAGCCTGCATTCTCAGTAAGTGATCAGCAAAAATCCCCACCCAAAAACAAGAAAAGAAGAAAAACAACAACAAAAGATATTAGGTGATTTCATGCTTGTGATCGGTGTCCACACACACACACACACACACACACACACACACACACACACACACCACACACACACACACACACATGTTGGTAAACATCACTCGATATTTACAGCAGAACTTGTAGCAATATTAATGGGTCTTACTTATATTCTTGATTTGCCATTATGTATATTTCAAATTCTTTTTTGTGTGGATTCTAAGTCGGTATTGTATGCTTTAAAATCTCCATGTTACAAGAAAACTTCAAAAATTATATTGGAGATTAAGCATGTCATACATCTCTTGACCTTAAAGGGGATAAATGTAAATTTTTGTTGGGTGCCTTCACACTCTGGATTCTTTCCAAATGAGTGGGCAGATAGAGCTGCTAAGAGAGGTGCAAAACATGAATTGGATTCAATAGAATTGCATGTGCCTTTATCCTTGCAAGAGGGGTACAGTTTACTAGAACAGAAATCATGGAGAAAGGTCATTGAAACAAATCAGCGAAATGGGAGATTGTTAACTTGGACCGCGATCAATACCGATAATTTAACAGTTGTGAACCATTCAAAGACTTGTGTAAATGTTTTCATGTCAAGAAGAATTAATACATTATTTTATAGAATGAAACTAAATGCATTGACAACCAAATTCAGCAAAAATGGTAAATGTTTGTGTGGTGAGAATATCACTAATACTCATATACTGTTTGACTGCAAGAGTGTAAAGTCTTTCATGCCCCATTTTTCTGAAAACTCCCTTACCACTATTTTCAATAATTTAAAATAGGCATTTGAAATTGTGAAAGGTCTCTGTTACAGTCCCTTAGGACATTTGTTATAGTTGCATTAATGTTTGTGAGTTGTTGGTTTTTTTTCATGTTTTTATTATTCCTGTTCCATTATCAAGTTTCTTTGTGTGGTGGGTGGGGGGTGAGGGGGGTTTTTTTTTGTTTTTTTTTCTAATATCACTAAAAGTGAACAGACGTAAAATTGAAGACAACAACACAACACACACCACACACACACTCATGCCTCTTCTCTCTCTCTCTCTCTCTCTCTCTCTCTCTCTCTCTCTCTCTCTCTCTTCTCCTTCCTTGCCTGCCTTGCTTTTTGTCTCTCTCTCTCTCTCTCTCTTCTCTCTCTTCTCTCTTCTCTCTCTCTCTCTCTCTCTCTCTCTCCTCTCTCTTCTCTCTCTCTCTCTCCTCCTCTCTCTCTCTCTCTCTCTCTCTCTCTCATATAACTTTTTAGTGGATAGACACTAAAATGAACACATGCAGCACTAAAATGAACACATGCAGGCATGCACACACCTGTATGCACACACACACATATTAGTAGATCAGGCAAGAAAATCCAGGTTTTGATGAGAATTGAACATGCAGCCTTTCACTTTGTAGATAAGAGCATAAACGCTTCACCAATGATCCACGAAAAGGTCATCATCATTAATTTGCCAAATCAAAGTTGATGGGGGTTTCTTTGGGGGGGGGGGGGGGGGGGTCTTTGTGGTGGGTTTTTTTTTTTGGGGGGGGGGGGGGGGGGGGGGGGGGGTTGATAATCAGCAACAGGAAGGAAGGTGGCAGAATGGTTAAGACGTTCGCTTGCCAACTATTAAACCGTGAGGTTCTGGGTTCATACCTAGCCTCACCCTTTCTTCCCTTTCTTTGACGAAAAAATCGAACTGAATGTCAAAGTCATTCGGATGAGACTATAAACCGAGGCCCCGTGTGCGAACACATGCAGAACATCATGCGCACACATTAAAACACCCGTTCCGCCTTTCAGAAGAGCAGACCATCGTGTGCCGGTAGGAACAGATGACTTTTTTTTTTTTTAAAAACAGCATGCACACAGGTGTCGTGTTTAGACACCATCCCTGAGGGAAAAAAAAATAATGGGTAGGCGCTGCACTTGTGGCGAGGCGCTCTCCCCAGGGAGAGCAGCCTGAATTTCACGCAGAGAAATCTGCTGTGACATAAAGTAGTATGAATAAATAAATAATCAAAGTTGATGTTGTATCTGTGTTCGTTTGGTGCAGGTTTGCTGAGGTGAGGCTGGCCACAATGGCAGAAGCCCAGAGACTTGTCTCCCTTTTTCACGGACACAACTTCCTGGGACGGAGCCTGGTCCTCTCTATCAAAAGTGAGTCAGTCAGTATTTTCCCTCTGTGTGTGCGTCTGTTTGGAATGCGAGGTTCCACGATCTTTGGGGGGGGGGGGGGGGGGGGGGGGGTGATGTTTCTCTCTTCTCTGCATCGCTTTACTGGGTGGGGGGCACAGTGTCTGGTCTTCTCCTGTGCTTTCACCTCTGCAGAAGGTCTGCCCCCACTGACCTCAGCCGATACATTCCAGTATAAATACGGAGCAGCTCATTTGTTATATAGGATGCATGCTGGGTATGTTCATGTTTCCGTAACTCACGGAACATGCATGAGTTATGGGATCTTTAACATGCATGTTTAATCTTCTGCATGAAAAGAAGAGGATTATGGCACTGGCAGGACTGCATTGAAAGTTGACCTGGAAGATTGTAAAAATCCCCACCCTTAATTCACCACATGCTACTGCCAAGATGCGAACCCACAACTTCATGGATCCACAGGATTCAAGTCAGACAGTTTTCACTTGGCTCAAGAGTCCATCAGATTATCTCTACATAATTTCATTTATGGGGCCTTGATTTAAAGACTTGTTGGAAAGACTGGGAGGAAGCCGAGAGTGCATCCTGGTTGATGACGGATTGTAGGTACACGATGTTCACTAAATAAGAGAAAGGTTTGATATGGGCATAAGAAACATTAGATGCCCACAATTGTTGTACTATAAAAAACATGCACTTTCTTGTTTTCTCCATGTAGAATTTAAGTCCTTGTGACGTTTGATCGTTGAGATTTTTTTCGGACGAGTGTCCACACTGACCTATTTGACTTCGCACAGAACTGGATCCTTTTTTCCAGAGTCTGCATCTATGTCCACTCTAAAAAAGACAGTCTGCTAACTTTGTGACTGCAAGTGAGAATCAAAGCTGTGATTCTTGGTTCAAACGTTTAATGTCCTGTCCATTCACAGAGCTATGCCCGTGATGTATATTCATATGGCAGTGTCAAAAAAGGATCTCATGTTAACTAAAAAATAAAGATTTTTTTTTTAATCTCTATCAGTGTCAGTCAGTTGATGAGAGGTTTTCTGTTTGTCCTGTTCTGAAACAAAAACCTTGACCACAGCCCACAAATCCAACATCACTTAGTCAAGAGTGCTATATTTAGCGCGCCCTTTCCTTTTACCTAGTCCTTGTGTGGTCGGTCCTGCTATGATTAGCACCAGCTAGCCCTGTCTATGCTGTGATGAGATGGATTAAATAGCAGCTGAGAGAAGCTGAAAGTGGGGAAAACTGACAGCTGTGTGACACATGATTCAGTTTGAATATCTGATTGAAAGTGGGGAAAACTGACAGCTGTGTGACACGTGATTCAGTTTGAATATCTGATTGACCGAAAGTGGGGAAAACTGACAGCTGTGTGACACATGATTCAGTTTGAATATCTGTTTGACCGAAAGTGGGAAAAACTGACAGCTGTGTGACTCATGATTCAGTTTGAATATCTGTTTTTTTGATTGTCCACAGATCCAGAGAGAGCCTCCCTGTCACAAAAGGAAAACTTTCCCCTCCAGACTCCAACTCAGGATCGTCGAAGAGACACACCAAGACCAAAGCCACATTCAGGCAGTGAAATGTTCACCTCAAATTTAAAGAGAGAGGATGACATCAACAAGGGAGGCATGTGTCTAGAACAAGTTTCTGATTGCGAAATAGAGGAAGAGGTTGAAGAGAATGCAATGGAGCACAGGTCAGTCTTCAGACAGGCATATAAACACAGTGCGCCTCCTGGAGGAAGAGAGTTGACAGAGAGATTGTACCAAGGACTTGTTTCAGAACATGAGGCATCATCCATAAGGAGAGAGGATGCATCTTGGGGGATCGGTAGGTTGAGATATGGGTTGGACAAGCAGACACCAGATTTTAGAGAATCCTCTGGCATGGAACAGATCTATATGGAGCACAGGACCACCATAGAGGTGACTCACAGCAGCAGTAGAGGGTATCAAACAGAAAGCTTTCACAAGGAACAGACTCCAAACAAGACCTTGCAAGGGAGTAGTGGCTTCATCAGCAGCCAGCTACAGCAAGGGCTCAACAGGGAGACACCTCCTGGAAAAGGACAAAGCTCTTTCCAGGAAAACTTTCATCAGAGACAGGGATCAGCCAAGACAAAGAGATCACAAGACACGCAGGAAAGCTTGTTTTCAAAAAAGACACCATGGGGACATCTGCCTGACACAGATTTGGAACTGGAAAAGAGAGTTCTTCATGACACAAACCGCCCAAGCAGTTCAGGATACAGAGATAGCTCTCAAGGAGGAAGACATCACACGACAACAGACCTACAGGGGTTTGAACCAGCACCCACAAGAATGGAAGGTGTCTACAGTAACACTTTCCGCTCAGGACAGGTCACTAGCAAAGAATCAACACGGAAGGGTAAAACAAGTGTTCTGCAACAGAAAGCAGTCTTGAACAAATCTGAGTTGAAAGTGTCAAGTGAGAGAGGGCGTGGCAGTCAATCAGAGAAAAGCGACGTGGAATTGTGGTACGAGAAGGATCCGTCGCAGAGGGAGGAAGAGGACAGTTTCTCAGGGCGTGGCCATTTGAGGGGTCAGGGGAGTGTGCAGGAGGGAGGGGCAGAGCACAAGTGTGTCATCCTCAGTCCCCAGATGTCAGCCCTCGAAGTGCGGGTCAAGCAGACAGGTGTGGAGGTGCCTTGCGTGTTTGTCACCAACTTCCAGAAGTGGACCACTGAGGTGAGTCAGAGCAGCACAGTCTTGGGATCAAATCGAATCAATATGTAACCAGCATCACACATACAACAATGGGATCGCTGTATGTGTGATGCTGGTTACGTGTGTGTGAAATATTTTTTTACAGTTTTGTGGTTGGGTTTTTTGTTTTTCTTTCAAATATTGTTATTGTTGTGTGTTACCCAGCTTAATCCTCTTAGTCTTGAACCGGGATTTGCCGGGAGTGAATAATTGCCCCCCCTTCAATCCTGAACCGGGATTTACACACAGTAGATTGTTATCATTATCATCATCATTATTATGATGTATGCTATAGCTGAGTGGTTAAGACCATTTGAGTTGAATTTTGTGGGTCCATGAAGTTGTGGGTATGAAGCTCAGTGATGTCTGCTGAATTAAGGATGCAGATTTTTACAAATTCCCAGGTCAACTTTAAGTTCAGACCTGTCAGTGCCTTACTTTCCTTCATGTATAAACACATGCAGGAGATCATATATGCGCAATCAAAGATCCCGTAATTCATGTCAGCGTTTGGTGGGTTATGGAAACATGAACATACCCAGCATGCTTCCTGTATAATGAAATGAGCTGCTCTGAAGTTGGAATGTGTCAGCTGAGGTCAGAGGGCAGACCTCCTGCAAAATGACAAGCACAGGAGAAGACCAGGCGTTTTGCACCCTTCCTGGTAAGGGAACACAAGAGAGAGAAAAAGAGAGAGAAGTTCTTTTCTTTTCTTTTCTTTTTTCTTTTCTTTTCTTTTTTCTTTTTTTTTTCTCTTTTTTTTTTTTTTTTTTTTTTTTTTTTTTTTTTTTTTTTTGTGAGATCATATTATTTTCATTTTCCTACTAGAGTCCGTGTGTTTTCATTTCGCAGAAAACAACTGTCTCGCTGGTTTGCCAACTACAACCCCATCTCAGTGTGTCTGGTGCAGTGTGCCGCAACAGGGTAAGTGTGATTGTTCGTTTATTTTTATTAGCCCTTGGTACCCTGTCAGTAACCTGTGTCTTTGTATGCTAAAAAATAATAAATAAATAAAAAAAGAGATGATCATTACTATATTAATCAGGGGTTTTATCATAAAAGGGAGCCAAATAGCCTAGTGGTTACAGTATCATAGTTGTAAGACATGAATGAATACATAAATACAATTTTAAAAAATAAGAAAAATCTAATTTTCAAAGTATCTTATTTGTGATCGAAAGGGATGGGCTCTGCTAGGTTGTGCTTGAAGAATTCAGTGCAGTGCCCCACAGACTCCTCAGGGAGTTATAGAAGTCAAATCATCCTGCAGGAACTATGTTAATGGGCTTCTGTAGCATCATGTACACAGTGAATCCTGTCCTGATTTTTGTAAGAGTAGGCCATTGTGTGCCGCTGGGAACAGATGACAAGATTTACAAAACTGCATACACACGGGAACTGGATGTAAAAAAGCACATGAGTGCTTATTCCAGTATCCTTGATATAAAAGAATAAATTATAAATAAATCAATTGATGTGGTAAAAAGTGTCTCTGATTCTGAGGCTCACTTTGCTATGGTGACCTGGTCACTTTCCATTTCTCCTCCTTCATTTTGTGGGTGTAGCAGTCCCCTTTATTTAAAATCACAAGGATTAACAACTGTGTAAAGTACTAAAACTAAGACAGTGTAATAAAAAAAAAAATAATTAAAAAAATAATAAAGTTTTTATAAAGCCCCCGCCGCCGCGGTAGTCGAGTGGTTAGGGCGTTGGACTCGTAATCTAAAGGTTGCGGGTTCAATCCCAGCTGTCGGCTATGGCGTTGTGCCCTTGGAAAAGGCACTTTACGGCTATTTTCTCACCCCACCCAGGTGTAAAAGGGGTACCAACCTTGTGTTGGGGGGTTAACCCTGCGATAGACTGGCGTCCTATCCAGGGGGGAGTCTATGACTCTCAGTCGCTTAGCGCCACAGAAACCGGGATAAGCACCGGCCTGATGAGCCTTAGGCTCGGGACAGACTTTAACTTAACTTTAACTATAAAGCCCCCATTGCAATTGTGTCGTCTTTGTGCAGAATGCGAAAGGCCCACATCGAGTTATCTGATGTGGAGATGGTGCGTAAGGCAGTGTACGAAATGAACCAGAAGAAGATCTATGAGATGAAGATCAAGGTCGACGTCCCTTATTTCCTGCCCAAACTTCGAGCTGAGGTCCTAGGAACAAATCCCGTCAGTTTGAAACGAATGAAGAACCCCAAGTTGTCTTCCTTTATCGGTGAGTATGCAGAGGACTTGTTGGTGAAGGCTGAACCATTTTTTTTTTTTTAATCTTTTTTTGATTTGTTTTGTTCCTTGCCTAGAGCTCTAACATTCTACAGTCTCATACAAAGAACATTCGTGGGATTTGAGTCAGTGCTGACTCCCGGAAAGAAAATCCCCAAGAATGGGTGCCTCAGTGGTGACTTGAACCAGGGCTGTTAGATCATGAGCTCAGGTGTCCTAAGCACTAGGCTGGCTGTCCCACCCCTCGGAAGCATTATGTGTTTGGGCCAGGTATGTGTGTGTGTAGTGGAGTACAGTTAATGTTCACACGCTCCTTCAGAAGTGGTACAGGCCTCTCTATGACCAAAAAAATCTTAATCGTTTTTTTTATTTTTTATTACTATTCATTATTTTATATCGAGGATAATGGAATAAGCAGTCATGTGCTTTTTTTTACATCCAGTCTCCGTGTGTGTGTAATTTTGTAAATCTTGTCATCTGTTCCCACTGGCACACAGTGGCCTACTCTTACGAAAAGCGGAACAGGATTTAACGTGTGCGCAAGATGTTCTGCGATGCTAACGGCTTTGTGATGCTGACTGGACAGGTGACCAAGGCATGCTGGAGGAGCTGGCCCAGCATCGCAGAACAGTGACACAAGAACTCCGCAACCTTGACCTCAGCCTGACCAGTGGGGCAGAGGTGGAGGTCAGGGTCACCAATGTCATCAGCGACAGTCTCTTCATGGGACAGGCCCACTGGGGGGTAAGTTTTTGGGGTGTTGACAAGCTACAAGATTTTTTTATTCGAGGGGGGGGGAACTGCTTTTAATTTGCACGATTTTTGAACAGTTATTCTTTCTGGCTAGATTACCGACGATGATGTTGAACCCTAGAAGAAACAAACAGCAGTATAAACAGGGAAATCCCACTGTGTGGTGTTAAAAGGACTAGAACGAAAACCCCTGCTGCTGGGCATTCCCCAGTGAAACATTCTATGGGTCACCCAAAATACATAACAAACTTGTACTGTCCTTTTAAAAAAAAAAATCCTCTGAAGTCAGAGTAAAAAGATAAAGTGTCCCATAACCCAAGTGATCGTAAGGAGCAAGGCATCAGAGACCTCAGCTTCTCCAGGGGCCAGCATATTGAGGGCAGCGCCCATCTCCTCTCCCTCACTGCTTTACCTTCCCTGACTTTGAAGAGGGCAGGTACCCATTTACAGCTGGGGAACTGTACTGAAGCAAAGGCACAAACGGTCACCCATCCAGTTCATAACTGTGCTTAATGCTGCTTAACATTGTTTTGGGGAAAGTGAGTGCTCTGACCTCTGAGCTGTCCTGTGGCTGCCTACAAGGTGAAGCACTTGAGGAAACAGTTGTATATATATATATATATATATATATATACAAACTTGTCATCAAGTGTGTACTTACAAAACTCAAAATGATTGCCCTGTGAAATAAGTGAAAAAAGAAGAAAAAAAACCAAAAACATATTCTGGGCTACTTTCCCTAGAGTGGAAGCTGAGAAATGATCAACAACAACAACATCCACCACGAAAATCTCCAGCACAGATGGTTTGTGTGTGCAGGACGTGGCACAGAGGCTGAGGGAGGTTTCCAAAAAGATCAGCGCTGCAGCGGAGAGTCTCTTCTACCCTTGCCTGGAGGAGAGGATTCAGTTCCGAGGTGCCTGCCTCGTCAAGTGGAAGCTGGACTACCAGTGGCACAGGTTGGGAGACTGACTTTTTTTGTTTTGTTCTTGTGGCCTTGAAGATCAGAACTGTGAGCGGAAAAATTATGGGAGCCGGCAGAATCCCTAGGACAGACTGCAGACATTAGCTGTTCAGATTGGATTAAGAAATTACTATTAGCATAGCTGGTTAACGAGCTGCCACTGTAGCCTAGTGGTTAGGGCGTTGGACTCGTAATCTAAAGGTTGCAGGTTCGATCCCAGCTTTCGGCTATGGCGTTGTGCCCTTGGAAAAGGCACTTTACGGCTATTTTCTCACCCCACCCAGGTGTAAAAGGGGTACCAGCCTTGTGTTGGGGGTTAACCCTGCGATAGACTGGCGTTCTATCCGGGGGGGAGTCTATGACTCTCAGTCGCTTAACGCCACAGAAACCGGGATAAGCACCGGCCTGATGAGCCTTAGGCTCGAGACAGACTTTAACTTAACTAACTACCTTTATGTCACAGCAGATTTCTCTGTGTGAAATTCAGGCTGCTCTCTCTCCCTGGGGAGAGCGCGTCGCCTCAAGTGCAGCGCCTACCCATTATTTTTTTTTCCTCAGGGATGGGTGTCTAAACACGACACCTGTGTGCATGCTGGGTTGTTGTTGTTTTTATTTTGTCACCCGCTCCTACCGGCACATGATGGCCTGCTCTTCCGAAAGGCGGAACAGGGTTTTAACGTGTGCGCAAGATGTTCTGCGTGCGTTCGCACACGGGGCCTTGGTTTATAGTCTCATCCGAATTGTATTGTTCTTGTGGCCTTGAAGATTACAACAGTGAGTGGAAAAATTTGGGAGCCGGTAGGATCACTAGGACAGACTGCAGACTTTTGCCATTCAGATTGGATTAAGAAATTGCTATTAGCATAGCCAGGGAATGCAGAAGAAGAAGAAGAAAGTGCACATGCTCTGAGGTGAAGATCAGTGTTTGTGATAATAAGCTTTTACAAAAACATTCTCGGCAGTATATTTTCCTTCATAATTTCAATAAAACTGGTAAAAATAAATTTACATGCACATGTTTGTCCATGCTTTTTAAAAAAAAATGTTCCTGTCAGTAACTGTATTTGATTCCCTATCAAGAGTGGCTTTTTTCTACAGAATTTGACCAGGGGCAACTCCCTTGTTGCCGTGGTTTCTTTTACATGCACTAAATAATTATGTGTAACACACAGGACCTGGGTTTATCATCTCATCAAAAAAAACTAGGACCCAGACTACCACTTACAGTCTAGTGGATGGGGGGAAAGTTTCTGGCTCAAACAGGGATCGAACCACCACACACTTGGAACCTGGACTTTTCGCTCTTCTAGGCAAGTGCATTACCTCTAGACCATCGATTCACCCATCCTCTGACAAGCTCTTGGCATAGCAACCTGCACTCTCCTTTAACCCTCTTGCATTCGGATTCTCTGAAAAACAAATTGTCCCTAGATTTCGCATTCCATCACGAAATCAGGTCAGGCACACATGCTCTTTCGCCTTTTCCTCCTTCTAAGTACATACCAGCAGCTATAATTACTTCCAGACTCTCACCACAGGCTCTGTGCCTCTGGCCTGATAGGGGCTTCAGCATGTGATAGCGATCGGTGAAGTCACTACATGCTGGAAAACTACTGTGTGCAAATCCCGGGTTGGGATTCTTGGACACTGTGTCCAAACACGTATGTAACAATTATTTAACTGGCAATTATTTAATCCCGGCAAATCTTGGTTTGGGACCAAGTGGATTGATGGAGAAAAAAATCCACTGAAGTTAAAATATGGCTGCCTTACTTGAACACATACATGCAAATTTCTCATAGAGTGTGTATTGAACAACAACCACACAGTTGTTCACAGGTGGAATGTTGTTGTTGTTGTTGTTGTTCCCCAGCTT
>CM060328.1:50152787-50155287 GCA_030674155.1 Stramonita haemastoma
AGCAAGCGCGCGAGCGCGCGCGTGCATGCGTATGAAGGTAAAATACCCTGTATCTAAAACTTAAATATCTTGCTTATCCGGTGAAAACTTTTAGGTCAATTGATTCAAACAAAGGCAAAAGGAAACCCAACTGAACTACATAGATGAAGAAAAGAAGCAAAAGAAAGTAATGCTCCCTAAAGACTGTCGCAGGTGGTATCAACATTTCAGGATATATTTCTCAGCAAAAAATAGTTCCAACAAGGTCACTAGGTAAAATTCGATGAAATCAAAAAAGCAAGAAATGAAAATCAAGGCAAGCCCAAAAATGTAAAATGCTTTAAAAAAATCTAGAAACGAATATGTATGTTAAAAGATATTGAAATACGATCTGGTATATAAACATATCGTCTGCATGTATGTATGTTTCGTGGTTTTACTCTTTGTTTCTTTGTTTCTGTCTTTGTTTGTTTGTTTCTTTCTTTCTTTCTTTCTCTCTTTGTAAATCAATTATATAATTTATTTCTTTCGTAATTAATTAATTGATTAGTCAATCGATTGCATTAAGAATATTGAAATACGATATAGCGTTGAGACTTACAACACAATAAAATATTTTTCTACATGGATGAGCTTGGTTTGTTATTTGTTTATTATTTGTTTCTTTGTTTGTTTGTCCATTTATTAATTTACTTGTTTGAATGTGTTCATCAAAGATATTTAAATAAGATCTAATATTTAGACGTAAGAAAGCATTGAACACGTTTTCTTGAAATAAATGATTGCTTTTGTTTGCTGTTCATCTTTACATTTATTTATAGCTTTATTTCTCTTTTTTTTTCGATGTGTAAAAAATATTGCAAAACAATCCAATGTTGAATTTTAAGACAGTGTTGAACATATTTTCTGTCTGGAAATTTGTTTATCTATTTTATATATCTGCTTATTTATTCATCTTCAACTTGTTCCGTGTTTACACTTTCTTTTACGTATGGAATCAAATTCATTGAACTCTATTTTCTAGTTTGTTTATGTGGGGGGGGGGGGGGGTTGAAGAGTTTTTATTGTCGTTCTTATTATTTGCCTGTTTGTTTTATAGTCATGTGTGATTTTGTTTGTTTGGCTTGTTTAGTTTGTTGTTGTTGTTTGTTTTGTTGTACTTTGAGAGGATGAGGTGCTGTGCCGATTTTTTCACTTCTTCCTTGCTTTCTTTCCAGTTCCTGTATTGTCCAGTTTTCTTGTTGTTGTAGTTATTGTTGTTGTTGTTGTTCTTTCTTCTTCTTCTTCTTCTTCTTCTTTTTCTTCTTCTTCTTCTTCTTCTTCTCTCTTCTTCTTCTTCTTCTTCTTCTTCTTCTTTTTTCTTCTTCTTTCTTTTTCAGAATTCTTCAGAATTCTTCAGAATTCTTCTTCTTGTTCAGTATTCTTCTTCTTCTTCTTCAGAATTCTTCTTCTTCTTCTTCAGAATTCTTCAGAATTTTCTTCTTCTTCTTCTTCTTCTTCTTCTTCTTCTTCTTCTTCTTCTTCTTCTTCTTCAGAATTCTTCTTCTTCAGAATTCTTCAGAATTCTTCTTCTTCAGAATTCTTCTTTGCGATTCTTTTTCTCTGCAATCCCTTTTCTTTGCAATTCTTCTTCTTTGCAAGTCTCCTTTGCAATTCTTCTTTGCATTCCTTCTTTGTATTCGCAGTTCTTCTGCTTTACAATTCTGATTTGCAATTCTCGTTTTCCATTCTTCTTCTTCTTCGAAATTCTTGGAAGTAATTCTTATTCTTCGCAAGTCTTTGTATTGTACTGCATTACATTGTGTTGTATTGTATTCTGTTGTACTGTGTGGTATAGTATTGCATTGTATTACATTGTATTGAACTGTCTTGCATTGTATTATGTGGTGTTGCATTGCATTGCATTGCATTGCATTGTATTAAAATGTATTGCAATATGTTGCATCGTACTGCATTGCATTGTGTTGATTTGTGTTGTATAGCATTGTGTTGTATTGTCTTGTGTTGTAACATATTGTGTTGTATCGTATTGTATTGTGTTACATTGTATTGTACTCGCTTTTCAGTCAAGGCAGTTTTCTCTGCGTGAAACTGGAGATGCTGTTCCTGGGTAGAGTGTGTCACCACAAGAGCAGTGCTAGCCTTGTGTGTGTGTGTGTGTGTGTGTGTGTGTGTGTGTGTGTGTGTGTGTGTGTGTGTGTGTGTGTGTGTGTGTGTGCGTGTGTTCAATTTTACGTCTGTTCACTTAATGTGATATTAGACGGGGAGAGGGGGGGGAGGGGAGGGGGGTGATGAGATGGAAGATGTAGCAAGATACTAATTCCAAACAGTACAAAAAATAAAAATAAAACAAGGCAAAGAAACACAAAAAGAACAACCCTCAGAACAACAACAATAGCAACAAAACTGTGTGTGTGTGTGTGTGTGTGTGTGTGTGTCTGTGTGTCTGTGTGTCTGTGTGTGTCTGTGTGTGTGTGTGTGTGTGTGTGTGTGTGTGTCTGTGTGTGTGCGTGCATTTGTG
>CM060328.1:50160287-50168085 GCA_030674155.1 Stramonita haemastoma
TTACCAAATGAGCAACCGCTCTGCCTCGACCTATATTACCCCCAATTTTGGAACGATTCTTGATCAATATTTTGGGTTTCGTTTTTTTCTTGTTGTTGCTTTTTTGATGTTAAGTAAATGGGCCACAGTTTTGCTTACACACACATCTTGTTATCTATTTTAAGGTTTTCCTATCCTCTTCACACTTCAAATTGGCAGATAGCCTGGTTTTCCGCAAAGCTTTTAAAGATGTACGCCAAGATGGGGGGTGGGGGGGGGACACGCTATCTGTGGCAGCTGTTTTGCTGTGTAAGTGTAGCTGAAGGAAACGCAGGACAAAATGGAATTTCCTTTCGTGACAGTATCAGTTTGCCGCTTTTAGTGAGCGAGACGGACCCTGTTTCTGATGTGTATGCAAAATGTTCTCACTTTATTCTTGGTGTGTTGTGTTATTGTTGTTTTTGTTCTTCTTCTTCGTTTCTCTGTCTCTCTGTCTCTGTGCCTCTGTCTCAGAGTTACAACCCCTAGATATTAATTCATTTCCTATCATTTTCCCTCCAATGTCTTTATCCCATAAACCCCTAACCCCAAAGGCTTTGACATTAACTCAGCACAGAAGAGTATGGGTAAACCAAAACTGGGGTCACCATGAGAGCAGAGCAGCCGGGGTCACCGAATCAGAGACAATTTTCTGTCGTTGCATGATAACCAAAGATGATGAGGAGGATTCAATTATCCTTTTATGGAACTGCCTGAGCTTTGAGACTTGTTGACCGGACTGCATCCTGTGCCTCCTGTTTTAATTATCTTGGTGTAAAGGGGCCCCAGAAATCCAGTCACGGCAGTGTTGTTCAGATCATTTAAGTAACAGTATCTATCTATCTATCTATCTATCTATCTATCTATCTATCTATCTACTATCTATCTATCTATCTATCTATCTATCTATCTATCTATCTATCCATCCATCCATCCATCCATCCATCCATCCATCTATCTATCTATCTATCTATCTATCTATCTATCTATCTATCTATCTATCTATTTATTTATCTATCTATCTATCTATCTATCTATCAATCTAAATCGTAGTCTCGCGATCTTAGGGGCAACCCCGAAGTCAACCAGTTCCCTCCATGCCTCTCTCTGTTCTGCCTTTCTCGGAGTTTTGTTGAGTTTAAGGCCTGTCCATTCGCTGATGTTGTCCTACCATTTCTTCCTTGGTCTGCTCTTTTTCTTCCTCCTTGGATAGTGCCTTGCACTACTGTCTTTGCAAGTCTCTTTGATATCAAAATAACATCCATAAAGTGGATGAAGCTCGCGCTGTGTGGTCCTAGTCTTCCCAATGAGCAAACAGAAAACTCACTCTGGGTAGAAGCCGGCCACAGTCTGTAAAAAAAAATCCCTCTGCCTCTTATGGGATTCGAACCCGCGACCTTCAAGTCTGTAACCCAAGGCCTAGCTACTGCACCATGGTGGCTTGTTTGTAAATAGGATTTGTCCATGTCGCGTAACTGGTTCTGTCAGATATGATTTTGTCTATCAGTTGGTTTTGATGCAGTATGAAAACAACAGTTATTGACTTCATCAGATTTCTATTTGCTTTTTGTTATGTTTTGTGTCGGTAAGAAGAGGGTTACAGATTAGTTGCCTAAGACTGGCCCTAGTCCTCTGCGTCGTCTGGTTGTCCAGTAACTTGAATATTTGATATTTCAGCAATTTCTATAATGTCTTTTAAAGTTCAGAAGGCAGATTATTACTGTAAAGTTCAGAAGGCAGATCAGTGCTTTAAAGTTCAGAAGGAAGAGTATTTCTAGGTTGTTTGTTTGTTTTATCTTGCAGACGATCAGAAAAGCACTGCTATAAAAAAAATTCTATCAGATAGAAGATGTGGTAATGAGGTTTCTGTGGTGGTTTGGTGTGCTTGTGTTATTTATTTTGTAGCGTGTACATTTCAAGAGAGGGAAAATCTTATGTGTCACGATTAAAGTGAGAAAAACAAAGCCAGCTAAGCATAAACTCTCTTCTTCTTCTTCTTGTTCTTGTTCTTGTTCTTGTTCTTGTTCTTGTTCTTCTTCTTCTTCTTCTTCTTCTTCTTCTTCTTCTTCTTCTTCTATTGGAGAAGGTTTTTTTTAACACTCTTTCTTTATATTTTGAACTAGAACAACCCAAACAGTTGGCCTAGAGTATTGGCAACAGATCAAGAGCCTATTTGAAAATAACGAATCAGAAAAGTAACTGTTTTTCCAAAGAAAACTATCCTTTTATTTCTCATTAAAGTATTATCTTTTCTATTTTATGTCTTTGAAAAAATAGTCAACGGTGTGCTTTCTGCAACGAGAGGTCAAGACATTTCTGTTGTATCGCTTCTAGAGCTCTCTACCGCTTTTGATACAGTTTATGGCTAAGTACTGCTGAAAAGCTTTTAACACTGTAGATATTGTTCTGTCATTGTTCACCTCCTGTCTAACTATTTACACTCAGTTTTGATGTAAAGTCAATTGTCTGAGGTATTCTTTGGTCAACTTGGATGGTGTCCCCCAGGGATCTGTCTTAGTATCCACTTAATAAAGAAAAACCAAAACAACAACTCTCTCTCTCTCTCTCTCTCTCTCTTCTCCTCTCTCTCTCTCTCTCTCTCTCTCTCTCTCTCTCTCTCTCTCTCTCTCTCTCTCTCTCTCAGACATTTCTTCGGACAACAAATGTACATGACTGTAGCAACTGTAAATTCTCGACAATTCTCGACAATTCCAGTGATCCATAGGTTTCCAACAGACATGCACCAATTAAATCTACTCTTTTTCTTGCATCAAATACTAAACATCTGTGAAGTGAATAAAACACTTTTTTTATATAGTTTTAATCGAAACGAACACAATTCTTCTCTCTTTCTCTCTAAAATCATAGACTTGTACAAAATCAACCTCATCTCTGCCTTGACCCATATCCACAATTTTGGAACGATCCCTGATTTTTAAAAAAGTCTATGCTTTTTAAACATTAAAAAACGCCAGTTGTAGATTTGCATACAAACCTGTTTCTGGTCGATATTCTCATCTTTTGTCTTCTTTACACCCCAAACTGGCTCATGCGATGATGGATCCTTTTTGCATCAAGCTTCAAAAGATGCAACCCTAGAGAAGGAAGCATTTTCTTTCAGCAGCTGTTTTGCTGTGAAATTGTAGACGAAGGAAACATCCTATTTAATGGCGATGTCAGTTCTAGGTAATTGTTCTTGGAGAAGGAAGTTTTCAGTAAACGTGTTGCTCATATGTTTGTGAGATGTTGGCCCTTGTTTGTTGTTGTTGTTGTTGATAGAAAAGATGTGGTGGTAGTGATGGTGGTTGTGATCTTCTTGAATTTTTTTTCCGAATTAAGTCTCTGTCTGTCTTTGTCTGTCTGTCTGTCTGTCTGTCTGTGTCTGTCTCTGTCTGTCTGTCTGTCTGTCTGTCTGTCTGTCTGTCTGTCTGTCTGTCTGTCTGTCTGTCTGTCTGTCTGTCTGTCTCTCTCTCTCTCTCTCTCTCTCTCTCTCTCTCTCTCTCTGTAGGTACGTGTGTGTAAGTGTGTGCACTTGCGTGCGCGCACGTGATTGTGTGTGTGTGTGTTTGTGTAGTAATGCGTGCGTGCGTGTGTGTTTGTGTGTGTGTGTAAGTGAGTGCACTTTATTCAGTTTTTAAATTTTATTCTTTTATATCGAAGATAATGTGATAAGCACTCATGTGCTTTTTTCATCCAGTCCCCGTGTGTATGCGGTTGTGTAAATATTGTCATCTGTTCCCACCGGCACACAATGGCCTACTCTTACGAAAAGTGGAATAGGATTTAACGTGTGCGCAAGATGTTCTGCGTGCGTTTGCTCATGGGGCCTCGGTTTACAGTCTCATCCGAAAGACTTTTGGGGAGAGTGGAGTCAGCACTGATGTTAACTCCAGGAGAAAAATCCTCTCCAACGAGAATCGAACTCGGATCGTCAAATTGCGAGCGCAATGTTCTGACCACTAGGTTATCCCGTCCCCTTTACGTGTGTGTTTGTGCATGTGTGTGTACATATGTGTGTGCTTGTGTGTGTATGTGTGTGTGCATGCGGTGTGTGTGTAAGTTTGTGCGTGCGTGCGTGCGTGCGTGCGTGCGTGCGTGCATACACATATCTATGTGTGGGTGGGTGGGTCATAGTATGAGTGGGCGTACGTGCATTAACAACATTCGTGAGCATTGAGAGAGAGAGAGAGAGAGAGAGAGAGAGAGAGAGAGAGAGAGAGAGGAGAGAGAGAGAGAGAGAGAGAGAGAGAGAGAGAGAGAGAGAGAGAGAGCAGTGTGATTTGTCTGTGTCTCGACATTGAAATAAATACAAAGAAAGAAAACAAAGACGCACTCGTCCGAAGGAAAAAAAAAGAAAAAAAATCTGTTGATGAAACAGACACCCAAAGAATCACCCGAACTGCTGAAACGGGTGTGTCAAATTTCGTTTTACAGGAAAATTAAATCGGGACTGATAAGGCATAAGGAAGAAAGAAAAGAAAAGACAAGACAGAAAGAAAGCAAGAAAGAAAGAAAGACAGAAAGATAGAAAAAAGGAAAGACAGATAGACAAACCACAGAGAGACAGTCAAAAGGAAAAAAAGACGGACACAAAAGAGAGAAACAAACAGAAGGAAAGAAAAACAGATAGAAACAAGGAAGAGAGATGGGGAAAAAACAGAAAGAAGGGCAGAAAACGATACAAATAGTAAGGAACCAGCCCCTATGATGCTATGGTTAGCACGCTCGATTCCTAGCTGAAATGTCGTAGGTTCGAATTCCATCTAAAGGTATCTAGGAAGACTCCAGCCAGATCCGACTAGGTCTGAATTTGCCATGGAGTCATTGAGAAGACCTGAACCTTACAATTGATCATCCTTTACAATATGGATCTTCTTCTATTTGCTGTTCTTGTTCTTGTTCTTGTTCTTCTTTTTCTTCTTCTTCTTCTTTTTCTTCTTCTTCTTCTTCTTCTTCTTCTTCTTCTTCTTCTTCTTCTTCTTCTTCTTCTTCTTTCTTCTTCTTCTTCTTCTTCTTTATGGAACGGTTAGACGGCAACTACTGTTTCAGTCAATGAGCGAAATTGCGATGTGCTGCCGTTAAGCGCCTGACAAGTCAGGCCCAGCGCATCCAACTTTCGCGTTGGAGAGAATTGTTATCTTTTAAAGTCTCTCTGGAAGAAAAGGCCGGTTAGTGGACCAAGAAAGCAGAAAACATCCAAAACAAGGGGGTGACAGGAAGCAAAGGTACACGACAGAAACCAAGAGAGGGATAAATAAAACGGAATTCCTAGCTCAGAATTTCCAGAAGGTGGAGATGCTATTTATACCGACAGGTCCCTGGCATACCCACTTGAGGAATAGGGATCTAATTTTGAGAGTTTATGTAAAATTACTTGACGAACACTGCAAGTCTCAGTCTCTTGTTCCTGGCTTATACCAGTAAGTATTCAGATCTAAAGCGTAGAGTACACCTGTGTGGAGAAATGTTTCAAAGCGGGAACTCTTCCAAAGTAGCATCAATACCTCATCCTTATCACCATTGACCATCATGCATTCTAATGATACTGTCACCAATTCTGTGGTCCTGTTGCTCTGGCCTCACGGGGTCTTTGCGGTAACTGTCACCCTCTGTTGGTTTCTCGGTCTGGCTCTTTGTCTAAGCTAACAACGGAAGTGATCTACCAGCAAAGTGGGGTATCTTCCTGTTGGTGGTCTCATAGCAGCCTAGAAGTAATAGTATCGAGTGTATGTCTGGCTTTGAAGGCTGGTGCAAAAACAAAAAGAAAAATACAAAAACACAAACAAAAGCAAATACAAAAAAATCAGCTGGAGTGTGGTTACATGTAGTGAGATCGGAATAAGCGGCGTGAGAGGGGCAGCACTGCTACGTCACCGAAGAAGATGTACACCGCCTCACCATTCTCCAAAACAGAAACCAAGGGCCATTTTTCTTTACAATTATATAGTTGTGCCCACGTAACGTAAACGTCTATGTTAGATATCATGTTGTCTGTTAACCAGTCTTCCAACAGCAAGGTTACAGTAGCTATGAACTTGATTGCACTTTTTTTTTTTATTGTTTCAAGATTAAAGCAATTACAGATGAGTTCCGTAAGACCCGCTGTAGTTTGTATCTGATTTCAGCGTTCACAGTATTTTTCATTTGATGGAAACCAGCTTGTCTGGTTGCCCAATCACCATAAAATTTGATATTGCAGGAAATTCGACACTTTCTTTTGAAGTTGAGAAGGGAGATCACTGGCTTGGTTGTTTGTTTGATTTTGCAGAGGGTCACACAAGCCCTGTATGATACGTGTCGTCAGATTGAATTTCTGTGTTGCTGTTTTTGTGAAGCTTGCAGATTGATACAAAGAGGAGAAAACAAGCCTGTTACAATTGCGTCTGCCCATTTCATTTTAAAAATGAAAAAAGGTCACCTAAGCTTAAGTCTTTTTTCCTTGTTTTCTTTTTCTTCTTCTTCTTTCTCTGCTGCTGTTGTTGCTGCTGCTTCTACTCTGCTTCCCCCTCTTCCTGCTATTTCAGTTTCTTCTCCTCCACTATTTCGTCGTCGTCGTCGTCATCATCATCATCATCATCATCATCATCATCATCATCATCATCATCATCATCATCATCATCATCATCATCACCACTATCATCATCATCATCATTATTACCATCATCATCATCGTCGTCGTCGTCATCGTCATCATCATCATAGTCATCATTATCATCATGATTTTCGTCTTCTTTCTTTTCTTATTCTTCCTCCTCTTTGAGAACATTGCTTTAAAGTCTCTATATCCATCTGTTTGAAAGCAACTTAATCACCCAGCCACTAGGCATACTGCATTTGTTACAGCACAGAAACACCTTTTTTGAAAATAATGATAGCTAAAAATAGTTCACTCAACTCCAAGATCAGATTAATGCGCTCCCTTGCCATATTCATATTCATGTATGCCTGTGAATCGTGGACCCTGACTGCTGATTTGGAGAGAAGAGTACAGGCAGTAGAGATGAGATGCTTCCGGAGACTCCTTGGCATCTCCTACAGAGACCACATAAGCAACGAAGACGTGCATAACAGAATCCAGCAAACCATTGGTCCCTACGAAAATCTTCTATCAATCGTGAAGAAGCGTAAACTTAAATGGTACGGGCATGTCACAAGATCAAATGGACTTGCAAAAAACAATGCTGCAAGGCACAGTCCAAGAAGGAAGAAAAAGAAGCAGACCAAAGAAGAGATATGACAATATCAGCGAATGGACAGGCCTAGAACTCAACAAAATTTTGAGAAAGGCAGAACAGAGAGAGGAATGGAGAGAACTGGTTGTCAAGTCTTCAGGATGCCCCCACAGTCACCAGACTAAGGGATAGATAGATAGATAGATAGATAGATAGATAGATAGATAGATAGATAGATAGATAGATAGACAGACAGACAGACAGACAGACAGACAGACAGACAGACAGACAGACAGACAGACAGACAGACAGACAGACAGACAGACATACATACATACATACATACATACATACATACATACATACATACATACATACATACATACATACATACATACATACATACATACATACATACATACATACATACATGATAGCTATAGCTCTCTGAAGACAATCACTTTACGCGTTTATTAACTAAAAATTTGTAACCTCCAGGTCAAATGATTGATTTTTTTCACACAATTTCAAAAATCGAATTATTAGTCTGTTTCATTTTCTATATAAATACTCACGAAATTCCTGTTTTGTGTGTGGTAGATATGCCC
>CM060328.1:50170685-50183334 GCA_030674155.1 Stramonita haemastoma
AAGAGGAGAACATCAAGGAGAAAGATGAAAGCAGTATGGCGGACGATGAAAGAAGGATGGCGAACATCACCATTTTAGAGAAGAATATCAACGCCAAAGGTGAAAACATTATGGCCAAAGATGAAAGCAACAGATGATGAAAGCAATATTGCGAGAAATGAAAACGACATGGCGGAAGATGAAAACGATAGCGGAACATGTAAACGATAGCGGAAGATGTAAACGATAGCGGAAGATGAAAACAATAGGGCCAAAGATGAAAATAACAGAAGAGAAATATGCCAAAAGATGTAACCAAAGACAAAGGATGAAAACACAATTGCGAAAGATGAAGAATATATGGTGAAAAAATAAACAATAGGGTGAAAGTTGAAAACAATATGACGAAAGATAAAAACATGACGAAAGATAAGAACAATATTGCGGAAGATGAGAATAATAGGGCGAAAGATGAAAACGATACAGCGAAAGATAAAAACAATATGCAACCCCCCAAAAAAAAACACCAACAAAAGATGAAAACAATTGCGAAAAATGAAAAAAGCATATGACGAAAAATAAAAACACTCGGGTGAAAGTTGAAAAGAATATGGCGAAAGTTGAAAACGTATGATGGAAGATGAAAAAAGGACCAAAGATAATATTGCAGAAGATGAGAATAATAGGGCGAAAGTTGAAAACAGTATGGCGAAAGATTAAAGCAATATTGCGAAAGATAATAGTGTTGCAAAAGATGAAAACAATATTGCGAAAGATAACAATGTTGCAAAAGATGAAAACAATATTGCGAAATATATTTCGAAAGATAACAATATTGCGAAAGATAACAATATTGTAAAAGATAACAATACAGTGAAAGATGAAAACAGTATTGCCAAAGATAACAATATTGCGAAAGATAACAATATTGCGAAAGATAACAATATTGCGAAAGATGACAATATTGCGAAAGATAACAATATTGCGAAAAATAACAATACAGTGAAAGGTGAAAACAGTATTGCCAAAGATGAAAACAATATTGCGAAAGATGATAATATTGCGAAAAATGATAACAATATTGCGAAATATGACAACAATATTGCGAAAGATAACAATACAGTGAAAGATGAAAACAGTATTGCCAAAGATGAAAACAATACTGCGAAAGATGAAAACAATACAGTGAAAGATGAAAACAGTATTGCCAAAGATGAAAACAGTATTGCCAAAGATGAAAACAATATTGCGAAAGATGAAAACAATATTGCCAAAGATAACAATACAGCGAAAGATGAAAACAATATGGCGAAAGATGAAAACAATACAACGAAAGATGAAAACAATATTGCGAAAGATAACAAGACTGCGAAAGATGAAAACAATATGGCGAAAGATAGCAAATGGCAAAAACAACACATCAACATGTTGGACATCATCAAAGAGACAAAGGCACAAAACGTCAAGGTGACGAAAAACATCAGCATGAGGGAGGAGAACAATAGTGAAGAGATAAGCATGTGTCATCGTGGAATCAGTCTGGATATGGAGAAAGTAGTTTATATAAAAAGGTGACTTGGTCCAAAACTGTATGTTTTATAGAAAGAAGACGGAACCGAGTCGCAAGTTCATGTGAATACAGCATAGATAATAGACTATAGCATATATGGCTGAAAGTCATCTGAAGTGATGGACCAAGTTGGTTTACCTGGTGTAACTCTTTCCAGACCTTACTAAGACAGTAGATCTATATGACCGGCAAAAATCAAATAACTACCTATCAGTAAAACTGTTGAGGCAACTGTATATTTAAAACAGAATAGCATGGGCAATCTGGTAACTGTTTTGTGTAGAATTTTGTAAAGACGTGTTAATTTTTATGAAAATATGGACCCCAACCCCCTAGAATCGAAACGAAACAAAAATATCGTAAGGTATGGAAAAGTGAAAGTGCAACACACACTAGAGCAATGATAATCTCAGATGATTGTACTCAGTTGTCCAACATTCTTACATGAAGCTTCATTACATACTGGGGTACTTTCTGCTCTCGCACTACGCTCAAATGAAAGAAAGCATTTACTAAAAGGGAAAGGTTTGGAGTGTAGGAAGAGGAGAAGAAGGGTATTAATTTCTAATGAACAGAGATCTTTAAACACCATTAAAGTTGTTTTTATGATTTTTTTTAAGAAACGGGAGCAGATTAACAAATCGGGTTCTCTGAGTATTTTTTTTAAACAGTCACATGTTGTTTTGAACAAAACTATTTCATTTTCCCCCATATGATTTTCAAATGTGGATAGGTTGTTGAAGAAAAAGGTACTTTGGGGGCATTGGTTTTTTGAACAGGCGCATGCTATTTATCAATAAATGTTCCCTTTCCGGTATTTTTTTTAAACACGCACAGGTTGTTTAACAACAAGGGTTCCCTTTTCGGTGTGTTTTTTTTTAAGGCGCATGTTATTTAACAATAAATATTCTCTTTTCGGGATTGGTTTTTTTTTTTTTAAAGGCGCATGTCCCTTTTAAGTATTGTGTTTTAAACACGCACAGGTTGTTTAACAATAAGGGTTCCCTTTTCGGTTTTGGTTTTTGAATAGGCGCAGGTTGTTTGACAATAAATTTTTCCGTTTCGGTATTGTTTTTCAAATATGCTAGGGGCAAGCTGCTAAAAAGACTATACATATGTCCCTACCGTAACAAAAAGGAAATAAGAAAAAAAAACCCGTAAGATCTGGGATTAAAAAAAAAAAGCCAAACCCCATTCCCATTCTCAAGCATAGACGGTTCTGTATGTTAACAGGAGTGGTAAAAGACAGGGCACTGCAGACATAGATCACTGACGGGTTGCAAATACTGTATACTATTGTACATTTGCACTGCGGAGTAAAGGAAAGACGTACAGATTTCTTGAATGCAATTCTAGCTTTGAAATACAAGATACAGCATAGGCAATGTAGAGTTATCACAGAGAGAGAGAGAAGTGTGTGGAGGGGGTGTGTGTGTTAATGTCTATCCACTAAGAAGAGACATTAAACAGATAATGTGGAAAAGAAAGAGATGAAAAGCTAACATCAGTGTGTGTGTTTGTACAGATGAAAGGAAGTCTTGAAGTATGGCATCTGCTTAGAAAACGAAGGGTGCAGTTTCCATTCTCATTTTTGCCTAAGCATTTCCCCATCACTAGACCTTTGAGTGATGGTCTGGGCACTAGTCTTTGCTATAGTGCTAGTGCTAGTCTACTGTCTGTGTGTGTATGTGTGCACGCGCGCGCGAACGTGAGGGGGTAAATTGATTTTTGTAGGAGAAGAATCTAAGAAAGTGTCTAGAGAGGACAGGACAAGCATGTTCAGAGTAGAAAGAAACAATTGTATTTTTTGTACTAAATTTGATTTTGAACAGGTGCAGATTAACAAAGAAATTTTTATTTTTATTTATTTATTATTATTATTATTTTTTACAAAAGGTGCATACTGTTTGACAAAATGATTCTTTGTACGTATTTGTTTTAATAGGCACAGGCGGTTTTCAAATAAGGCTCACATTTTTAGTATAGTTTGGATTTTTTTTAAACGGGCGCAGGTAGTTTGTAAAAATTTCTTTTTTTCGGTTTTTTTTTTTAAACATCCTCTGATTTTTTAAGACAAAAATGTCAGACACTAAAACAGGCGAGCAAAAAGTATTGAAAATGTAGTGATAAAACCAATTCAAAGACCGTACTTTAGAAATGAGGTTTACCTTTGGAAGGAAATGCAATTTGTAATCTGCATACAGCTACACACCATTGTGTCTACCTGCCCTTGTGTCCTCATGTATTCAGATGTACGGACAAACCACCCAACCAACCACCCTTTCCCCATGCATGCTAACTGTTAATGCTAACCCTAACCCTAACACTAACCTTGTTCTTAACTCCAGTCCCACATGTGGACACAAAGACAGTTAGGTACCATGGTAGCAGCTGAAGCAATAGAAGAGGTTTTGGTCATTAGGCTTAAAACACTTCCAGTAGTAAACCTCCAATCAAAGGTGCAATGCCAGCACCGATCGTTGCTATAACTGAGGTCAAAGTTCAGCATCTCTTTTGGATAAAAATCATCGTCTGGGTTATCGGATATTTTTTAGTCCTGTAAGAAGGGCTTTGTTTACAAGTAGTCATTGAAAAAAAAATCTACTTGTGAAGAGATCTGTTATTCTACTCTGTGGAGGAGGGGGGATGTTGTATTTTATTATTTTATATCGAGGATAATGGAATAAGCACTCGTGTACATTTTTTCATACAGTCCCCGAGTGTACGCAGCTTTCTAAATCTTATCTGTTCCCACCGGAACACAAAGGCCTACTCTTACGAAAAGCGGAACAGGATTGAGCATGTGCGCAAGATGTGGGAGGGGTGTGGAGGAATGTAGGGTATATAGGAGTAGGTTTTATTTTAAAAGCATATGGTAAAAAGTGTATTCAGGTCAGTAGGAGTAGGGAAAGAGGGCTGCTAGTGTTCAAATTCATTTAACGTCTTTTCACAATTGTGATATTAGACAGGAGGGGGGGGGGGGGGGGGGGGGGAAGTAGGTGGGTGTATGAGTGTCAGGAAAAGAGGGTGTAATTGGCAATGTATGGGATAAAGAATTTCAGGGAGTCAATACTTGCTAAGTAAATTAAAAAACAAAAAAACAAAACAAAAAAACAAAACCAACACCTTTTTGTCACTAACCTATTGAACTACATACAGTAAGCAAAAATGGGAAATGCAGTTCTAACAATCTCTAACAAAATCAGTAATTCCAATAAAAAAAACCGTAACTAAATAGTTACTTAATTTCACATAAGAAAACACAAAATACCCCTCCAGAAAAAAGAACGGAATACCCAACAATAACAGCGAAAAAATCAGCTACAATCAGCAACATCTCCTAGCCCTCACCCCCAAAACCAAACAAAAATAAACTGTTAAAAAAAATAAGCTGCTAGTGTGTGTGTGTGTGTGTGTGTGTGTGTGTGTGTGTGTGTGTGTGTGTGTGTGTGTGTGTGTGTGTGTACCACAGGCAAATCAATGCAAATGTATACCACTGGCATATCCAATTACAATCACAAGCAAATGCATAGCCATCATACAAGCTGGGCATTTTCAGTTTTGAATTGGAAAATGCATGGACAGAGATATTTAATGGTATTCGACTTTTGGTCTAGGGTGTCATGATTTTTTAAACCATCAAAACCTGTGTTAATGTAGAACCAGGTCGAACGTTGCTTGAGGTGGAAAATGCTGAATGCACTCTGACTTTAGCGTTTGTTTGTCGAAATGAACATGATTCATGAATAAAATACACATATGTTAAAACAAGTGCAGAAGTTAATTTCCTTTTTTGTGGAAACTGCAGTTACTAGAACAGTAGATGGTTTGGGGTTTTGTGTGTCGCATGTAATCAACCTAAAAGATGGGTGCTCTGTAATTATTTACATTCTTCTCTGTGTAGATTTTTTCAATAAATAGTCATTTTTTCCACCAAACTAGGTTGCTGTTAAACTTGTACAAATTTTGTGCTGTTAGGTTTTTAAAAATTGTTTTCCAGATGTAATTAGAAAATAAACCTGTATCCAACTTTGTAGTTGAGGCCAACACTTACCGAGTGATTACAGGAACAAGTTATGAAACTATTTCAGGGGCAAGTTACCGAACTATTACAGGAGCAAGTTACCAAAGTATTACAGCAAAAACTATCAAACAATCACAGGAGCAAGTCACCAAACTATAACAAGAGCAAGTTACTGAACTATTACAGGAGCAAGTTACCAAAGTATTACAGGAGCAAGTTACTGGACTATTACAGGAGCAAGTTGCTGAACTATTAAAGGAGCAAGTTACTGGACTATTACAGGATCAAGTTACTGGACTATGACAGGATCATGTTACTGGACTATTACAGGATCAAGTTACTGAACTATGACAGGATCATGTTACTGGACGATCACAGGATCAAGTTACTGAACTATGACAGGATCAAGTTAGTGGACTATGGCAGGAGCAAGTTACTGAACTATTACAGGAGCAAGTTACTGGACTATTACAGGAGCAAGTTGCTGAACTATGGCATGAGCAAGTTACTGAACTATTACAGGATCAAATCAACAGGTGCAATTATCGACGTTACCAAACTTACAGGAGCAAGATACGGAACAATTCCAGAAAGTTACCGAAGTATTGCAGGAGCAAGTTACCGAACTATTGCAAGAGCAAGTCACCGAATTATTGCAGGAGCAAGTCACTGAATTATTGCAGGAGCAAGTTACTGCACTATTATAGGAGCAAGCTACCAATGTTTGACAGGAGCATGTTATCAAACTATTACAGGAGCAAGTTACTGAAGTATTGCAGAACCAAGTTTCTGAACTATTGTAGGAGCAAGTTACCAAACTATTGCAGGGGCAAGTTTCCGAACTGTTGTAGAAGCAGTTTACCGAACTATAGGAGGAGCAAGTTACCGAATTATTGCAGGAGCACGTTACTGAGCTATTGCAGGAACAAGTTACTGAACCAATATAGAAGTAAGCTACCGAACTATTGCAACAAACAATGAAATAAACTTAAATATTGCAAATAAAGAAATAAACTACAACACAGTGAAGAGGGAAACAAAGAAAGAAATAAAACGACAACATGGCAGAGGAGGAAACAAACTTTAATATTACAAATAAATAATTAAAATACAACATGGCTGAGAAAGAAACAAACTTTAACATTTTAAAAGAAAGAATTGAACTACAACTTGGTAGAGAAAGAACCAACTTTAATATTGCAAAGAAAAAAGTAAATTAAAACATGGCTGAGGAGGAAACAAGCCTTAACGTTGCAAAGAAAAAATTAAAGTGCAACATAACGTAGAAAGAAATATTAACATTGCAAAACGAAAATTGAAAACGGAATACTATAGAAGGGAACAGGTTTTAATATTGCAAAGGAAGATTTAAACATCGAAAAAGAAACATACTTTGTGGCGGAGGAGGAAGCAAACTTTGATTTTGCAAAGAAAGAATTAAAATAAAACACGGCAGAGAAAGAAAAAAACTTAATTTTGTAAAGAAAGAATTAAACTTTAACAAGGCAGAGAGAGGAACAAAGTTTCAAATTGCAAAAATGAAAATTACTGAGGAGGAAGCAAACTTTGATTTTGCAAAGAAAGAACTAAAGTACAACATGGCAGAGAAAGAAGCACAACTTAATATTGCAACAAAAGTATTAGACAATGCTATAGGGGAGATGGAAACTTTTGAATACTGGGAAGAAAGAATACAACTAAAACACGGCGGAGAAAAAAACAACTTTATTATTTCAAAAGAATCAAATCACAACATGGCGAGGAAGGAAACAAACTTTATCATTGCAAAGAATGAATTAAATACAACATGGTAAAGAATAAAGCAAACTTCAGAACTGAAAGGAAAGATTTGATTTGCACCATGATGGAGAGAGAAAAAAAAGTTTGATATTGTAAAGAAAGAATAAACTACAAAATGGCGGAGAAGGAGTCGATTTGTAATTTTGCAAAGTGAGAATTAAGTACAAGAATAAGGGAATAGAAAAAAACTTTAATATTGCGAAGAATTACCAAAACATGGCAGAGAAAGAAATATCTTTTACAATTGCAAAGAAAGAATTAATCTAGAACATGATGGAGGGGAAAATGTTACTACATCAAAGAAATAGACTAGAACATGGCGGAAACAGAAACCATCTCTAATGCAGCAAAGAAAGAATTAAGCCATAACATGGCAGAGAAACAAACATTTCTTCATATTGCAAAGAAAACATTAAACTAGATGGAGGAAACCAACTTTAATTTTACAAAGACATAGTAATAATAATAATATGATGATGTTGATAATCATGATAATATTACATGGAATTTATATAGCGCTAAATCTCATAAAGTAAAATAAAAAAAATAAAGTGCAACATGACCGAGAAAGAAACAAACTTTAATATTACAGAAAAAAAGAATTTAATTACAACAAAGCGGAGAAACAAACAAACCTGTGTAATTCGAAGTCAGAATTAAACTACAGCATGACTGGGAAAGAAACGAACTTCAATAATGCAGAGAAAGAGTTGGATTATAGAATGGAGGAGAAACAAAACAACTTCAATATTGGGAAGACAGAACTAAACTACAACATGGCGAAGGAGGAAACACACTTTTGTCATGAAAAAAATATTTAGAATACAATAATAATATTGCAAAGAAAGAATCAAACTACAACATTGCGAAGAAAGGAACAAACTTCATAATTCCAAAGAAAGAACTAACCTACTTCATGGCAGAGGAAAAAACAAACTTTATAATTCCAAAGAAAGAATTAACGTAGACCATGCCAGAGGATAACAAAAAACTTTAATATTGCAAAGAAAGAAAGAAACTACAACATGGCAGACGAGCAAGCAAACTTAATATACGCCAAAGAAACAAACTACAAAATGGTGGAGAGAAAAAACAAACTTTATTATTGCAAAGAAAGAATTAATTTACGATATGGTGGAGAAAGATACCGTACTTAACATTCGAAAGAAAAAATTAAACTACAACATGACAGAGACATCAAAATTTCATTATTGCAAAGAAAGAGATAACATGGCGGAGAAAGAAACAAAATTTTTCACTGCAAAGAAAAAAAGTACGACATGGAAGTTAAAGAAAAATACTTTTTATACTGCACAGAAAGAAACTACAACATGGAAGTTAAATAAACAAACTTTATTACTGCAAAGAAAACAAACACTACAACATGGAAGTTAAAGAAACAAACTGTATTACTGTAAAGAGAAAATTAAACTACAACATGGAAGATAAACGAACAAACTTTAATACTGCAAAGAAAGAATTAAACTACAACATGGCGGAGAAAGAAATATTCTGAAAAATTGCAACGAAACCATTAAACAACATGGCAGAGAAAGAAACAATTCTTAATATTGGAAAGAAAGAAAGAAATTCTATTTCATCGCGGAAAGAGAAACGAACTTCAATATTGCGAAGAAAGAATTAAACTACAACATGGCAGAGCAGGAAACGAACTTAAATACTGCAAGGAAGTATTTAAACTACAAAATGGCACAGAAACAAACTTAACTGTTGCAAAGAAGGAATTAAAATACAACAAGGCGCAAAAAGAAACAGAAGTTTAATATTGCAAAGGAAAAAGGAGGAAACATCTGTAATTGTGCAAAGAAAGATTTAAACTACATGGCGGAGAAACAAACTTTGATAATTCAAAGAGAGAATCAAACTATAATATGGAGGAGAAAGAAACAAAATTTAATATTGCAAGGAAAAAAATAAACTACAGCATAGCGGAGAAGGAAACAAATTTTAATATTGCAAAGAAATAATTAAAATAAAACATAACGGAGAAAGAAGCAAACTACAACATGGTTGAAAAAGAAACAAACTACAGCATGTCGAGATAGATCAAAGTACAACATAGCAGAGAAGAAACGATGTATAAAATGGCTGAAAAAGAACTCGATACAACATGGCCAAGAAACAACAAAACTACAACGTAATAACCGACAGAAAACCCCAACTTTTCTGAAGACAGACCAAACTGTGACAGAGAGAAAAAACAAACTACAACTTTCTGGAAACATGGTGAAAGAAAAGAAACTTTAATATTGAAAAGAACTAAACTAGAACATGGCGGAGAAGGAAATGTAGTTTCATACGGCAAAGTAAGAATTAAAATACAACATGGCAGAGGCAGAAACAAACTACAATATTTCAAAAGAAAGAATTTAACTACAACTTGGAAGATAAACAGACAAGCTTTAATACTGCAAAGAAAGAAATAATTTAAACTACAACATGGCAGAGAAAGAAACAAACTTTAATATTGGAAGGGAAGGAATTAATCTTTTAAATTTGGAAAGAGAAACAAACTTTACTATTGCAAAGAAAGAATTAAAATACAACATGGCAGGAAAAAACAAACTTCAGTATTGGAAAGGAAGTATTAAAATACATTATGGCGGAGAAAGGCAAAAAACTTAAATATATATTAAATTATAATTGTAAAGAAAGAAAAAAATGTAAAATTGAGAAGAAAGAATTAAAAGTAGGACATTGCGGGGAAAGAAACTAACTGTGACATTGCAAGAAAAGAACTTTAAACTTCAATGTGGCAGAGAAAGGAACAGACTTTAAAATTGCAAAGAAAAGAAAAAAACATCAACGCAAGGAGGCAACTTAAATATTGCAAAGAGGAATTAAGCTTCAACATGGCTGATAAAGAAACAAACTTAAATATTTCCAAAAAAAATTCAGTGTGGCGGAGAAACAAGCAAACTACAATATTGATAATGTTAACAAACTAGAACAATGTGGAGATAGATCAAAAGTACAACATGCAGAGAGAAAATAGCTACAACATGGCAGAGAAAGAAACAAACTACAACTTTGCTGGAGACAGATCAAACTGTAAACATGGAGAAATAAAACTACAACTCAGAAAACTTGAAGAAGGAAACAAACTTGTATCGAAAAGCAAACTAAAACATGGCGGAGGAGAAAACATACTTTCATACTGCAAAGAAAGATTTAAAATATAACATAGCGAATAAATTTAAAAAAAACTTAAATATTTGAAAAGAAAGAGTTAAACTACAACATGGCAGAGAAAGAAACAAACTTTAATATTGCAAAGAAAGAATTCTACTTCAACGTGGCAGAGAAAGAAATAGACTTTAATAGTGCAAATAAAGATTAACACTTTAATATGGTGGAGAATGAAGCAAACGTAAATACTGCAAAGAAAGAAACAACAACATGGCGGAGAAACAACAAAACGACAACATCGCGGACAAAAACAAACTACAACTTTTCTGGAGACAGACCAAACTGTAACATGGAGAAAATAAAAACAACTTTCCAAAAACATCGTGAAGGAGGCAACAAACTTTAATATTGCTCCGAAAAAATAAACTAAAACATGGGGGGTGGGGAGGGGGGCGGGCATACTTTTTACTGCAAAGAAAGAATTAAAGCACATCATGGCAAAAAACAAACAAGTTTGTTTATGAGAAAGAAACTTCAACATGGAAGAGAAAGAAACAAAGTTTAATATGGCAAAGAAAGCATTTAAAAAAAAACCATGGAGGAGAAACATTCTTAAACATTCCAATGAAGCAATTAAACTACAACATAACAGAAAAAGAAACAAAAGAAAGGAATTAATCTACTACATGGCGGAAAGACAAACAAACTTTGATATTGTAAAGAAAGAAACAACATGGCGGAGAAAGAATGAAAACTACAATGTGTCAGAGAAGGAAGTTTTAATATTGCATAGAAAGAAACAAACTACAAAATGGCGGCGGAGGAAAAAAAAAACCCTGTGATAATTCAATGAAAGAATTAAACTATAACATGGAAAAGAAAGAAAGAGACGTTAACATTGCAAAGAAAGAGTTAAACTACAACATGGCGGAGGAAGAAACAAATCTTAATATTTCATAGAAAGATGTATACTACAAAATGGCTGAGATAATAAGACTAATAATTTAAAGAACTAAACTGTAACATGGAGAGGAAAGAAACAAATTTTAATAATTGCAAAAAAGAATTAAACTACAACCTGGAGGTGAAATGAACAATTTTTAACTTTGCCAAAAAAAAACCCCATTGAACTACTAAATAGCCGAAGAGGAAACAAACTTAATATTTAAAAAAAAAAAAAAATCAACAAACTTTAATATTGCAAAGAAGGAATTATACCACAACACTCAACAGGAGGAAACAAACTTTTATTAGAAGGAAAGAATTAAACCAACATAGCGAAGAAAGAAACAAACGTTTAATATCGGAAAGAAAGAAACAAAAAAAAGATGGCGGAGAAAGAAGCATACTACAACATGGCATAGGAAAAAACAACACTACAGTATGGCAGAGAATGACACAAGCTACAACATAGAAGAGATAGATCAAGGTACAACATAGCAGAAAAAGAGCGAAATACAATATGGCCGAGAAAGAAGAAAACTACAATATAGCGGACAAAAAAACACATTTCAACTTTTCTGTTGACAGACCCAAACTGTAACGTGGAGAAAATACAGACTACAACTTTCCAGAAACATGGTGAAGGATGAAACTTTAATACTGCAAAGAAACAAAGTACAATATGGCGGAGTCAGAAACAAAATTCAATGATTTAAAAGAATCAAACTATAACATGGAAGAGAAACAAACTAACTTTAGTGCTGAGAAGAAAATTAAACTACGTCACGGCGGAGAAAGAAACAAACTTTAATATAAGAAAGAAAGAAAACTCAACTACTACAATTTGGAAAGAAAAACAAAGCTTAATATTGCAAAGAAAGAATAATTAAAACTACAACATGGCAGAGGAGGAAACCAACTTTGATATAAGAAAGGAAGTATTTAACTGCATTATGGCGAAAAAAGACAAAAACTTTAAAATTTCAAAGAAATAATTGAACTACAACTTTGCTGAGAAAGAAACAAACTTTAATATTGTGCAGAAAGATTTAAACTACAACATGGCGTAGAAAGAAAGCGTTTCGGTATTGCAAAAAAAAAAAAAGAGAACAAAACTGCATAATGGCGGAGGCGGAAACAAACTTTAATATCGCAAGCTAAGAAACTACAACATGATTTGTAAA
>CM060328.1:50183434-50218434 GCA_030674155.1 Stramonita haemastoma
CACAAAAACCCACCACTCCCCAAAACAAAATCTAACAACGCACCTCACGACAAAAACTTTCATGAAGCAAACCAAAAAAACCCATACAAATAAAAATTTTGCTGATACACACACACATAATGCATGCTAAACTACAACATACTCATACATAATAAATCAAACATACATACAACATACATACATATTGGGGCCCTTCATTTTTTTTTTTTTGGTACTAGAACACCCCCTGTAAGAGGAGAACATCAAGGAAAAAGAAAAAAGCAGTATGGCGGACGATGAAAGCATATGGGGACGATGAAAGCAGTAGGGCGGGCATCACCATTTTAAGGGAATATCAACGCCAAGGTGAAAACATTTGGCCAAGATGAAAACAACGGGGGATGAGCGCGTTTGCGAGAAATGAAAACGATATGGCGGAAGATGAAAAAATAGGGCCCAAAAGATGAAAATAACAGAAAAAAATATCCCAAAAAATGTAACCAAATGACAAAATGAAAAACTAATTGCGAAAGATGAAAAAAAAATGACGAAAAAATAAAAAAAGGGGCAAAAGTTAAAAACAATCGGCAAATAGATAAAAAACATGACGAAAAATGAGAACAATATTGAGAGGATGGGGTTTAGGGCGAAAGATGAAAACAATATGCCAAAAGATGAAAATAATGAAAAAACATAATTGCAATTTTTTTTTTAATATGACCAAAAAAAAAAACAATGGGGAAAAAAATTTAAAACAATATGGGGGGGAAAGTGAAAACGTGTGATGTAAGATAAAAAAATGCGAAAGTATTTTTGCGAAAGATGAAAAAAATTTTTGCAAAAGATAATTTTGCAAAAGAAAAAACAAAATTGCAAAAGATGACAAAAAATATTGCGAAAGATGAAAACAATATTGCGAAAGATAACAATATTGCGAAAAGGAAATATTGCAAAAGATGAAAAAATATTGCGAAAGAAAAAATTTTTGCGAAAGATAACAAATTGCGAAAGAAAAAAACAATAGGGCAAAAGATGAAAAAAAATATGCGAAAGATAAAAACAATAGGGCGAAAGATGATAATAATACGCAAAAAGATAATATTGCGAAACGCAAAATTGACATTTTTGCGAAAGTAACTATGAAAATGAAAACAGTATTGCAAATATGAAAACAATTTTGGGGAAAGATGAAAACAATATTGCGAAAGATGACAATATTACGAAAGATGAAAACAATACAGCAAAATATGAAAACAGTATTGCGAAAGATAACAATACAGCGAAAGATGAAAACAATATTGCGAAAAATGAAAACAATATTGCGGAAGATGAAAACAATACAGCGAAAGACGAAAACAATACAACAATACAGCGAAAGATGAAAACAATATTGCAAAATATAGCAACACTGCGAAAGATATCAATACAGCAAAAGATGACACTATAGTGAAAGATGACACTATGGTGAAAGATGACACTATGGTGAAAGATGACAACACTATGGCGAAAGATAGCAAATGGCAAAAACAACACATCAGCATGTTGGACAACATCACAGAGACAAAGGAGGAAAACGTCAAGGTGACGAAAAACATTAGCATAGGAAGGAGAACATTAGTGAAGAGATAAACATGTGTCATTGTGGAATCAAAGTCTGGATATGGAAAAAAAGTAGTTTATATAAAAAGGTGACTTGCTCCAAAACTGTATTTTTTATAGAAAGAAGACAGAACTGAGTCGCAATTTCATGTGACTACAGCATAGATAATAGGCTATAGCATATATGGCTGAAAGTCATCTGAAGTGATGGACCGAGTTGGTGTACCTGGTGTGCGTCTTTCCAGACCTTAATAAGACAGTAGATCTATATGACCGGCAAAATTCAAATAACTACCTATCAGTAAAACTGTTAAGGCAATTGTATATTTAAAACAGAATGGATGTTAATATCGTGGGCAATCTGGTAGCTGTTTTTGTGTAGACTTTTATAAAGACGTGTTAATTTTTTTATACAAATATGGACCCCAACCCCCTAGAATCGAAACGAAACAAAAATATCGTAAGGTATGGAAAAGTGAAAGTGCAACACACACTAGAGCAGTGATAATCCCAGACGATTGTACTCGGTTGTCCAACGTTTTTACAACGAAGCCTCATTGTATACTGGGGTAATTACTGCTCTCGCACTACGCTCAAATGAAAGAAAGCATTTACTAAAAGGGAAAGATTTGGAGTGTAGGAAGAGAAGAAGAAGGGTATTAATTTCTAAGAACAGAGATCTTTAAACACCCATTAAAGTTTTTATATTTTTTAAAGAAACGGGCGCAGATTAACAAATCGGGTTCTCTTTTGAGGATTTTTTTTCAACAGGCACATGTTGTTTTGAACAAAACGATTTCATTTATACCCATATGATTTTCAAACGTGGATTGGTTGTTAAACAAAAAGGTACTTTGGGGGCATTGGTGTTTTTTAAACAGGCGCATGTTATTGAACTATAAATATTCCCATTTCGGTATGTTTTTTAGCAGGCGCATGTTGTTTAGCAATAAAGATTCCCTTTTCGGTATTGTTTTTTAAACACCCACAGGTTGTTTAACAATAAGTGTTCCCTTTTCGATTTTGTTTTGTGAACAGGCGCAGGTTGTTTGACAATAGTTTTCCGTTTCGGTATTGTTTTTCAAATAGGCTAGGGGCAAGTTGCTAAAAAGCTATCCATATGTACCCACCTTAACAAAAAGGAAATAAGAAAAAAATACGTCAGATCTGGGATTTAAAAAAAGAAAAGCCACACCCCATTCCCATTCTCAAGCATAGACGGTTCTGTATGTTAACAGGAGTAGTAAAAGACAGGGCACTGCAGACATAGATCACTGACAGGTTGCCAGTACTGTATACCATTGTACATTTACACTGCGGAGTAAAGGAAAGACATACAGATTTCTTGAATGCAATTCTAGCTTCTTTGAAATACGATATACAGCATAGGCAATGTAGAGTTATGAGAGAGAGAGAGAAGTGTGTGTGTGTGTGTGTGGGGGGGGGGGGGGGGGCTTAATGTCTATTCACTAAGAAAAGACATTTTGGTATTATTTGTTGTTTTTTAAACAGGCGCAGGTAGTTTGTAAAAATGTTTTTTTTTCGGTTTTGTTTTTAAACATCTTCCGATTTTTTAAGACAAAAATGTCAGAGACTAAAAAAGGCGAGCAAAAAGTATTGAAAATGCAGTGATAAAACCAATTCAAAGACTGTGCTTCAGAAATGACGTTTACCTTTGGAAGGAATGGCACTTTGTAATCTGCATACAGCTACACACCATTGTGTCTACCTGCCCTTGTGTCCTCATGTATTCAGACCTACGGACAAACCACCCTACCAACCTCCCCTTCCCCCACGCATGCCAACTGTTAATGCTAACCCTAACACTAACCTTGTTCTTAACTTCAGTCCCACATGTGGACACAAAGACAGTTAGGTACCCTGGTAGCAGCTGAAGCAACAGAAGAGCTTTTGGTCATTAGGCTTAAAACACTTCCAGTAGTGAACCTCCAATCAAAAGGTGCAATGCCAGCACCAATTCTGCTATAACTGAGGTCAAAGTTCAGCATCTCGTTTGGATAAAAATCATCGTCTAGGTTATCAGATATTTTTTAGTCCTGTAAGAAGGGCTTTGTTTACAAGTAGTCATTAAAAAAAATCTACATGTTAAGAGATCTGTTATTCTACTCTGTGGAGGAGGGGGGATGTTGTATTTTATTATTTTATATCGAGGATAATGGAATAAGCACTCGTGTACATTTTTCATACAGTCCCCGAGTGTATGCAGCTTTCTAAATCTTATCTGTTCCCACGGAACACGAAGGCCTACTCTTACGAAAAGCGGAACAGGATTTTGCATGTGCGCAAGATGTGGGAGGGGTGGGGAGGAATGTAGGGTATATAGGAGTAGGTTTTATTTTAAAAGCATAAGGTAAAAAGTGTATTCAGGTCAGTAGGAGAAGGGAAAGAGGGCTGATTGTGTGTGTGTGTGTGTGTGTGTGTGTGTGTGTGTGTGTGTGTGTGTGTGTGTGTACCACAGGCAAATCAATGAAAAGCTATACCACTGGCATATCCAATTACAATCACAAGCAAATGCATAGCCATCATACAAGCTGGGCATTTTCAGTTTTGAATTGGAAAATGCATGGACAGAGATATTTAATGTTATTCGACTTTTGGTCTAGGGTGTCATGATTTTTTAAACCATCAAAACCTATGTTAATGTAGAACCAGGTCGAACGTTGCTTGAGGTGGAAAATGCTGAATGCACTCTGAATTAAGCGTTTGTTTGTAGAAATAAAAATCATTCATGAATAAAATACACATATGTTAAATCAAGTGCAGAAGTTTCGTAATTTCCTTTTTTGTGGAAACTGCAGTTATTAGAGCGGTAGATACTTTGTGGTTTTGGGTTTTGTTTGTCGCATGTAATCAACCTAAAAGATGGGTGCTCTGTAATTTTTTTTTCCATTCTTCTCTGTTATCTTTTTTTTAATGTCATTTTTCCACCAAACTAGGTTGCTGTTAAACTTGTACAAATTTTGTGCTGTTAGTTTTTGTTGTTGTATTTTTTTTTTGAAAAAGGGAATTTTTTTCCAGATGTATTTAGAAAATAAACTTGTATCCAACTTCGTAGTTGTAAAAGTATCCCTTTTGAGGCTAACACTTACTGAGTTATTACAGGAACAAGTTATGAAACTAATGCAGGGGCAAGTTACCGAACTATTACAGGAGCAAGTTAACATAGAGTATTACAGGCAAAAAATACCTAAAATCACAGGAGCAAGTCACCAAACTATAACAAGAGCAAGTTACTGAACTATCACAGGATCAAGTTACTGAACTATGACAGGAGCAAATTACTGGACTATTACAGGAGCAAATCAACAGGTGCAATTATCAACGTTACGAAACTCTTACAGGAGCACGTTACGGAACAATTCCAGAAAGTTAACAGAACTATAGCGGGAGCAAGTTTCCGAACTATTTTAGGAGCAAGTTACCGAATTATTGCAGGAGCAAGTCACCGAATTATTGCAGGAGCAGGTTATTTATTATAGGAGCAAGCTACCAATGTTTGACAGGAGCATGTTACCAAACTATTACAGGAGCAAGTTACTGAAGTATTGCAGGATCAAGTTTCTGAACTATATATGTAGGAGCAAGTTACCAAACTATTGCAGGACCAAGTTTCCAAACTATTGTAGGAGCAAGTTTCCGAACTGTTGTAGAAGCACGTTCCTGAACTATTGCAGGAATAAGTTACTGACCCAATATAGGAGTAATATAAAGAAATAAACTACAACACAGTGGAGAGGGAAACAAAGAAAGAAACCACAACATGGCAGAGGAGGGAACAAACTTTAATATTGCAAATAAATAATTAAAATACAACATGGCTGAGAAAGAAACGAACTTTAACATTTAAAAGAAAGAGTTGAACTACAACTTGGCAGAGAAAGAACCAACTTTAATATTGCAAAGAAAAAAGTAAATTAAAACATGGCTGAGGAGGAAACAAGCCTTAACGTTGCAAAGAAAAATTTAAAGTGCAACATAACGTAGAAAGAAATATTTGCAAAACGAAAATTTAAATACAGAATACTAGAGAAGGGAACAAGATTTAATATTGCAAAGAAAAATTTAAACAACATCAAAAAAGAAACATACTTTGATTTTGCAAATAAGAAATTAGATTACAACATTCCGAGGAGGAAACAAACTTTTGATATTGCAATGAAAGAATAAAAGTAGAAGAGAATGAAAGAATATTTAATATTGCAAAATAATAATTAAACTACAACATGGTGGAAAAAGACAAAAAGTTTATCATAACAAAGAAAGAATAAAACTTTAACATGGCGGAGAAAGAAACAAACTTTAGTATTGCAAAGAAATAATTAAACTACAACATGGAAGAGAAAGAAACAAAACACAATTTGCAAAGAAAGAATTAAACCTTAACATGGCAGAGAGAGGAACAAACTTTCAAATTGAAAAAAAATACATCGCTAAATGGCGGAAGAGGAAGCAAACTTTGATTTTGCAAAGAAAGAATTAAAATACAACATGGCGGAGAGAGAAACAAAACTTAATTTTGCAAAGAAAGAATTAAATTTTAAGAAGGCAGAGAGAGGAACAAACTTTCAAATTGAAAAAACAACAACCAATTACTGAGGAGGAAGCAGATTTTGATTTTGCAAAGAAAGAATTAAATTACATTTATTTATTTATTTATTTATTCTTTTATATCGAGGATAACAGAATAAGCAATCATGTGCTTTTTTTCATCCGGTCCCCGTGTGTATGCAGTTTTGTAAATCTTGTCATCTGTTCCCACCGGCACACGATGGCCTACTCTTACGAAAAGCGGAACAGGATTTAACGTGTGCGCAAGATGTTCTGCGTGCGTTCGCACACGGGGCCTCGGTTTAAAGTCTCATGGCAGAGAAAGAAGCACAACTTAATATTGCAATAAAAGTATTAAACAATGCTATAAGGGAGATGAAAACTTTTGAATACTGGGAAGAAAGAATACAACTAAAAACACGGTGGAGAAAAAAAAAAACTATTTCAAAAGAATCAAATCACAACATGGGGAGGAAGGAAACAAACTTTATTCATTGCAAAGAAAGAATTAAATACAACATGGTAAAGAAGAAAGCAAACTTCATAACTGAAAGGAAAGACTTGATTTACACCATGGTGGAGAGAGAAAAAAAAGTTTAAAATTGTAAAGAAAGAATTAACTACAAAATAGCGGAGAAGGAGTCGAATTGTAATTTTGCAAAGAGAGAATTAAAGTACAAGAATGCGCAAAAAGATACAAACTTTAATATTGCAAGGAATTACCATGACATGGTAGAGAAGAGAGAATTAAAGTACAAGAATGCGGGAAAAGAAACAAACTTTAATATTGTAAAGAATTACCAAAACATGGCAGAGAGAGAAATATCTTTTACAATTGCAAAGAAAAAGAATTGATCTAGAACATGATGGAGGAGGGGAAAATGTTATTACATCAAAGAAATAAACTAGAACATGGCAGAAACAGAAACCATCTTAAATACAGCCAAAGAAAAAAGAGTTGAGCCATAACATGGCAGAGAAAGAAACATTTTTTCATATTGCAAAAAATATTAAACTAGAGCATAATGGAGGAGGAAACCAACTTTAATTTTACAAAGCTGTAGTAATGATAGTAATAATAATAATGATGATGATATTACACGGAATTTATACAGCGCTATATCTAAATCTTATAAAGTAAAATTAAAAAAAATAAAGTGCAATATGACCGAGAAAGAAACAAATTTTGATATTGCAAAAAAAAAAAAAAAAAAGAATCACAACAAAGCGGAGAAACAAACGAACCTGTGTAATTCGAAGTAAGAATTAAACTACAGCATGACTGGGAAAGAAACGAACTTCAATACTGCAAAGAAAGAGCTGGATTATAGAATGGACGAGAAACAAACCAACTTCAATATTGGGAAGACAGAACTAAACTACAACATGGCGAAGAGGAAACAAACTTTTATCAGGAATTTAGAAAAAAAAACCAATAATATTGCGAAGAAAGAATCAAGCTACAACATTGCGAAGAAAGAAACAAACTTCATAATTGCGAAGAAAGAAACAAACTTCATAATTCTAAAGAAAGAACTAACCTACATTATGGCAGAGGAAAAAGCAAAGTTCATAATTCCAAAGAAAGAATTAACGTAGACCATGGCAGAGGATAACAAAAAACTTTTATATTCCTAAGAACGAAAGAAACCATAACATGGCTGATGAGCCAGCAAACTTAAATAAGCCAAAGAAAGAAAGTCCAAAATGGTGGAGAAAAAAAACAAACTTTAATATTGCAAAGAAAATATTAAACTACAACATGAAAGAGAAACCAAAATTTCACTATTGCAAAGAAAGAGATAACGTGGCGGAGAAAGGAACAAACTTCAATATTCCAAAGAAAGAATTAAACAATAATAAGGTGAAGAAAGAAATCTTAAACATTGCGAAGAAAGAAAGTACAACACGGCAGAGAAACAAACAAACTTGAATAGTGCAAATAAATAATCAAATAACATGGAGAAAGAATCAAACATTACCATTCCGAAGAAAGAAACTAAAGTACAGCATGGCGAGGGGGGAAACAATTTAAATATTGCAGAGAAAGATTTAAAGTACAACAATAAAATTGCAAAGAAAGAACTAACATGGCGGAGGAGGAAACAAACTTTAATGCAAAGATTTACATGAAACGAACCTTAATATTGCAAAGGAACAAATTAAAACATGGCAGAGGGGTAAACATACTTTTATACTGCACAGAATTAGACTACAGCATGGAAGTTAAAGAAACAAACTTTATTACTGAAAAGAAAGAATTAAACTACAACATGGAAGATAAAGGAACAAACTTTATTACTGCGAAGAAAGAATTAATCTACAACATGCAGGAGAAAGAAATATTCTGAAAAATTGCAACGAAACCATTAAACAACAGCATGGCAGAGAAAGAAGCAAACCTTAATATTGGAAAGAAAGAAAGAAATTCTATTTCATCGCCGAAAGAGAAACGAACTTCAATATTGCAAAGAAAGAATTAAACTACAACATGGCACAGAAACAAACTTAAATGTTGCAAAGAAGGAATTAAACTACAACAATGTGGAGAAAGAAACAAAAGTTTAATATTGCAAAGGAAGAAAAAGGAAACATCTTTAATAGTGCAAAGAAAGATTTAAACTACATGGCGGAGAAAGAAATAAACTTTGATAATTCAAAGAGAGAATTGAATTATAACATGGAGGAGAAAGAAACAAAATTTAATATTGCAAGGAAAAAATTAAACTACAGCATAGCGGAGAAGGAAAACTTTAATATTGCAAAGAAAGAATTAAAATAAAACATAGCGGAGAAAGAAGCAAACAACAACATGGTTGAAAAACAAAAACTACAACATGTCGAGATAGATCAAAGTACAACATAGCAGAGAAGGAAACAAACAACAGAAGAAACAAACTACAACATGGTAGAAAAAGAAACAAACTACAGCATGTCGGAGATAGATCAAAGTACAACATAGCAGAGAAGAAACGATGTCTAAATTGGCTGAAAAAGAACTCGATACAACATGGCCAAGAAACAACAAAACTACGACATAATAACCGACAGAAAACCCCAACTTTTCTGAAGACAGACCAAACTGTGACAGAGAGAAAATACAAACTACAACTTTCTGGAAACATGGTGAAAGAAAAGAAACTTTAACATTGAAAAGAAATAAACTAGAACATGGCGGAGAAGGAAACGTACTTTCATACGGCAAAGAAAGTATTAAAATACAAATGGCCGAGGCAGAAACAAACTACAATATTTCAAAAGAAAGAATTTAACGACAACATGGAAGAGAAACAGACAAGCTTTAATACTGGAAAGAAATAATTAATTTAAACTACAACATGGCAGAGAAAGAAACAAACTTTAATATTGGAAAGGAAGGAATTAATCTTTTAAATTTGGAAAGAGAAACAAACTTTACTATTGCAAAGAAAGAATTAAAATACACCATGGCAGGAAAAAACAAACTTCAATATTGGAAAGAAAGTATTAAAATACATTATGACGAAGAAAGACAAAAAACTTGAATATGATTATATTAAATTATATTTGTAAAGAAAGAAAAAAAAGTAATATTGAGAAGACAGAATTAAACTAGGACATTCCGGGGAAAGAAACTAACTTTAACATTGCAAGAAAAGAACTTTAAACTTCAATGTGGCAGAGACTTTAAAATTGCACAGAAAAGATAAAACATCGATGCAAGGAGGCAACTTAAATATCACAAAGCGGAATTGAGCTTCACCATGGCTGATAAACAAACTTAAGTATTGCCAAAAAAAATTCAACGTGGCGGATAAAGAAGCAGACTACAACATAGCAGAGAATGAAACAAACTAGAACAATGTGGAGATAGATCAAAAGTACAACATGCAGAGAGAAAATAGCTACAAAATGGCAGAGAAACAAACTACAACTTTGCAGGAGACAGATCAAACCGTAAACATGGAGAAAATAAAACTACAACTCGGAAAACTTGGTGAAGAAGGAAACAAACTTGTATCGAAAATCAAACTAAAACATGCAACGTGCAATTGCGCACAATGTCAAGGTCATGACCTAGCACACTTTGACCTAGTTATTAAATAAGGGGGTATAACTACCGACCCCCGTACAGTACAGTACAGTACGCTTTCTTTTCCGTTTTTGATTTCTTGAAGCGCCCAATCCCCAGTCCGCCCAACAGATTTAGTTTTCTGTTGTTTCGCACCTTGAACCTTGTACCAGGGCGGTGTACAACACCGAGTCATCAGGTCGTCGTCTTGGTTGATCGATGGGTACCAGTAGCATTGGTGGTTGCACCCAAAGAGTGTCACCCGCTGCTGACATGTTTTGAATGTCATGTCAGACAGTCGGTCACACCTTTGGGGGACTAACCCCTTTTATTTCAACTTGAAAGTAATGTTCATTCCATTTTTTAACATGCGAATTCCGTTTTGTCCAAGTGTGTGGACCGGTTGGCTATCTGCAATAATATAGCCATCGATTATCGCTCTAATATAATACATATCAAGATTATCATCATCCAAAAAAGTACCAAAACATCTATGCATGTCGTATGTACAGAAATAATCAAACTCTTGCATGACTTGGGTATCTAACATATAATGTGAATCATACTTATATTTGTCTATGTACATGTCTCTGGCTTCTTCAAACACATAAGGCTTATATTTCATCTTTTCATCCAGCAGTTGAACCCATGATATGTCATGGGTTGTGCATCCTGCCAGTCAATCGAGGTCTGTGCTCGGCTCAGTTTGTGGTTTGAATCTCTGTTCCTTTTGGAACTGGAGTTTTTTTGTGAGGTCTTCCCCACATTTGTAGGAGTGTTTTTTGCTTTGACGCTGCTAATGGCGTATTGGGCGCTGTTGCCGGGTGTTCTTTCTTTTTTGGTTGTTCCTTTTCTTCTTCTTCATTTGGGAACAAGTTTGCCTCTCCGTCCAGAGGGCTATCCGGTATGATGATGTCATCATCGGATATGTCTACGACTTCCGGTTTGTAACGGATTGATGAGGATTGATGAGGTCTTCTAGTTCGATCCCCTTCAAGTCTTCTGGAGTACTTGTCTGTGTTCTGTCTTCCCCGTGGGCCTCGGCAGTCCAGTATTCCTGATTGTTGAGCATGCTCCATTCTAGTAGCATCTCATGCTCAAGCAGGTCTGCACAGAAATCGTACAGTGAGGGGTCTTCCGCCCAGTTGGTGGCTCGGCATATGTTGAAGTCTTCTTCATCATATATCCAACAGTTGAGCCAACTCCACATCTTTGGGTTTGGGTGGTTGGCCCCCTTGAGCATCTCGCGCGTGCTTTTTAGGTCTTCGGGTTGCAGCATAAAATGATGCACCCGCTCACGGACAGCCGCGGCTTCAGGCCCTGATAGTCCGAAAGTCAAGGGTCTGTTGCTGTTCATAAGCATGAAGGTCTTATCTATGTTCATGGGTGGTTTGTTCTTCACTTCCACCTGTGTCAAATTGCCGCGCATTATGCTCTTGTAAGTGCTGACATTTGTGGGACTGATGTTATTTTCATCCACCAGTATGATCAGTTTGTTCGAACATCCCATGAACCCGAACTGTTCGGAATTCGTGGTGAAGCCTACGTGCTTGCTCAGGTCGTATAGTGCTTTGAATGGCTCACTTGTCCAATATGACTTGCCCGCTGTTGTTGGGCCTTCGAACACCACGCAGTTTCTTCGTGGGTCGTTTTTGTGCATGAGATCCAAGATCATGCATGTTGTTCTTTTGGGTTCGAGCCCCATCTGGTGGCACCAGCGCCACCAGTTGACTGCCGATTCCTTCGGGGTCGCCAGTTGTCGTCCGTCAATTTCAGGTATCGGTGTCTGTCCGTCAAGCCAGTCCAGTACAGTCGGGTACTGGCAGGGCTGTTCTGCCCTCATGGCGTAAATTTTACTGGAAATCTCCTTCCAGTACCCGGCGTGATAAATGTGTTGAAACTGGCCGAGCACTGTGCCTGATGGGAGATCTGGCCTGCTGATGAGGGCGTCCGTTTCCTGTGTATGTGTCATGACATATCTGATCACGTGTTTGTCATTTCTTGCATCCGCAAGTTCGATCAGTTTTTCTGCCACAGGTATGGCTTCAATTTTCGTCAATAGTTTAGGCTTTTTTGGCCTGGGTCCGTCTTTGTGAGTTTGCGGGGGTTCTCCCGACATTGTCAGTGTTCGTTTCCCTTGTATGTTGCTCCTGACTGGAGCTTCTGCGAAGGGGTCAAAGGCCTCTTGCATTTCTTCTTCTTCTTCTTGTATGCCATCCGTGACATCTGTCTTTTTCTCAAACGGGTCTGATGATGGACCTGCGTTTGTGCATGAGAAGTCTACTACCTCGAATCCGCCCACCCCGTGGGGCGTAGCCTCAGAGGCTACATCCGGTGTGTCTTTCTCTAACCCTTTGATCTGTCCTCCCGGGAGTGCGTGACGGTATTCTTTGCCGATAATGGTGCTATTAGTCCCCATCATGGTATAACCTTCCTTCTTCATATAGCTAACCAGTCCTGGTAGGTATGTACACTTTTTGGTATAAGTGACGAAGTTGGCTTGTTTCGCCGCCCTGGCCATCGAGCGGTACGTGGGGATGTGGCTCAGCTTCGTCGCTGCCGCTGTTCCGTACACCATGTGTAAGTGCGGAATCGGTCCCTGAACACATTCGTCTACGTTTTCTGGCGTATAGTGTTGTTTTTGCGGTGTGTGGTACACTAGCATCATGTGGGTGGTCTCGTCATTTGACATATGCTTTATTGCATTGTTCAGCTTCTTGATGTCCTGTGGAAGTGTGCTGTATATATTTTGTCTTGTGCTCCATTTTGTGGTGAGTGTTTTGTCATACATGTTCGGGTCATCTAAATAGCGTGTAAATGCTCTACCGTCCTTGGCGCGTTTGACTCCTCCCTTGCCGTCTGGGATGTTCTCCTGCGGCGTGAGGTATGTCGGGCTCAGCGTCTTCCCTAGCTGGGTGGAGGTTTTCGGGCCACTCGGGGATGCTGGCCTGATGATCGCGTGATGCCAGTATATGGGCGCCCCACCGGTGGTCGTCGGTTGATCGGGTTTGCGCTTCTCCTGCGGCGGCTTCTGTGGGCTGCCGGTGTCCCAGAGGGAATCCCAGGCTTGACCGTTGTCCATCCTACATTACCAGGATAATTGTAAGGATCTATCGTCTCGTAAGAGTCTGTCAACCAGTTATAAAATCGTATTGCTGTGTCTAGTATGTACTCCCCGCGTCGATTAAGGTGGGTAGGCCACTAAGGTCTCCTCCAGCCGCACTAATTGCCGCTTGGAGTACCTGTACTGTTTTTGTGATTGCTTTTGTTGTTGTTTCCATTGTCGTTAGTTTTTGTTCTATTTTTTGATCAGTCGGTGTTTTTTTAATGTCTATCATTGCGTTCACTAACTGTTTGAGTTCTTCTATGGTTTGTGGGAAGTTCGCTCCCGTGTGCGTCTTGATTTCCGACTCGAGCGTTTTGATCTTCGCGTTCAGCTCTCGAATGTCGGGGTGATCTTCATCTAGTTTTGGTTGATATCTTTGTTGCCAAGCTTTCACCGTATGTAGGTCGGTGTTCAGTTGTCCTATGTCCTGTTCATTTCCGTTCACTTTCACTGTGTAAGCTGTTTGCCACGCGGCGATCATGCTTATTTTCTGCTTGATTTGTTTGACAGCATCTGTCAGTGGTTTGTTCAGTACCTTCTTTTTGATCCCTCCAATTATTGGCGCGTATCCTTCGAACGGTTGGAATTTTGATATGTCCGCTAATTTCATGAGAGGTGATGTCGACCATGAATACATTTGTAAGTGCAATGTGAATGTGACTGTTTTGGGTACATTTCTTGGTTTACCCGCTTCCAGGGGAGTCCCACTGTCCATATTTCGTCGAAGTAGGTCCGTTCTCTGTCGAGTGATACGTCCACTGTCATTGCGTTGGTTATAGTCGAGTGTCCCACGTAGTGCATTGTTGTTTGTGGTGGGTCATGTTCTGATAAGTTGAGTATTGTGTACGGTCTTGTGTCTGGTTGTAAGTTCATGACCGCGTCTGGTAGGTATACGTGTTTGTGCGTCACTGACATGAAGCATATGTGCGGTGCTGGTGGCGTTCCTAAGTTCGGTCTTAGTAGTAAGTTTCTGTCGTCGCCGGCTAGTATTCCCACTCCCGTCGGGTCGTGTAAGTAGTAGTATCTTGCTGATGGTGGTGCTAGGTGCGATACTTCAGGAATTGGTAATTTTATTCTGTTGAATTGTATTTCTTGTATTTTCCATATGTCGTCGTCGTGGTTTGTCCCTGGTTGGTTTCTCCAGGCTACTGAATAGTAATGTGTTGTCCCGTGTGGTTGGTAAGTATTTCGTGTTACTGCTAGTTCGCAGTGGTGGACCTGTAGTCCTAGTGGGAATTGTGCTGTCATGATTGTTCGTCTGGTTCTGGCGGTTTCTTGCGTTTGCTTCCCGTCGGTTCTGGTCCTTCAGGGTTCCTGTCTAAGTACTGCATACGCGTACCTGGTTCATAAAGGTGAGATGGGTTAAGCCAATCAAAGTAGGCTCCTGTGCGTAGTATGTCTGCTGGGTATTTGTCTAATAAAGTAGTTGGCATTATCTGGTATGGAACCATTGGTGTTACAAATTCCATTCCCGGGTATTTGAATTCATATTTACTCCAGCATTTCACCCATATGCATGCAGTTAGTTCTATCGGATGTTCTTTTCCGTGTAATGGTAGTAGTCGTAATGCTACAAACGGTGGCATGTTGGGGCAATCTTGATTTATTTCTGTGTTTATGTTATATTCTACCCCGTATGGGCATATGGAGGACATATTATATAAGCTGCTTATTTTCGGTTCGTTCGGGTTCTTGTTTTTCGTGACGTCTGTTTTGTCGGGATATTTTGACAATGCGTGCCATCGTCCTTGGTTGGGGTTCGTCCATGATGAAGAGTATCCTTCTCCTATTCCGAAAGTTAAATCTTCACTGTCCAGCCATTGTACGCGTCTTGCGGGTCTAACGCAAAGGGTATGTGTGTTGGATTTCCTCTGTGTCTTTTTGCGAAGTTTGTCGGTAGTTGTAAGTGGCATAGTGGTAGTGAACTTGAGTCTTGGTCGTCCGCCCATTGCGTCGTAAAGTCTTTACTGACTGTCCATTGTCGTTTACCTTGGTTGTTCACCATCGCCATTCCCCAGCGTGTTTTGTTATCCTTTAGCGCCATTAACGTTGCGTTATGCGCTTGTGTGCTACTTATAGTTGTTGTTCCCGCTGTATGTTGTATTCGTTCTTCCATGAGTTGTATTTTTTCTATCGTGAATCCCATTCCGACATGTTTGTAGGCACTTGCGGTGTTCGCCATTTTGTACCATTCGGATGCATGTATACTCGCTCTCGGGTTTGTGTAGGGTACTGTTTGAAACCCGTCCTGTACTTGTTGTTTGTCCGGAACGTAATGAGGCGCCGTACTGTAACTTTGTACGTGCCATTGCCACGTTCTTTGAAAGTAGGCTGATTTCGTCGAGGAATGAAACGGTTTGTTTTCTCCGACATTACTGTGTTCTAGTAAATTACCAGATACGTATTGTGAGTTCGTCGTTTGTCCCCCTCCCCCTGCATTCCCTCCAGCTGACATTGTAAAGTTTCTTTACCTTTTTCGCTGGTCCAGTATTCCAATGGCTGCTGTGTTCAGTGCACATAAATCCAGTGAACTCTTTTTTTTTTTCACAGTTTCGAAGTAAGACACGTGAGTAAAACGTTCACCGTAAAATCCTAGGAGAAGAGTGTAGTTTCCCGCTTAAAGTTCGTCGTATTTATAGTGTGGTTTGGGTGAGTTCATGTGGTCGGCTCTGATTGGTTGAAAATGGACTCGTCCGTGTGTCGTCACAAGGTCATGTTTTTGATTGGTCGAGGTCAGATGACGTCACGAGATTTGAATTTTGCTGAGTCATCAACCGTTATTCTATTTATAGTGCTGACGCGTGACCTAATTAAGTGCTGATGTGAGATCATGATTATATATCGATGACGTCATATGTATATATCGGTACAACCAGTGACGTTAGTTGTACCGAAATAGGTCAAAGTTGTACCCAAGTAGGTCAAAGATGGCCGGACCTGATGAATCAGTTACCTGATTATTCAGGTAACTGGTGCGGTACAAGGTGCAAGGTGCCAAGGTCGAAGTTAATTAGGTCAAGGTCAGTAGGGCAAATTAATTAGGTCACTTAATTAGGTCACGGCGCTTAATGAGGTCACTTAATTAGGTCACGGCGTTTAATGGGGTCACTTAATTAGGTCAAGTCGCTTAATGAGGTCACTTAATTAGGTCACGAGCACCGGATTGGGGGCGGCCGGCGTGTCCAGGCGCGAAAGGGCGAAGAGAAAGAAACAAACTTTAATATTGCAAAGAAAGATTTAGACTACAACATGGCAAAGAAACGAACTTTAATACTGCAAAGAAAGAATTATACCTCAGCGTGGCAGAGAAAGAAATAGACTTTAATAGTGCAAAGAAAGATTTACACTTTAATATGGTGGAGAATGAAACAAACGTAAATACTGCAAAGAAAGAAACAACAACATGGCGGAGAAACAGCAAAACTATAACATCGCGGAAAAAAACAAACTACAACTTTTCTGGAGACAGACAAAACTGTAACATGGAGAAAATACAAACAACTTTACAAAAACGTGGTGAAAGACGAAACAAACTTTAATATTCCTAAAAAAACAACAACACTAAAACGTGGTTGGGGGGGGGGGGGGGGACATACTTTTTACTGCAAAGAAAGACTTAAAGCACATCATGGCAAAGAAACAAACAAGTTTGATGCTTTAAAAGAAAGAAACTTCAACATGGGAGAGAAAGAAATAAACTTTAATATGGCAAAGAAATAAACAAAACATGGCAGAGAAACATTCTTAAACATTCCAATGAAGCAATTAAACTACAACATAACAGAAAAAGAAACGAAATTTAATAATGAAAAGTAAGGAATTAATCTACTACATGGCGGAAAGACAGACTTTGATATTGCAAAGAAAGAAACAACATGGCGGAGAAAGAATGAAAACTATAACGTGGCAGAGAAAGAAGTTTAATATTGCATGGAAAGAAACAAACTACAAAATGGCGGTGGAGGAGGAAAAACTAATAATTAATGAAAGAAATAAACTATAAAAGGGTAAAGAAAGAAAGAAACGTTAACATTGCAAAGAAAGGGTTAAACTACAACATGACGGAGGAAGAAACAAATAATATTTCATAGAAATATGTAAACTACAAAATGGCTGAGATACAGACTAATAATATAAAGAACTAAACTGTAACATGGAGAAGAAAGAAACAAATTTTAATAGTTGCAAAAAAAAATTAAACTACAACCTGAAGGTGAAATAAACAATTTTTAACATTGCAAAAAAAACAACACATTGAACTGCTAAATAACGGAAGAGGAAACAAACTTAATATTTCAAGGAAAAAATGAACAAATCAACAAACTTTTGTATTTTCAAGAAAGAATTAAACCACAACACTCAACAAGAGGAAACAAACTTTTATTGAAAGGAAAGAATTAAACCAACATATCGAAGAAAGAAACAAACTTTAATATATCTGAAAGAAACAAAAACAAGATGGCGGAGAAAGAAGCATACTACAACATGGCATAGAAAAAAACAACACTACAGCATGGCAGAGAATGACACAAGCTACAACATAGAAGAGAGAGATCAAGGTACAACATGGCAGAAAAACTAAATACAACATCGCCGAGAAAGAAGAATACTACAACATAGCGGACAAAAAAACACATTTCAACTTTTTTGTTGGCAGACCAAAACTGTAACGTGGAGAAAATACAAACTGAAACTTTCCAGAAACATGGTGAAGGAAGAAACTTTAATATTGCAAAGAAACAAAGTATAATATGGCGGAGTCAGAAACAATATTCATTATTTAAAAAAAAATTAAACTATAACATGAAAGAGAAACAAACTTTTGTGCTGAGAAGAAAATTAAACAACGTAATTGCGGAGAAAGAAACAAACTTTAATATAAGAAAGAAAGGAACTCAACTACTACAATTTGGAAAGAAAAACAAATCTTAATATTGTAAAGAAAGAATTATTAAAACTACAGCATGGCAGAGGAGGAAAGAAACTTTAATATAATAAAGGAAGTATTTAACTACATTATGGCGAAAAAAGACAAAAACTTTAAAATTTCAAAGAAATAATTGAACGACAACTTTGCTGAGAAAGAGACGAACTTTAATATTGCGCAGAAAGATTTAAACTACAACATGGCGGAGAAAGAAACCCGTTTCGATATTGCCAAAAGAACAAAACTACATACTGGCGTAGGCGGAAACAAACTTTAATATTGCAAACTAAGGAACTACAACATGACTTGTCATGTCATGTCATGTCTGCCTGTGGTCCCTTCTGGGGCATAGGCCGCCAACTAGCTGTCTCCAGGCATCTCGGCTCTGGGCTAGGCGTTCCAGTTGTCCCCACGTCTTGCCCATCTTTTTCGCATCTGCATCCAGGTCCCGGCGCCAGGTATTTCTAGGCCGCCCTCTCTTTCTTTTCCCTTGTGGATTCCAGGTGAGAGCTTGTCTTGTGATGCTGGATACAGGTTTCCGCAGGGTGTGTCCTATCCATCGCCAACGTCTCTGTAGGATTTCTTTCTCAACAGGCTGTTGTCTGGTTCTTTGCCATAATTCTTCATTACTGATCTTGTCTGGCCAGCGTATCTTGAGGATCTTCCTGAGGCAGGTGTTGATGAAGACCTGAATTTTCTTCATGGTGGTGACGTTGTTTCTCCAGGTCTCTGCTCCATACATTAGTATTGGCTTGATGATGGTGTTGAAGAGCCTGGTCTTGGTGGCGATGCTGATGTCGCTTGATCCCCAGACGTTTCTGAGCTGCTTGAAGGCTGCCCTTGCTTTACCGATGCGGGTTCTGACGTCTGTGTCTGTTCCTCCCTGTGTGTCCACGATGCTGCCGAGGTATGTGAAGCTTTCCACCTCTTCCAGCGCTTCTCCTTTGACTGTGATGGGTGTTGCATTGGCTGCATTTGTCTTGAGTACCTTGCTCTTTCCTCTGTTGATGTTGAGGCCCAGTTTAGCTGAGTTCTCCACAACGATGTTGGTCTTTTCCTGCATCTGTTGCTGGGTGTGGGAGAGAAGGGCCAGGTCATCCGCAAAGTCAAGGTCGTCTAGCTGTTTCCAGGGTGTCCATTGGATGCCATTACGTTTCTGGTCCGCTGAGGTTTTCATGACCCAGTCGATGGCCAGCAGGAACAGGAAAGGAGATAGTAAGCATCCTTGCCTTACTCCGGTGTCTACTTCAAAGGCGTCGGTGAGCTGTCTGCCATGAACTATTCTGCAGGTCATTCCTTCATGACTTGCAAAGAAAGAATTAAACTCAACAAGGCGGAAAAAGAAGCAAACTTTCATATTGCAAAGAAAGAATAAAACTATGTCATAACGGAGAAAGAAACAAGTCTCAATATTTCAAAGAAAGAATTTACCTAATGGTGGAGGAAGAAGAAAATTTATTGCAAACAAAGAATCAAGCTACAACATGACAGAGTAACTAACTTTAATATTGCAAAGAAAGAATTAAACTACATTAAGACAGAAAAAAAACTTTTATTGCAAAGAAGAAAAAAACTACAGCATGGCATGGAGGAGAGAGAAACAAACTTTAACATGGCAAAGAAAGAATTAAACTATAACCTGGCAGAGAAATAAACTGTAATATTGCAAAAGAAAGAATCAAACTGCAACAGCACAGTAAAAGAAACTTGAATATTGCAAAGAAAAAAAAAACTACATGGAGGTGAAAGATCAAAGTACAACATGACGGAGAAAAACAAGTTAAATATGGCAGAAAGTTTAAAAGAAGAATTAAACTACATTATGGCAAAGAAAAACAAGATTTTTAATATTGCAAGAAAGAATTCAACTACAACATGGATGAGAAAGAACAAAATCTTTAATATTGCAAAGAAAGATTTAAACTACAACATGGCGGAGAAAGAAACTTTGATATTGCAAAGGAATAAACAGTCTACAGAATGGCGGAGTAGGACACACAATTTGATATTCCAAAGAAAGAATTAAATCACAACATAGGGAGAAAGAAACAAACTTTAAAATTGCAAAGAAAGATTTAAACTGTACTATGGCAAAGAAACAAACTTTAATATTGCAAACAAAGAATTAAACTACATTAAACGGGTACAACATGGCAGAAAAAGAACTAAATACAAGGCGGAGAAAGAACAAAACTACAACATAACGGACAAAAAAACTACAACTTTTTTGGAGACTAAGAGAAAATACAAACTGCAACTTTAACAGAAACATGGTGACGGAAGAAACAAACTTTAATATTGCAAAGAAACAAAACTAGAAATTGGCGGAGGTGGAAACAATACTTTAATAATGCAAAGGAAAAAAATGAAGATGCAAAATGGCGGAGGCAGAAACAATCTTCAATATTCTAAAAGAAAGAATTAAACTACAACACGGAAAGGAAATTAACTTTAATACTGCAACGAAACAAACTAGTAGCTGGGTCCCATGGAACAGAATGGGCAGGTAGATTGCTCAGTTGCTGTTGTCTGAGTACATAGCTATGGTGGATGAAACTGCTGCGCTAAATCTTGTTTCTTGTTGGCTTCTCCATTCTATGGTGCATTGGATGTTCTAGAAGACTTGTATTTCTCTGCCTGCACTAGTATTGGTGTCACGCCGAGTATTGAGCGGTTGGATGCCAGTCAGCTGTTCCATAGTTTTGATGGGAGTAGATCTCATAGCACCTGAGAGTTGCAAAGTTTGATTCTGTACTTTATTCAGGACTTTCTTGTGGGATTCTGCTGCCATTGCCCAAGGTGGAGCAGCGTATTCCAAGTGGGACCTTACAGTTTCTGTGTAATACACTGTCTTGAGGATCCTCTCATTGGCTCCCCAGCTGGTTCCTGCTAGCTTCCGCAGAATTGCAAATTTCTGTCTTGCCTTTTGTTGCGCTTTCCATTAAGCCGTGTTGGGATGTTCAGGACATTAGGCACAAGCATTTTACTGCAGACTACCGAAAGATTCTTTTTTTTGGATGTTCCACCTGACACCATATTTAACTTCCCGAGAGAATCGGGCTTTATCCGTCTGATATGAGTGAAAGTGGTATAGTTGGTCTCTAGGGACAACGTTGTTTTTAGGAATCTGGTTTTTGGCTTTACCTCACTTTGTGTGATCGATGTGGGTTTTCCAACAACATGGTGGCCGTCTTGGGCTGACACTTACGGTTGACCAGGGCGTCGATACAAGCAAGGACAGTGAAGTTGGTTTTATATCCCGTTTTAATCTGTATATAGTTGCACAGTTTTAATGCGAGTTTTAGAGAGTGTCGAGGTGACAGCCCTGATATGGCCTGTGTCGTCGGCTGGGCTATAAGCAGCATAATTGAAATAAAATTGAATACATTTTAAAATGTAATGACAGCCCCGATATGGCCTGTGTCGTCGGCAGGGCTATAAGCAACATAATTGAATTGAAATTGAATATAAGTTTTAAAATGTAATGACAGCCCCGATATGGTCTGTGTGGTCGGCGAAGCAATAAACAACTGGATTGGATTGGATTGGAGCACCTGACATCCCATGCCTCGGTGTACACGGCCAAACTTAGCGCTCTTGCTTGTCCCTGCAACTGATTCTGCGATCAGGAAAGAAGACTTCTTGGTCTGTGTGGATTCGCTCTCAGTTCTGGAGGCTATCGTTTGTAGGATCATAAACAACCATAAGCTTCAGGAGTTCTACGAACTGTATACTTCCTTGAGACAGGACGTGTGTGATGTGTTTTGGTGTGGATCCCGGGGCACCTGGGCATTCAGGGCAACGAAACAGACTCGCCAGGTGTGCCATGGAGTAGGAGGTTTCTGGGTCCACGGTGCCATTTACAAATCTGAAACCTAGAAGCGAACAATACGCGCACTCCCTCTGGCAGGAGGAATGGAACGCTCATACAGACAATAAACTTTTTCAGATCCGTCCCAACCTGAAAGAGGTTTTCCCTCTGTGTGTCAAAAACAAAAGGGAAGCAGCAGTGCTCACCAGGATACACACAGGTCATTCTCATATCAATCACGTTCATTTGCTGAAAGGCGAGGGACCCCCACGGTGCGTGACTTATGTGCGGGTAACCATCAAGCATCTGCTCCTGGAGTGTCGGGATGTTCAGAATATTAGGCACAAGCATTTTACCTCAGACTGCCTAAAGATCCTCTTTCGGGATGTTGCCACCGTACACCATTTTCACTTCCTGAGAGAATCGGGCTTTTATCCGTCTAATATGAGTGAAAGTGGTATAGTTGGTTTCTAAGGACAAGGTCGTTTTAAGGAATCTGGTTTTGGTTTTATCTCATTTTATGTGTGGTCGATGTGGGTTTTCCCTGACGCGGTGGCCGTCCTGGACTGACCCTCTAGGTTGATCAGGGCATCGTACAAGCAAGGACAGTCAAGTTGGTTTTATACCCCGTTTTAATCTGTGTATAGTCGCACACTTTTAATACAAGTTTTAAAATGTAACGAGGTGATAGCTCCTGATATGGCCTGATGTGGTCTGCGGGGCTCTAACAACATAATTGGATTGGACTGGATCCTCTCAAGGAAGATGTTGAAAAGAGTGGGCGAGAGTAGACGGCCCTGCCTTACTCCAACTGTTGTTCGGAACCACTCACCAATGATGCTGTTGTAGTGCACTTCACTGGAAGCCTTGTTGTACAGCTCTTTGATGACTGATCAGGTTTACATTGATGCTGTACACATTCATAGTTGCCCACAAAGCTGCATGCCATAGTTGTCGAATACCTTCTTCAAATAAAAAAAAATATTGGTGTTAAAAGTAGCACTCACAGAGTGCTCTGAGGCTGAATATCTGTATCTGTTCAATTGTTCTACGCCCTGCTCTGAAACCTGCTTGTTCCTCAGCAATGATGGTATCTGCTTGTGGATTCAGTCTGTTCAGTGTAATCTTCAACATGACTTTGCTTGGGTGGCATATGAGGCTGATTGTGCAGTAATCCTGGCACTGCGGAAGATTTCCTCTCTTGGGGAGGGTGATGACGAGTGACTGTGTCCATGGTGTTGGCCATTTTCCTGTCTAAACTACGATATGGCGGAGATAAAACAAATTACAACATGATAGAGAAACAAAAGGACATGGCGGAGAAAGAGGCAAACTACATGGCGGAGAAATACAGAACATGGCGGAGAAAGAGGCAAATACATGGCGGAGAGAATACAGAATATGGCGGAGAAAGAGGCAAACTACATGGCGGAGAAATACAGAACATGGCGGAGAAAGAGGCAAACTACATGGCGGAGAAATACAGAACATGGCGGAGAAAGAGGCAAACTACATGGCGGAGAAATACAGAATATGGCGGAGAAAGAGGCAAACTACATGGTGGAGAAATACAGAACATGCGAGAGAAAGAGGCAAACTACATGGCGGAGACAGAATATGGCGGGAAAAAAACGAGCTACATGGCGGAGAAATACAGAATATGGCGGAGAAAGAAACAAACTACATGGTGGAGAAGCAAAGAATATGGCAGAGAAAGAAACTACAACATGGCAGAGAAATAAACTATAATATAGCGGAGAAAGAAACAAACTACATGGCGGAGAAATGCAGAATATGGCGGAGAAAGAAACAAACTACAACATGGCGGAGATTTAAAATAAAATATGGCGGAGAAAGAAACAAATTACATGGCGGAGAAATACAGAACATGGCGAAGAAAGAAACAAACTACAACATGACGGAGAGATCAACGAAACTACATGGTAGAGAAATAGACTAGAACATGGCGGAGAAAGAAACAAACTACATGGTAGAGAAATAGATTAGAACATGGCGGAGAAAGAAACAAACTAAATGCCGGAGAAACAAACTACACCATGGCGGAGAAAGAAAGAAACTACAATATGGTGGAAAAAGAAACAATTACGTGGGGACTTAGAAAACAAACTACATGGTAGAGAAAGAAATCAAGTACTCCATGGTAGAGAAAAAAAACAAACTACAGCATGGGGAGAGAGAAGCAAACCATAACATGGCAGAAAAAAACCTACATGACGGAGAAACAAACACCATGGCGGAGAAAGAACAAACTACATTGCGGAGAAACAAACATCATGGCGGAGAAAGAACAAATTACATGGCGGAGAAACAAACATCATGGCGGAGAAAGAACAAATTACATGGCGGAGAAACAAACATCATGGCGGAGAAAGAACATATTACATGGCGGAGAAACAAACACCATGGCGGAGAAAGAACAAATTACATGGCGGAGAAACAAACATCATGGCGGAGAAAGAACAAATTACATGGCGGAGAAACAAACATCATGGCGGAGAAAGAACAAATTACATGGCGGAGAAACAAACATCATGGCGGAGAAAGAACATATTACATGGCGGAGAAACAAACACCATGGCGGAGAAAGAACAAATTACATGGCGGAGAAACAAACATCATGGCGGAGAAAGAACATATTACATGGCGGAGAAAGAACAAATTACATGGCGGAGAAACAAACATCATGGCGGAGAAAGAACATATTACATGGCGGAGAAAGAACAAATTACATGGCGGAGAAAGAAACAAACTTCAACATGGCGGAGAAAGAAACAAACTACAACATAAGAAAACGTACTACAAGGTGGAAAAAGAAACAACACCGCGGAGAAAAGGCAATTTACAATAAGTGGAGAAAAAGACAAACTACAACATGGCAGAAAAAAATAGCTTAAACACGGCGAGGAAAGAAATGAACTGCAATAAGGCAAACTACAACATGGTAGAGAAACAAACAATTACATGTGGGCTTAAGAAAAAAACCCTTTATGGCAAAGAAAAAACCAGACCAAATCATAGCAGGAAAACCAATTAGAATGTGGCAGAGATAGAAAGTTGCGGGGTAAAAAAAACACAAACTACGAAATGGGGGGAAAAACTACATTCCAGGGAAAGAAATAAACAACTTTCCAGAGAAACAAGCTACAACATGGCAGAGGTAGAAATAAACTACAACATGGCGTAGAAAGAGACCTATGTCGGAGAAAAAAACAAACTACGTGGCTGAGAAAAATAAAACCATCTAAATGACGGGAAAAAAACCCAAAACACAATACAACGTGGTGGAGAGAAAACTATGATATGGAGAAAAACTTGCAACATGGCGCAGAAAAACAAACTACAACAGGGAAGAGAAAGAGCAATTTACAACATGATGGAGAGAGAAACAATTTACAGTTTTAGAGAAAAAGAAACAAACTTACAACATGGCAGAGAAAGAAACAAACTACAACATGGCAGAGAAAGCAACAAACTACAACATGGCAGAGAAAGCAACAAACTACAACATGGCAGAGAAAGCAACAAACTACAACATGGCAGAGAAAGCAACAAACTACAACATGGCAGAGAAAGCAACAAACTACAACATGGCAGAGAAAGAAAACAAACTACAACATGGCAGAGAAAGCAACAAACTACAACATGGCAGAGAAAGAAACAAACTACAACATGGCAGAGAAAGCAACAAACTACAACATGGCAGAGAAACAAATAAACTACAACCAAGAAATAAACCACAGCATCTAAGAAAAATATAAATACATGACGGAAAAACCCAGCCTACAACATATGAGTGAAAGAAACCAGCTATAGTATGGCGTAGAAAGAAAAATACCAATAACAGCAAAAAAAACAAATAAAACACATGGGAGAAGAAGATATAAACGAGGAGGAGAAAATACAACAACACAGCAACATGGCAGAAAGAGAAACAAGTTTCATGGCAAAGAAACAAACTACAATACATCAGAGAAAGAAACAGCAGACTGGTGAAGAAAGAAACGTGTACAATATTGCAAAGAAAAAAAAAACACTACAAATGATAGAAAAAGAATAAAACTACAACATGGCGGAGACTAATCAACAACAACGGCAGGGACAAAAGCATACTACAACATGGCGAGAAAGAAACAAACTACAGCATGGGAGAAAGAATCAAACTACATGGCGGAGAAAGAAACAAACAACAGCATGGCGGAGAAAGAATCACAACTACATGGCGGAGAAAGAAACAAACTACAGCATGGCGAGAAGAAAGAATCAAACTACATGGCGGAGAAAGAAACAAACAACAGCATGGCGGAGAAAGAATCAAACTACATGGCGGAATAGTAAAGTAGAACATGACGAAGCAGGAAAAAAGACTACAACATGGTGGAAAAAAGCATATGCCAATGTGGCAAAGACAAAACAATCTATATGGCGGAGAAAGAAAACGGACAACTTGCAGAAAAAGAACTACTACATGGAGGAAAAACAACGAACTACAACATGGCGGAGAAAGAAAAAAACCCAGAACATTGCTAGAAAGAAACAAACTACAATATAGCGGAGAAAGAACAAACTACAGCACGGCGGAGAAAGAACAAACTACAGCACGGCGGAAAAGCAACAAACTACAACATTGGGGAGAGTGAAACAAACCACAACATGGCAGAGAAAAGAAACAAACCACAACATTGCGGAGAAAGAAAAGACTACAAAATGGCACTAAAACGACAACAACATGGTTTGGCAGAGAAATAAACAGCAACATGGCGGAGAAACAAACTACAACATTTTGGAGAAACTCGCTTCAACTTGGAAGCAAAAGAAACAAACTCCATGGCGAGAAAGAAACAAAATTATACATGGCGTGGGGGAAATCTACAACATTACGGGAAAAGAAACAAACAGCATTGTGTATAAAGAAATATACAACGTGGCAGAGAAAAAAAAAGAAACTACAAGGCGGAAAAAGAAACGACCAAAGACATGGCGGTGAAAAAACGAACTACATCATGAAGAATAAAAATCTAGAAATTGAAAAAGAAGCAAGCTACGACTTGTTCAAGAAAAAGCAAACTGCACGGGAGGGAAAAAAGCAAACTACAACATGGCGGAGAAAGAAACAAGCTACAACATGGAGAAAGAAACGAACTAAAACATGGCAGAGAAAGAAACAAACTACAGCATGGCGGAGAAAGAAACAAGCTACAACATGGAGAAAGAAACGAACTAAAACATGGCAGAGAAATAACAAAGTACAAAATGGCAGGGAAAGAACAAACTACAACATGGCGGAGAAAAAAACAAAATACAACACAGCAGAAAAAGAAACAAACTACAACATGGCGGAGAAAGAACAAACTACATTACATAGATAGAAACAAACTACATGGAGTATTAAAAAATAAACCAGAAATAAACCAAATGGAGGAGAAATAAACAGCATGGCGGAAAAAACCCAACCAGCATGGCGGAGAATGAAACAAACAACAACATGGCGGAAAAAGAACAAACTATAACATGGCGGAGAAAGAAACAAACAACATGGCGGAGAAAAACAATCTGTAAAATGGCGGAGAAAGAAATATGCCACAAGATGGAGAAAAAGAAAAAGCTACAACATCGTTGAGAAAGAAAGAAACTAAAAGATGGCGAACAAAGACAAACTTCACCATGGCGGAGAAACAACAAACTACAACATGGCGTACAAACAACAAACTTCAACATGGCGTACAAACAACAAACTACAACATGGCGTACAAACAACAAACTACAACATGGCGTAGAAACAACAAACTACAACATGGCATAGAAACAACAAACTACAACATGGCGTAAAAACAACAAACTACAACATGGCGTAAAAACAACAAACTACAATGTGGCGTAGAACAACAAACTACAACATGGAGCAGAAAAAATCTAACTACATTGCGGAGAAAGAAACAATATGACGGAGAAGGAAGCAAAATACATGTTGGAAAAGAAACAATCTTACAACCTACCAAAGAAAGAAGCAAACTCCATTTTGTTGGAGAATAAAAAAAATCTTCAACATGGCAGAGAAAGAAGGAAACTAGATCTACTACATGGTAAAAGAAACAAACTACATGGCGGAGAAAGAACAACATGGTGGAGAAAGAACAAACTACAACATGGCGGAGAAAGAAGCATACAACAAGATGGAGAAGAAAAAACAAGCTACAACATCAAAGATGGCAAAGAAAGAACAAGTTACAACATCAGTAAAAAAAAAAAAAAAAAATAAATAATAAAAAAACTACAACATGGCGGAGAACCAACTAACTCCAACATGACGAGAAAGAAACAAACTACAACATGGCGGAAAAAGAATAAACTACATGTCGGAGAAAGAAGCATGCCACAAGATGAAGAAAAGAAAAAGCTACATCATTGAGAAAGAAACAAACTAAAAGATGGCGAAAAAAGACAAGGTACAACATAATTGAAAAAGAAACAAACTACAGCATTGCGGAGAGAGAACAAACTACAATGTGGAGTAGAAAAAACAATATGGCGGAGAAAGAAACAAACTACATGTTGGAAAAGAAACAAACTTACAACATACCAGGGAAAGAAACAAACTACATCATATTGGCGAAATAAAAACAAACTTCACCATGGCTGATAAAGAAACAAAGTACAACATGGAGAAAGAACAAAAGACAACATGAAGAAAGAAACAAACTACAACATGGCGGAGGAAGAATAATCTACAGCATGGTGAGGAAAAACAACAACATGGAAGTAAAAGAACAAACTACAACATGTCGGAGAAAGAACAAAATACAACATGAGGACAAAAGAAAGATTTTGCAACATAGTGGAGAAAGAACAAATTATAACATCGCTGAGAAGGACCAAACTACAAACGGCGGAGAAAAAGCAAATTACAACATGGCATTAAAAAAGAACAAACTACAACACGTCAGTGAAAGAAACTAGAACACATTGAGGAAAGAAACCGACTACAACATGAAGAAAGAACAGCCAATGTGGCGGAGAAACAACAAAAAATAAAATGGTAAAGAAAGAACAAACTACAGCATGGCGAAAACACAACAAACTACAACATGGAAGAGGACGAACAAACTAGAGCATGGTGGAGAAAGAACAAAGTACACCATGGCAGAGAAATAAAAACATGGCGAAGAAAGAAACAAACTACAACATGGCGGAGAAAGAACAATTTACAACATGGCGGAGAAAGAAACAAAATACAACGTTGCGGAGAAAGAACAAACAACAATATAGCAGAGTAAGAACCAACTATAACATGATCAGGAAAGAAACAATCTACAACATGGTGAGGAGAGAAACAATCTACAACATGGTGGAGTCAGAACAAACTACAGCATGGCTGGGAAAAAATGAACTAGGGCATGGAGAGCAAAGAAACAAACTACAACATGGCGGAGAAAGAAGATACTACACTATGTGGAAGGAAGAAATTAAATTATGGCGATGAAAAAACAAACTGCAACATGGTGGTGAAATATAAACACCTACAACATTGCGGAGAAAAAAAAACTACAACATGGCGGAGAAAGAACAAACTACAACATGGCGGAGAATAAAACCACAACATGGAAAATAACAAGCTACATCATCGTGAGGAAAGAAAAAACTACAACATGGCGGAGAAAGCAAAAAACTACATCTTTGAGAAAAGAAACAATCTACAACATGGGGAAGGAAAAAAACCCGATAGGGTGAGGAAAGAACAAACTACAACATGGCGGAGAAAGAACAAACTACAACATGGCGAGAAGAACAAACTACAACATGGCGGAGAAAGAACAAACTACAACATGCGAGAAGAACAAACTACACATGGCGGAGAAAGAACAAACTACACATGGCGGAGAAAGAACAAATACACATGGCGGAGAAAGACAAACTACAACATGGCGGAGAAAGAACAAACTACAACATGCGAGAAAGAACAAACACAACATGGCGGAAACAGAAACAAACTACAACATGGCGGAAACAGAAACAAACTACAACATGCGGAAACAGAAACAAACTACAACATGGCGGAAACAGAAACAAACTACATGGTGAGGAAAGAAAATGCAACATGCCAGAGAAAAAACAAAATAACATTGTGAGGAAAGAACAAACTACAACGTGGCGGATAACGAACAAACTACAATATGGAGAAAGAACAAACTACAACATGATGAGGAAAGAAAAAAGTACAGCATGGCGAAAAAAGAAACTTCCTACAACATGGAAAAAGGAACAAACTACAACATGGTGGAGAAAGAAAAAGCTACAACATGGCGGAGAAACAACAAACTACAACATGGCGGAGAAAGAACAAACTACATCATGGTGGAGAAAGAACAAACTACACCATGGCGGAAAAAGAAAAACACTGCAACATGGGAGAGACCAAAACAAACTCCATTATAGCAGAAAAAAAAACAATCAACGCGACATAAATACAACAGGAAGACTTGCAATCAACAGTTTGTTATAGACTTGATCAGGACCTGCTGTTGTTTTTTTCCTGTTAAAATAAAAAATGTAATTTCTTTTACGATCTGGGCAATATCTATTCTGCCTGTCCTAAAGGGATATGTTTCAGTTAGCCTTTTTATTTCTTTATTTTCCAGAACAGACTATCTAGTTTTTTTCTTCTTTTAAAAAAGAACAAAAAAACTTCGTCACAGAAAGATCAGTTATAAGTTCTTGAGGGTCAACAACAATGTAAGTTCTTGTATCTGAGAAATCTTCCGGACACAGTGTAAAAAATATACCTTTGTGTTTTTAGTTGCTTGTCGATTTCCAAAGTGAAAGACATCCAGCCTTTAAACACTTATTTTCAACAACATATGATTTCCCTGCTGTCATACGTCAATAAACTCAATAGTTACCCCCACCATTTCCGGTTTTAAGTTTGCTACTTTCGTGTGTGTGTGTGTGTGTGTGTGTGTGTGTGTGTGTGTGTGTGGTGTGTGGACATTTAAGTGATATAATTGGTAAAAGGTTACATGTTTATGAACTTCTTTGAACGCTCAGAGAGGGCTATATATGAATTTCATATCTTTTATTGTTATTGTCCTTATTTTTTATCATTTATGATTAGTAGTAGTAGTAGTATCATTTTTATTACATAATGATAACATACTATACCATGCACCACATCAAAGTATAGGGCCAGCGACACATTCACACACATTGAAAAACGTACACCAAAACACGAACGCCCGCATGCATGCCCGCGAGGCAAACACGCCCCCCCCCCCCCCCCCCCCCCCAAGATTAGGGGCAATTCGAGATGTGACAAAGGGCCGGTTTCCTGAAAGGGGGAAACCTGGCTTGAATATGGCAAGATTATCGGAACGAAAGCTGGTAGAGTACGCAATAATGCCTAGTAGTACACATAATAATGATGATAATACACAATATTGTGCACCACAGTAAAGTGCAGTGCCGCCACCACATGCCCACATATTAAAAAACGCACACACAAACACAGTGCGCGCTTAACACCCCCCCCCCCCCCCCCCCCTAAGAATAGGTCGCATTTCGAGAAAATGTGACAGAGGGCTGGTTTCAGTCTCGTCCTACCCCGACTTTTTATTTTATTTTATTTTTATTTTATACCACTTTATGTCACAGCAGATTTCTCTGCGTGAAATTCGGGCTGCTCTCCCCGGGGAGAGCGCGTCGCCATAAGTGCAGCGCCTACCCATTATTTTTTTTTCCCCCTCAGGGATGGTATTTAAACACGACACCTGTGTGCATGATGGTGTTTTTTTAATATAATTTTGTCATCCACTCCTACTGGCACACGATGGCCTGCTCTTCCGAAAGGCGGAACGGGATTTTAACGTGTGCGCAAGATGTTCTGCGTGCGTTCGCACACAGGGCCTCGGTTTCGAGTCTCATCCGAATGACTTTGATATTCAGTTCGATTTTTTCGTCAAACTGAGAAGAAAGGACGAGGCTGGGTACGAACCCAGAAACTCACGGTTTACATATTGGCAAGCAAACATCTTCACCATCCTGCCACCTTCCTTCTTTTGCAAAGTAACATAGCCCACGGCACCAAGAGACTGCTCTACTGTATGCAATTGCATACACACTTTACTACCATCTTCCGTTTGTGTGGCACCACTCTTGTGGCGACATCGCAGCCCCAAAGAGAGCGGACGGGCAAGAATAGAGCAAGTTTGTCGGAACGAAAGCTTGCACAGTGTGTGCAGTAATACCTAGTCGTAGACACAATTATAATTATGAAATACAATATGATGCACCACAATAACGTGTAGGGCCGCTGCCACAAGCACACACATTAAAATCCGCACACATAAACACCAGCGCGCACAAAAATGCGCGCCAGCATACCCCAACCCCCCTCATGAATAGGGGGAAATTTGAGATGTGCCAAAGGGCCGATTTCAGTTCAGTCATTCCCCGACTTTGCGCAGTAACAGATCCCAAAGCACCAAGAGACTGCTCTACTGTATGCATACACACTTTACTACCATCTTCCATATGCGTGGTGCGCGTCTTGTGGCGACACCACCGACCCGAAGAGGGCAGCCTGGCTTGAATAGAGCAAGTTTGACGGAACGAAAGCTGTTACAGTGTGCGCAATAACGCCTAGTAGTACAATAATAATGAACCACAACAAAGTGTAGGGCCGCCGCTACATGCACATACATTACAAAAACGTACACAAAAACACGAGGGCGGGTATACCTTCGCGCGTGCATGTGTTTGTGTGTTGTGTGTGTGTGTGTGTGTGTGTGTGTGTGTGTGTGTGTGTGTGTGTGTGTGCATTTGCATTTAATACTATTAATTCTTATTGGTTGTATGAGTAAGAAAAGGCTGAATGCAGGCGCTTCGGTTTGTTTTTACAAGATGTAGCGCGAAATAAATTCTATTATTATTATTATTATTGTTATCATTATTATTATTACTATCATCATCATTATCATTCGCTCCGCGTTTGCGAATTAGCGAATACAACCGTCATCCCCCCCCCCCCCAACCATTTCGGTACCTGTATTCAGACTTCAGGGAATAACTACATCAAAGCCACGTTAAAAATAAAGCTACGGCATTAGCTCATTTACCTCTTCTTTCTTATTCATTTTCAAAGGTGGAGACATACACGCGTGTACACACGACCCCCTCCATCCCCCCACCCTCTCCCCCTCCACCACCACCACAACCATCCCCACCATCACCACGCCCAGTCCTTATCATCATCACTCATCCTCTGCTGCGTTGAGCTATGTCAAGCTGCATGCAGATAAGCTGCTTTGTCACAGATTACGATCAAATAATCTAACGGAGCCTGCGACCAGGTGACAGCCAGAGTGCCGTTATTGGTGTAGCAGATTTCTACAGTTTAATTTCCCTGCAACAAAAGCGCGGATTTTCTTCATGGTGGTCAATGTGTGTGCCGTCGGGAGAGGATGACAAATTTTACAAGCTGCATGCAAAGGGTACTGGATTTAAAAAAAACAAAAAAACCCCACATGACTGTTTATTCCATTGGGGACGGGATAGTCTAGTGGTCAGAACATTGCGCTCGCAATTTGACGACCCGGGTTCGATTCCCGTTCGAGGAGATTTTTCTCCAGGAGTTAATATCAGTGCCGACTCCACTCTCCCCCAAAGTCCTTCGGATGAGACTATAAACCGAGGCCCCGTGAACGCACGCAGAACATCTTGCGCACACGTTAAATCCTGTTCCGCTTTTCGTAAGAGTAGTGTAGGCCATCGTGAGCCGGTGGGAACAGATGATATTTACAAAACTGCACACACACGGGGACTGGATGTAAAAAAAAGCACATGAGTGCTTATCCCAGTATCCTCGATATAAAAGAATAAAATGAAAATAAATTTTAAAAAATATATCAAAATTCCATAATCCTCGAAATAAAATAGAATAAACACACACGCACGCGTGCGCGCGGGCACACACACACACACACACACACACACACACACACAACACACACACACACCGCGCGCCCCGCGCGCGCGCGCGCGCGCGCACACACACCACACACATAGATACATACACACACACAGAGATAGACATACGCATGCCTGCGTGCGCAAACACACACACAATACACACACACGCACGCACGCACGCTCCCACTGAGCCCACAGCACACTCACTCTGGGTAGGAGCCGGCCAGAGTCCGAAAAGTCCCTATAACTCATAGGGGAATCGAACCCGCGACCTTCCAGTCCGGAATCCAAGGCGCTAACCACTGCGCCGTGGCGGCTGGGTTTTTGTGCTTTCTGCTTTACCTCTGGCTTTTGGGTTTGTTCCTGTTTCGGTGGGGTCCTTCTCTCTCTCTCTCTCTCTCTCTCTCTCCTCTCTCTCTCTCTCTCTCTCTCCTCTCTCTCTCTCTCTCTCTCTCTCTCTCTTCTGTTTCCTAATCAGGGCAAAGTGATTCCTCTCTCTCTCTCTCTCCTCTCTCTCTCTCTCTCTCTCTCTCTCTCTCTCTCTCTCTCTCTCTCTCAACTAAAACCAAAGACCACCATTGTAATGAAATTTTGAAATGTATTTGATTCTCGCACCAAATTTTGTAAATTCTGAAAAAAGACATCTGCATCAGCACACTGTGAGTAACAGTGAAGAAAATAATAGCATTACCACTAGTTGTTACAAAAAGATAATCACCTAACTATCGCAAAAACTTTATATATATATTTTTAACTACCCAAAAAACCTACGTAAGGAAAGTATTAGTACTTTTTGGTAGGGAAGTAACATTCAAATCCCATGCTTTGATAAAACCAATGATTACTAACAACTAGAACCCCCCCCCCCCCCGCCAAACTTTTAAAAGATATTTATTTAACATGCATGAAAAAATAAACAACACACACACACACCCAAGTTAAAAAAAAGAATCTTAAAAGCATTTGAGATCTTCAATCG
>CM060328.1:50233434-50255934 GCA_030674155.1 Stramonita haemastoma
GACAACATTTCTTTCTACCCTACACTTTAGAATAAAATAACATCGCAACTGATGTTAAAACAGTTTAGAAACATACGGAACTGCATGAAAATGGACTACCCTATGATTAGGCTATCTTTAGCTTTTTACTAAGATATATGCCCAAGTCTGTAACTCCATGTAAGCATCAGGCAGTCATACCATAATATAATTATGGTGGACTGAAGGGATATTAGAACAGCTACACATCATTTTAAAAATAAAAAACAAAAACAACATGCCTTGACTAAATTTAGGCACATTTTAAAAAGGATACTTTCTACACGTTCGTGAAGAATGAAAATGTGTGAAATTGGAGTGGTTAAACGTTGATTTTGTCTGATTTGTGTTCGCGTGTATAATGTACTGTAGGCACTAGAAAGGCTGCAAAATGTTAGACCCCCTCCCCCCCCCCCCCCCCCCATAAAGTCCTTCGGATGAGACTATAAACTGAGGTCCCGTGTGCGAATGCACACAGAACATCTTGCGCACACGTTAAAACCCGGTCCGCTTTTCGGGAGAGTACCCCATTGTGAGCCGGTAGGAGCAGATGACGAAATTTACAAAACTGCACACACATACGTGACATAGGCCTACATGGGGATTGGATGATGTAACAAAAAAAAAAAAAAAGCGCATGAGTGCTTATTCCATTATCTTCGAAGTAAAAGATTAACACAAAATAAAACAAATAAATGAATAAATACATATCCATATTTAAGACTCCATGAATAGTCACATGTATCTGAAAACTGACGAAACATTCTTGAACAAACCAAAACAAAGAGACTCGAAAAGTACGCTAGTATAGTAGGCTATAGACTAGCCTACCTATCCACTCACTGAAATTTGTAGTCCACATTTTCGTCTTTCCCATGGATATCGGCTAAAGCATCTTCCTTCTCATCCAGTGACAGTGAGACGAACAGTTTTTTTATTTGTGTTTCTACATTTTCCCATTCTTGTTTTCGTGGGCTTACTTCCTCCGCCATGGTGTTCAGCTCGCTCCCGGTCCAGTGACTTAGGCCTACAACGGAAAATGTCGAGTAGGGAAGGCTAGGCTAAACCTATGCTACCCGTCGGTCAAGTTTCGCGCGACACATGATGTCTAGCCAATCATATGACTCTATTTTTATCACGTGGTTAGCCGATAGCCTAGGGGAATCCCCGTCCACTGACTGTGTTAATTTAAGTTACGCTGTTAACTGAAAAACAAACCCAGCGGATTTAGAGTTTAATGTTTCGGCTTTTATTTTTTAATATGAACATGGGATGACTTTGTATGCTTATAAATGGGAAAGAAATATATAATCATTAAAAAAAAAAAGAAGAAGAAATATTGAAACTCTGCAGCATTTCAAAAGAATAAAAGCTGGTGTGAGAAATCTTGCGTAAATGCATTGTCCCCTGTGGGGCGATCCAGACTGTAAAAAGCCCCCTCCATTAAATTTGACCCAGGAGTTTATTTTATAAGGTATTTAGTCTTTCGCTTGAGACTATAAACCTTGTGTGCGAACGCACACAGAACACATTTTGCGCACATGTTAAAAACCCGTTCCGCCGTCCGTAAGAGAAGGCCATTGCTTCTCAGTAAAAATAGAGTTAGAAAAAAAAAATGCAGGCACTCATGTGTCGTTTTAAAACACAATCTTCAAAGTCGGATTACGGCTACCTGAAAATGGTGTGTAAAATTGGTCGTATACGAAACATATCACCATTTGTGAACCTTAGAGTTCTAGCAGAGGAACAGGTTGGGGGGGGGGGGGGGGGGGGGGGGGGGGGGGGGAGCAAAGGCAAGAGGACAGGGTCGTGTCAGACGAATCAGCATAATTAGAATGATAATGAGAATCACAGGTTGTGGGTTTAAATCCCCGCAGCGCATACTGTTAGTGAATAAAAAAAAAAAAGTAATGTGTTGCTTTTAAAAATGTTTTCTTATAATTGTACAACATATTCATACATAATATAATATCAACACATGTACAGACTGCCAGTGCTTAATCCCCAAAGGTGTAAAAACATTGTTGTTGTTGTTGTTGTTGTGTTTTTTGTTGGTGTGTGTGCGTGTGGTGTGTGCGTGCGTGGCACGCTAGCCTCTTTGACTCCCCCTCCACCTCCACACAAACATCATACTCTGCACACTAAGCAACTATCGTCTGTCATATGTGCTGTGCTACAATGATTGAGCGCCTCACATGTCAGGCCCAGCACATCCGACTTCGGCGTGTGAGAGATAATTATCTTTCTGGTGTGTTTCTGTAACGTTTTACCACACCCTGAAGTTTGAGATTGCTAATGTACACACACATGCTTCTCTCATGCGACTACAGACCCGAAAGCCCTGCTAAGCAACCCAGGTCACTCTGGACGCACAGCATCTTGCGTACCCGGTAAAAATCAATTCACTGTTCACACAAGAGTCGGACAGCTTAACTTTTATCGGACGGCACAAACATACTCAGCATGCACCCTGAGACCTGGAGAGGGATGGACTCCACCACCCAGGTACTTTGCCTAGGGGACACTGCCTGAGAAATGAGTGCAGTGCTCCCCGACCTTGAGAGAAAGGAGAGGTCATATTGGATGTTTTTGAATTTATAATTCAGAGAATATAGAGGGTAGGGAAAGGGGTAGAGCGGGTAGCCTAGTGGTAGAGCATCTGACTGCTGATCTCAGGTACTCTGGGAACGTTGGTTCAAGTCTCGGCTGTCAGTCATTTACTGAAAGGTGCATTTTCAGGAACTTAACATTGGTCTTTTCTTTTTCTTTTTCTCGCTCTTGGCTAGGCACTCCGAGGTTCACCAATGGTGAGATTTTTGCATATGCGACTATTTACCCACCATTAAGGTAGCTGCATTCCGACTTCAGAAATGACATCGAAACTCGACACCAGCGTGCATGTGTTTTCGAAATTGTCATCCGATCCTACAAGCACGCAATGGCCTACTTCTCCGAAAGGCGAAAAAGGTTTTTAACATGTGCACGCGATGTTCTGCGTGCGTTCAGTTTTGTTTCAGTAGAATCATAGTCCTTTCCAGCAGAAGCTGATATCAGGACTTGCAGCCGCGAACCAGGAAGTTGGAGGTCCCACGCTCCCGCAAGCTCTCCCACTCCAGCACCTCGGGCCACCCCAAAAATGTTACAATTTGTAGAAATTGATGAAGCAGCAGCGTGCGTTTAAAACCACGAGAACTTGGTTTATAGTCTCATCAGAAGGACTCTCGGGGCAGCGGAGTCGGTACTGATGTTATCTCCAGGTGAGAAATCTCCCGAACAGGCTTCTCAGTGATGGCTCAAACCCAGGCCGTTAGATCACTAGCTCAACGCTCTACCCTCTAGGCTGGCTACCTCCTCATCTAGCTCTGATAAGGGCGGGGACTGGATGTAAAAAGCATACGAGTGCTTATTCATTATCCTCGAAATAAAAGAATTTGCCTTCCCTTGCCCTTGCCTCGCCTTGCCTCGCCTCGTCTTGCCTTGCCTTGCCTTGCCTCGCCTTGCCTTGCTCTGATCTCGGATGCATTGAGGGCATTAGATGAAGTCTGTGCTGCCAGTTACTTACTCAAAGGAGCATTCCCAGGACTTCATACTGACTCTAGCCGCCGCTGTAGTCTAGTGGTTAGGGCGTTGGACTCGTAATCTAAAGGTTGCGGGTTCGATCCCAGCTTTCGGCTATGGCGTTGTGCCCTTGGAAAAGGCACTTTACGGCTATTTTCTCACCCCACCCAGGTGTAAAAGGGGTACCAACCTTGTGTTGGGGGTTAACCCTGCGATAGACTGGCGTCCTATCCAGGGGGGAGTCTATGACTCTCAGTCGCTTAACGCCACAGAAACCGGGATAAGCACCGGCCTGATGAGCCTTAGGCTCGGGACAGACTTTAACTTTAACTAACTCATACTGACTCTGACTTTGGAAGAGACAGTAGACCAAGGTCCCATGTGCCAACACACAAAAAAAACAATTTGGGGGACAAGATAGCTTGGTGGTTAGAGTGCTGCGCATTACACTTGCGATCTGACGACCCGGGTTCGAACCCTGTTCACGGGGATTTTTCCCACCTGGAGCTAGCATCAGTGCTAACTCCACTCCTTCGCCCCCTCCCCCTCCCCCCCCCCAAAAAAAAAGTTCTTCGGATGAGAATATAAACCGAGGCCTCGTCTGCAAACGCACGCAGAACATCTTGCGCACACGTTAAAATCTGTTCCAACTTTCAGAAGAGTAGGCCATCGTGTGCCGATGGGAACAGATTACAAAATTTACACAACTGCATGCACATGGAGACTTGATAAAAAAACAAACAACAACTGCGTCTTCTGTTATCCTCGAATAAAAAAGAGAATCATTAAAAAAATTTTTTTAATGCACATACGTTGAAGATCCATCTTTCGTCATAGAGCAGACTATGACTGGTGGTATGGATGTCACCAACGTATCTACCCAGCATGCAATATGTGCACTATCAGGCCTAACTGAAGACCATTGAGCGCAGGGTGCAATACCCCCCCCCCCCCCCCCCCCCCCCCCCCCCCACACACACACATAAGAAGTCAATGACCAATATCCAAGTGTCCACAAGTGGAGAAAAAAATACCGTATGGTATCTTTATAGGGGGGGGGGGGTATAATTTCATCCCTGTCCTATCAGTAGGCCTATGTGTCCTCTGTGGTTGTGTTGTCCCACACAAAGTCATGGGGTACACCAATAGGCATAGTCCTACCTTCTGACCTACTTATTTGAAGACATTTTCAATCTGATTGCCAGTTGTTTATAAATAGCCTAGGCCTATTCTTCATTCACTCGGAGACTGCAGGAGGGAGGGGAGGGGAAATTGTAGGGGTGGGGGGATCGCGTCGTAACTATTATAAGCCCTCCACAACAAACATTTTAGTTAAATTTCCTACCACAAACCAGACATTCTGGCGTTATGACGTCATGGTAGACCCAAACAAGACTTGTGCAGGGTAGGCAAGGCCTAGGCCTAGCCTAGCCTATTTTTGTTTCGGCACTTCTCTCATGAGAGTTAGCTTAGCCTATCATTCTTACAGCCCTACAGTGGTCACTACCGGCAAGGGAACTAGCTGTACTGTGCACAAATCAAATCAAATCAAATCAAATTCTTTTATTTCGAGGATAATAAACGTCGATAGGCTAGCCTAGGCCTAGAACTGGTTAGAACTGGCTAGAACGATGTCGAAGCAACGAGCACCAACCCCAAAGTTTCGCGACTAGCCTAGGCCTCTAGGCCCTATAAACTTCTTTTGGACTGGGACAGTGAGACCGACCAAAGATATGTCGTCCTACGTCCGAAGGACGCACTAGACCTATCTTTGGTCCGACAATCCTGCAGAAGAAAGTTCTGATGAGTTCGTACCAAATTATGAAGGCGAAACTTCTCGATAGAAAATGAAACAAAAGAAACTGAAGAGTTCCCTGCTGATCCACAACAATCAACCTCAAGCGGAACAGGTCGATGTTTTGGGGGACGGAGGAGAGGGGGGGGGGGGGGGGGGGGTGTCTTGGGAAGGTTGTAGGAAAAAAAGTCTCAAAATTAGGTAGGAAAAAAAGTCACAGGAAAAAAAGTCACAATCAGGTCAAACAAAGCCAAGTAAAATCCAGTTTACAAAACACACACACACACGCACGCACGCACATACGCACGCACGCACGCAGGCCAGAGAATAAAAGTAAAATAAGAGTAATATCATCAAGAAAAATGTGCAGTGCAGTACAATGCATACACACACACACAGACACACACACAGGCACACACACAAGCACGCACGCACGCACATACGCACGCACGCACGCACGCACGAAGGCCAGAGAATAAAAGTAAAATAAGAACAATATCATCAAGAAAAATGTGCAGTGCAGTACAATGCATACACACACACTCACACACACACACACACACACACACACACCACACACACACACACACACACACACACACACACACACACACACACACACACACACACACACACACGCACACACGCACGCAGGCACGCAGGCATGCAGGCATGCAGGCCAGAGAATAAAAGTAAAATAAGAGCAATATCATCAAGAAAAATGTGCAGTGCAGTACAATGCATGCATACTCACACACACACACACACACACACACACACACACACACACACACACACACACACACACACACACACACACACACACGCACGCACGCACGCACACACGCTTGTGACTTTTTTTCCTGTGACTTTTTTTCTGTGACTTTTTTCCTGTGACTTTTTTCCAATTACCCTTGTGAAGTGCCTTACGGGGTTTCTGTTTTTTATGTACTGAATAGAATAGTTATTATAGATAACATTTCACTTGTGAGTTAGTTTTTTTTTCATTGTAAGATAAATAATATGCACTCTGCCACAAACATTCCCAATTTCAACACAAACAAACCTGTGGGGTTTTTTGTTATGATGCTTTTATTGCGCCACTCACTTTTCAAATCAGTAAGTTCAAAATCGCTTCTCTCCCCTTATGCTTGGTATGAATAGGGTAAAAATCAGATATGGGGGGGGGGGGGGGGGGGGGGGGGGGGCGGGGGCGGGGAGGGAAAGTGCGGCATGGTGGTGATGGGGGAGAGGTATGTTTACAAGAACTCTTCAACTCTCAACATAATCTAGAAAGGCACATGACCGCTGGGATAACAGGAACAGGCACATGATTTCACTTTCGTGATAATAAAGTGGCTGTGGCATGATAGGACAAGGCAATAACGACATTTCTCAGTTCAGAGAGAGAGAGAGAGAGAGAGAGAGAGAGAGAGAGAGAGAGAGAGAGAGGAGAGAGAGAGAGAGAGAGAGAGAGAGAGAGAGGATTTATTCTTTTATATAAAAAATAATGAAATAAGCACTCATGTTTTTTTCATCAGTCCCCGTGTGTATGCAGTTTTGTAAATTTTTGTCACCCGTTCCCACCACCGGCACACAATGGCCTACTCTTGCGAAAAGCGGAACAGGGTTTAACGTGTGCACAAGATGTTCTGCGTGTGTTCACACACGGGGTCTGATTTTAAGTTTCATTGGAAGGATTTTTGGGGAGAGTGGAGTCGGTGTAACATGCTCAAAACACTACCGTGCAATAAAGACTACAGTAGTGGTTTGGGCGTAAGGCTTCCACGCCATAACCACTACCCTAGTAACTTTAGCACATGCTGTAAACACTACCTTAGTGACTTTGGCCTACGCTATGAACACTATCTCTAAGCTAAAAACACTACTGCTTACACGCCAGATTGACTACCCACGCCAAAAACACTGCTGTCGTTCGTCAATAAACACTACTGCAGGTTGTTTTCCTGGTTTAGACATTATGCTGAAAACACTATCCCAGTATTTTTAAGACCAGTACCTTTGGCAGTAAAAGCTAAATCGACGCAAGACACACGTACACAGACATAGGGAAAATGAGAAAAAACAAACAAAAACAATATTACTTTCGTTTCTCTTTTAAAATGAGAAATGCAGCCTTACTTACGCTTTTCTTTTCTTCTTGAAAACAAGTGTTATAGTGTGCACTTTACACACTATAACGTTTAAAACAACAACCCCCTTCCTCCCCTTCTCCCCCTTCTCTTCCCCCTCTCTTCCACCCCCCCCTCCCCTTTTCCTTTCCCCCTGTCTAAAAGGCAGTGTTACGTACTGTTGGTGTTGGCGTGTGTTTGAAGTCTCTTTTCTCACCTTAGTGTGGAAGTGTCTCCAGGTGTGTAGGGCCAACGGACTTAACAACTCGTGCACAAAGGCCTACAGCGCCAGAGTTGGAGGGGAGGCAGATCCTTTGTCCTTACCTTACTCTCTGTCTGTCTGTCTATCGGTCTGTCTGTCTGTCTGTCTGTGGATGGGGTCACCTGTGGTCTAAACATGTTGAATGACAGACTGAGGCAGATGTTGTGTGTTGTGTGTGTGTGTGTGTGTGTGTGTGTGTGTGTGTGTGTGTGTGTGTGTGTGTGTGTGTGGCGTGGTGGATGTGTGGTGATGGAGATGTGGTGTGTGTGTGTGTGTGTGTGTGTGTGTTGTGTGTGTGTGTGTGAGGATGGAGAGAGAGAGAGAGAGAGAGAGAGAGAGAGAGAGAGAGAGAGAGAGAGAGAGAGAGAGAGGAGAGAGAGAGAGGTGTGTGTGTGTGTATGTGTGTGTGTGGGGTGTGGTGTGTGTGTGTGTGTGTGTGTGTGTGTGTGTGTGTGTGTGTGTGTGTGTGTTTGGTTGTTGTCGTTGTGCGAATGTGTTGGCTTCCCAGTTTGACGAAAAAATCGTCTGATGTCAAGTCATCAGATGAGACTAAAAACCGAGGTTCCGTGTGCGAATGCTCGCAGAACATCTTGCCCACACGTTAAAACCCCGTTCGGCCTTTTGGAAGAGCAGGCCATTATCTGCCGGTAGGAGTGGATGACACAATTATATATATATATATAAAAAACAGCATGCACACAGGTGTCCTGTTTAGACACCATCCCTGAGGAAAAATCGGGGAGTTGGACTAGAGCGCAGCCCAATAGTCTTCCGAGACTGATGCATGCCTGCTACTACTGATCGGGAGAGTGTTTTTAGCATACTTGAATAGTCTTTTTTGCTTGAGGATAGTGTAATTGGCGTAGCCAGAAATAGTGTTTTGGGCGTGAAAGCCTGTGCTTTAAACACTACTGATAGTGCTTTCAGCCTTGCCAAAATGACTATGGGAGTGTTTGTCGCATAGAGTGACTTTGGCTTATTACATCGGCACTGATGTTAACTCCAGGGGGAAAAATCCCCTCGAACGGACAGGTTCGTCAGATTGCGAGCGCAATGTTCTGACCACTAGGCTATCCAGGGTGGTGGCGGGGAAGGAGGGGGTAGGTGGGTGGTATTTACAAGAACTCTTGAACTGTAATCCACACAGGCACATGACCGCTGGGACAACAATAACAGGCACATGACTTCACTTTTATGACAAGAAGTGGCTTTGGCACGATACCACAAGGCAATATCCACATTATTCAGCTCAGAGAGAGAGACAAGGCAAGGCAAGGCAAGGCAAAATTCTTTTATTCGAGGATAATAGATAAACACACATGTGCTTTTTTACATCCAGTCCCCGCCCCTTTCAGGGATAACATCAAGATAAAAAGACAGCCTCAACTAAAACAAGATAATGATCCAATTACCAAGAGCAAACCATACCAAGTATCAAACAACAGGTAAGAAATAAGACAGAGATACAATATTAAGGTAATGTTATTTAAAAAAAAAAAAAAGGCACTCATTCAGAAACGAAAATAAGAAGTAAGAATCAGTGATGATTTTGATTTGAATAATAAACAAGCAAACAAACAAACAAAGAAACAAAAAAAAACAAAAACAAACAAACAAACAAACAAACAAACAAACAAACAAACAAACGAACAAACAAAGGCGCAATGATTATAGATCTGACATGAGAATATGATGAGGTTAGATGACTGAAAACATCAATCCACCACCATCTATCATCAACATATGTCCCATAAAACATAAGATTTTGATAAAGGGTGAGAAAGAACAACAACAACAGGTAAGAAATAAGACAGAGATACAATATTAAGGTAATGTTACAAAAAGGCACTCATTCAGAAACGAAAATATGAAGTAAGAATCAATGTAGAATTTGATTTGAGTACAAAAAACCAAACAAAAACCAATCAAATCAACAAAAAAAGAAGAAAAAAAGAAAGGCGCAATAATTAAAGAGCAAACATGAGAATAATGATGAGGTTAAATGACTGAAAAATCAATCCCACCATTATTATACAAAATAAGTCCATAAAGCACAAGTTTTGAACACAAAAAAACCCCCACACCAACTCACACTCACACACACACAAACACACACACACACACACACACACACACATACACAACACAACACACACACACACACACACACACACACACACACAGAGGGAGAGAGGAGAGAGAGAGAGAGGAGAGGAGAGAGAGAGAGAGAGAGAGAGAGAGAGAGAGAGAGAGGAGAGAGAGAGAGAGAGAGAGAGAGAGAGTGTGAGAGTGAGAGAGGAGAGAGAAAGAGATAGAGAGAGACACAGAGAGAGAGTGAGAGAGAGAGAGAGAGAGAGATGAGAGAGAGAGAGAGAGAGAGAGAGAGAGAGATGAGAGGTGGAGTGTGTGTGTGTGTGTGTGTGTGTGTGTGTGTGTGTGTGTGTGTGTGTGTGTGTGTGTGTGTGTGTGTGGGGTGTGTGTGTGTGTGTGTGAACACGCGTGTGTTTCTGTGTACATGTTTGTGTATGTGGGTGATATAGTGTGTGAGCGCGCATAAGTGTGTGTGCGTGCGTGCGCGCGCGCGCGCGCGTGTGTGTACAAATATTGTATACACCACAACTAAGAACTTGTACATAGTTATAACATGAAACAAAAGACAAGGGTTCTAACATGTCAAAAATTCCACAAAATAAAATTCGAAATTAACCTAGACAGAAACATAAAAAACAGTTTCTAAGAAACGACCGACTGGACTCTTACTCAAGCTTTTTACTATTTCTAACACTTTCAGATGATCAGATAAAATATCTGTAAGGGATAAACAATCAGGATCAGCATGAGACAGCCAAGTCAGCAAATACTGCTTCAACTGACCGAAGTATAAAGTCACATGTCTTGGTGTAATCTGGTTTTGATCAATGCAGCACTTCATGCCCGCGGGAGAGGTACCTGCTTGTTGCTATTTAATTAAGACACAAGTGTATCATTTTGGGGGAGGCCTGAGGTGCTGAGATGGGAGAGCTCACCAGAGCGTGGGAACTTCGACTACAGGCTGCGATCAACAACAGACCTTCGACTACTGGCTGCGATCAACAACAGACCTTCGACTACTGACTGCGATCAACAACAGACCTTCGACTACTGGCTGCGATCAACAACAGACCTTCGACTACTGGCTGCGATCAACAACAAACCTTCGACTTGTGGTTGCAAACAACACAGACCTTCGACTACTGACTGCGATCAACAACAGACCTTCGACTACTGGCTGCAAACAACAACAAACCTTCGACTAGTAGTGATGTGTGCAAATAACAACAGACCTTTGACTAGTGGTTTCAAACAACAACAAATCCTTTCGACCTATAGTGGTTGCAAAACAACAACAAACCTTCGACTAGTGGTTGCAAATAACAACAGACCTTTGACTACTGACTGCGAGCAACATCAAATCTGACTACCCCAGGAACAACAACAAAACCGACTATTCCTGAGAGAACAACAAACTCGACTGTTCCTGAGAGAACAACAAACCCGACTACTACCCCGTGGGTGCTTGCACCCACAACAACTTGTCCCTAAAAGGCTGTATTGCCATGAGGACGTAAAACTACCCCTTTTCGTAATCTGTTACCCTAAATACATGGCACATTTCGACTGAATTCAGTTTTGAGGGCATCCAGTCTTAATCTGTATATCAGTCTATGATACACATTAGTCATAACAGAGAAACCTTTAGACTCCCACTAGGTCCATTCACGTCTAGCACATCCTTTTGAATGGAATATATCACGATGTAGAGTGTCACACTGGTCCCAGTAAGTTTTCTTAAGAAGACAACATTCCTCTTGTAAGGACAGGGAATTAGTATTTTGATTGAACTTTGATTGCTCATTGCCCCCTTTTTAGATGTACAATCTGCCCACTCATTTCCCCAAATACCACAATGGGATGGAACCCAGCAGAATTGTACATATGAACCATGTATAGATTTTTAAAAATCAAGCGAACAATTTCAGTCAAAATCTCTCCTCTCATACGAGTATTAAAAGACTCTAAAGACTGTAGAACAGACTTGGTATCAACACACAGTAATACTTGTAAACAAGTAAATGAAAAGTTCAGCAGGTGATTCAAAACCATTACAATAGCAACATGTTCAGCTGCGAAAAAAAGAAAAGTTTTTTCGGTGTAATAAAACCTTTCAATTTTCAGAGCTGGAATTACAAATCCAGAACCGGCAACCTTATCATTAAGTACAGAGCCGTCATTAAGCCTCCCTCAGCTACCACCTAGCCCCCCGCTTATAGGGGGTCCTTCCCCTTGCGCCAACATCCACACATCAACACCGACTCCAACCCCAGAAAGTCCTCCGGATGCCACCACCCATCGCGATCTCACGCGCCCACACAACACCCCAAACACGTCAAACTTCACCCTGCCCACTGAAAGAGCCCATGTCAACAAGCGCGAACTACAAAAAAATGGTATGTGAGCGCAGTGGTGTCACATCCAGATACCGTACCCAAGTCGCAATGGCTGGTAGGATAGGCGACATATGTAGGGCCTACCCAGCATGCACTCTACGACCTGACAAGGGATGGGATTCGCAGCGTCCAAAAAACTCACAATGTACTGCTAAAAAAAACGTTCATGCAGTAGTAGGGGACGTCAAACCAAGCCGAAGACACTGACATTGGCAATAGAAAAGTGTGTGGGCCATTTTGCAGGAAATGCCAAAATTTATGGCCTACAAAATCTAGGCTCATTCGGATGAGACTATAAACCGAGCCCCCGTGTGCGAACGCACGCAGAACATCTTGCGCACACGTTAAAACCCCGATCCGCCTTTCGAAGAGCAGGCCATCGGGTGCGGTAGGAGCGGATGACAAAATTATATATATATATAAACCAGCATGCACGCAGGTGTGTTTAGACACCATTCCTGAGGAAAAATCGGGGAGTTGGAGTCCCAGGGCAGCTCGGGGCTGTATATGGCAACGTTCTGGTGGCTCCTGCGACGGCACTGCAACCATTCGTATCGGTCATTGCCTTTCCAATGGATCATTCCAGTGGCGTGGAGAGGGGGGGGGGGGGGGTCTGCTGCATGGGTAACAGTTTGCCCTGCATACTTACTTTCCAGGCTTTGCTCTCTAACGACTACAGCGCAACTCCATAGTCTTCCAGACATGGGTGGCTACTATCTACTACAAAATCCATAAGCAAAAGGAACCGTAGGTATAGACATCTCAGGGGGACCTGCCATAAAACAATCTAGAATATGAGACAACAATGCCACAAGGTGTATTAAAGCTCGGTATGGTTTTTCTTCTGAAGTACCAGTGCTAAAAGGTCTACTGCACGGAAATGTACTTAGTTCCTTTATTTTTTATTTCTTTTTTTTTTTTTTTTTTTTTTTGGGGGGGGGGGGGGGGTAGACCTATGAGGTCATGGTCTCCCAATTTATGTAGACTATACTGATTCGCCATGAATATACAATGAAAAAAGAATCAATGCTATTTCAAACCTGATCTATGTCAATGACCACGCAATGCTTGCTATAAAGGCAGGACTATAAAAAGAAATTAGAAAAACCCTCTGTGTACTGAAAGTTAAATATCAACTCAGAAAAACAACAACCCAGAATAGTAATATCATTAACTGAGACAGACCCCAAAGCACCAAGTCACCTAGGCCTGCATGCACGTAGCCACTCAATCACAAAGCAACATTTTGAATACATTTGTCAGCAAACACATAAAACAAATTCATTTACACACACACACACACACACACACACACACACACACACACACACACACACACACACACACACACACACACACACACACACACACACACACACCAAGCATACCAGAGACAATTCAGCACACTCATCCCTGCTATCCCCTCCCATTTTGCCTGCATGTCTGTCTGTCGTGTTCGAGGATGACCTCCAAAACAGCAGAGGAGGCAGCTGCTGTTTCGGAAATTGGGCAGAATTTTGATTATTATCTTGCCCACAGTCCCAGACGAACTACTCTTTCTATTTCTCTTTCTTCGGCCAAGAGGGCTTAAAGACAGTCAGCGTTGGAGATGTTCTCCAAAGGCCAACTAGCTCCCAGGGCTGCAGTACATAAAGACTGTACAAGTCAGAGAGTCATAGTCGATTACCGAAGACTATATTAATGTAAAGTGGAATTCCATGAGTGGGAAAGCCACTGATCATACAGCCTCTCCTTTTGCTGCTGTCTCCAGCATCAATGGTTTGATCAAGAACTGGGATAAAGCCCTGGTGCTGAAGACAGAATAGAGGCTATTCATTTGTATATACGTATGTATTATAGGAATACTTATATAATATTGTTTCAAAATGTACAAAGGATCCTTGGAGAAGCACAACAATAAAATTGTTTGTCTGAACCAGTCCAGCTGATGATTGTCAGAGAGTTGATTCCAAAGCGTCACCGCCTTCGGAAAATTTTGTGCCGGCCATTCCTCTTTTCTATCCATCTCTTTGTTTCTGCCTGGTTTCTTTTCTTCCGGTCACCCCCTTCCTGTCTGTTTTCTGCTTTCTTGGTCCATTCCTCTGGCTTTTCTTTTTCCAGAAAGACAAATCAAAATATAACAATTCTCCACGACGCCGAAGTAGGATGTGCTGCAGTGGTTGCTGTCTGAGCGTTTGAGGAACAAGAAAAAGAAAGAAAAAAACTACAAAATTATATGTTTTAAAGATGAACACAGCAAAGTTGTTTTTTTCCCATGGCGACACAGGATGTTCTGTCCTCTTCTGTTACACAAACACACACACACACAGTGAACACACACACACACTCAGTGATCCACACACAGTGACACACACAGTGACACGCATACAGTAACACACACAATAACACACACACATACAGTTACACACACACAGTGACACACACAGTGACACACACAGTGACCCACACACTGTGACATACACACAGTGACACACACAGTGACACACACACAGTGACCCACACACACACAGTGACCCACACAGAGTGACCCACACACAGTGACCCATACACAGTAACACACACACAGTGACACACACACACATACACAGTTTACACACACACACACACACACACACACACACACACACACACACACACACACACAACCACACACACAGTGACCACACACACAGTGACACACACACACACAGTAACACACACACACACACAGTGACACACACATACACACACAACACACACATACACACACACACACACATACACACACACAGTAACACACATAACACACACACACACAACACACACACAACACACACGACACACACACACACACACACACACAACAACACACACCACACACGTTGATATCACTTTTTAGTGGAAGGACGTTAACTGAAAGTACTACTACTACTACTACTACTACTACTACTACACTACTACTACTACTACTACTACTACTACAACTACTACTACACTACTACTACTCTACTAACTACTACCTACTACTACTTACTACTTCTGACTACTACTATCTACACACACACACATACATACACACCACACACTACATACACACACACACGCACGCACAGTGGCACACACACACACACACACACACACACACACACACACACACACACACACACACACACACACACACACACACACACCACACACACATGGCAGCAGTTTAGAGTCCGTCACGCTCAGAAAAGAAGGTGGCATTGTGCAAGATCTGATGAGTCACGTACCCTGTTAGAGCATCTCTGTATGAACGTGACCAGACTACACAAACAGAGTTGATGAAAAAATCGGGGTAAAAATTTAGATTACCTGGTTTAAACGAGAGAAAAGTGTTTTTTTTAATTCTCTTTTTTTTTTTTTTATTGAAAGAGGGTTATAGAGTAAGCAATGCTTACTTCTCTTTTTAAATTTTTTTTTTTACATTCAGTCCTCTGATGAAATAAACAACCAAAGACCACAAAAACAAAACAACCACAACAAAAACAAGAAACACCCCCCCCCCCCCACACACACAACAACAACAACAAACAAGAAAAAAGTAAATGCACTCAGTATGAAAATACATCGCGGAAATGTGTTTAGCAATCAAGCCAATATCTACCAACAACAAGGGAACAGAAGGAAAATTACTTTCAAGGTTAAAGAGAGAGAGAGAGAGAGAGAGAGAGAGAGAGAGAGGAGGAGAGTGAGAGAGAGAGAGAGAGAGAGAGAGAGAGAGAGAGGAGAGAGAGGAGGAGAGGAGAGAGAGAGAGAGAGAGAGAGAGAGAGAGAGAGAGATTTGATTATTATTCTTTTATATCAAGGATAATGGAATAAACACTCTTGTTTTTTTTTTTACATCCAGTCCCGTGTGTGTGTGTGTGTGTGCATTTTTGGAGAGAGAGAGAGAGAGAGAGAGAGAGAGAGAGAGAGAGAGAGAGAGAGAGAGAGAGAGAGAGAGAGAGAGAGAGAGAGAACTCGAACTCGAACTCGAACTCGAACTCAAACTCGAACTTTTAATTGACTTTTGGCACGATGGCCTCCATCACAAGGTGAGCAACATTGCAAACATAAGAAACAAAAATATTCCGTTGAAAACAATATATAGAAGCACAGAGGTTTGTTTTTTCAAGAGATTCATGTTATCGGTTAATAGCATAATAGAAAAAGCATTGTTAGTTTGGTTACGAACATTTTCTTTAGCATCCGTCTGCAAGCATGATGGGCATCTTATCCATTTTTTCTGATCTCAAAACATTTGTGTAAGAACCAAGCCAACTGTCGTGTGGTCTGGGCCTTTCTGCACGACAAAACATCCAGCAAGCTCTGGTCTTCAAAATGTGGGGGTACCGTCTTAAAAACATCTGGACGAATATTGTTGTATTTACGGCAGTGAAACAAAAGGTGTTTTTCATCTTCTGTGATCTCCGGGCAGAAGGGACAGTCATTCATGCCTGGGTTAACATCGCGATTAAAACGGTTTCTGTGAGTGTTGATGTCACTGACACCAAGTCTGAACCGAACCAGAGAGTCTCTAAAGACTTTTATAGTCACTTCTGAGAAATAGCTCTCTGTTGAGAGGACAGGTTTGAATGACTTGTATAGATTACAACGCTCGCTGTCCCTTATGTCCGCAAACCACTCTTGATGTACACTATCTATCACTCTTTGCTTAAAAGCAGACAAGAACATTGATTCATTCTCTACTCCTTGGTTTAACCATACAAAATTAAAACCTAATGTTTCCAAAAGTGTTCTAACTTTTGATACCCAGTTACTTTTGCCTTGATTGTCCAGATTAAATAGCAATTGGTAAGCCTGATGAGGGAGGCGAAGTCTATCCATTTTTATTACACGGAACCAAAACTTCAATGACCTAATGAAGCAATTAACTATGAGGGGGTACCTCCCCAGCTCGCCGTATACCATGACAGAGGGTGTACGAACGGGGACATTCATGAACTTTTTACATGCATGCAAATGTACTTTTTCAGTTGAATCGCTGTTATGCAAGAGCCCGTGATTATTTGACTGATGCAGCAGACCCCATATTTCAGAGGCGTAAAGAAGAGTTGGCTGCACTATAGAATCAAACAATTTGAAGAATGTCTGTTTGGTCATACTGTCGATTCGTTTTAATGTCCGTGTAATATCTGCTGTTGCTCGTTTACCTCTGATTGCTAGGCGCTGTGTATTCCGGGATGTGCTCATAGTGGTTGAGAAATTAAACCCAGGTACATATAGTTATTGACCACTTCCAGCTGTTCTCCTCCAATAGACCATCTTTCATGTCTTCCTAAATATCCCCCTTTCCTGAAAACCATCACTTTTGTTTTGTCACAATTAATTTCAAGTTTGAGGTTAGAGCATGCTTTACTGAGACAGTTTAGTTGATTTTGTAAGCCAGATGGCGAACTTGACAACAATGCCAAGTCATCTGCAAACATGAGGACAAAGAGTTCCCTGAGTCCAGGGCACAATTGGACACCATGCTTTCCTTCAGCTGACAAATTGTCTGCTAATTCATTAATTATCATTGAGAAAAATGTAGTACTAGCTACGCAGCCCTGTCTCAAACCCTGTGGACAGTCAAAAAAGTCTGTGACATCGTTGTTTGCAAGCACACACGCTTTCAAAGACTTATACATTGCTGACACAGCTTTAGTGAATGCCCCAGACGTGCCAGACCTTATCAATGCTCTCAACAGGATTGAGAACTCTGAACTCTGAACGATTTTATTGTAGAAGGCCACCGGACCCATTACAATTTCACACACTCGCTATCCCCCCCCCCTCCCCCCACACATTAATTTCGTTTTCAATCCTTTCCAAGAATGCACCTGAAAACACTTCCAAGCACAACGATTATAACATTCACTTGTGGTATTATCATACATCTGATTAGAATGTTTGCAACATTTTAGACTAAACATGAATTTAGTAACTAACTAACTAACTAACTAAATAAATAAATGAATAACAAAAATTGATTAGAGAATTGATAATTAGGGCACAAATTGTACACAGAGTAGCATAAGACACTGAAACAACTTGAGAAATACGTTAATCATTTTGCTACAGCCATCATTCTAAAGCAGAACGCCTTTTGTTGGAATGATATATGAATCGTCCTAAGTCATGAAGGCTGTCTACTGTAGGATGTCATGGACAGGATTGAGAGAGAGAGAGAGAGAGAGAGGAGAGAGAGAGAGAGAGAGAGAGGAGAGAGAGAGAGAGAGAGAGAGAGAGAGAGAGAGAGAGAGAGAGAGAGGCTGACGTGACGCCATGAGTATACAGTTTTAATGAATTAGGCTGCCTACTGCATGTTACAGGGATGTAACTCTGCCTAACATCCTCTAACACTGGACAGCATAAAACAAAATGTACTTTAACCTCAGTTGCTTGCTGAGAGAGAGAGGAGAGAGAGAGAGAGAGAGAGAGAGAGAGAGAGGATGAAGGAGAGAGAGAGAGAGAGAGAGAGAGAGAGAGAGAGAGAGAGAGAGGAGATGAGAGAGAGAGAGAGAGAGAGAGAGGGAGAGAGAGAGAGAGAGAGAGAGAGAGAGAGAGAGAGAGAGAGAGAGAGAGGAGAGAGAGGAGAGAGAGAGAGGAGAGAGAGAGAGAGAGAGAGAGAGAGAGAGAGAGAGAGAGAGAGAGAGAGAGAGAGAGAGAGAGAGAGAGAGAGAGAGAGAGAGAGAGAGAGAGAGAGAGAGAGAGAGAGAGAGAGGAGAGAGAGAGAGAGAGAGAGAGAGAGAGAGGAGGAGAGAGAGAGTGTGAGAGGATAGAGAGAGAGGGGAGAGAGAGATGAGAGAGAGAGAATGAGAGGTGAGGAGAGAGAGAGAGGGAGATAGAGAGAGAGAGAGAGAGAGAGGGGCAAATTATTTTATTTCGAGGATAATGAATAACATTCGTGTGCTTTTTTACATCTAGTCCATGCCCTTATCAGGGATAAGATCAAGATAAAAAAAAAACCCTCATCTAACTAAACAACAACAAAAATAATGACCCTATTACCAAGAACAAGAAACAATCTCAAGTAGCAAACAACAGACAAGAAATAAGACAGAAAAACAAATATAAGGTAATAATAAAAAAAATTGATATGCACTCATTCAGAAACAAAATACGAAGTAAGAATCAAACGATGATTATGAATTTTTTTTAAAACGCGCTAATAATTGAAGAGCAAATCAGAGAATATAATGAGGTAAACAACTGAAAACATTAATCCACAACCATATAATTATCAACATAAGTACCCCCCCCCCCCCCTCATCCGTCCAACGACCTTCTGCCGTGAGCCTCCAGCTCCGAAAACTTCGACACGTCAGCTCGGGAAACGAAACCTGGGGTTACGATGAGACTAGCGCCACAGAGGTCACCACGTTACAAACAATGTTCTTTTATTTTGATGGATCGGTGGTCTATGGGTAATGCACCTGCCAAGAAAGCGAAGAGTCCGTGTTCGAAGTATGTGGTGGTTTGATCCCCATTTGAGCTCGAAACTTTTCCCCCTTCCATTATACCATGAGTGGTGGTCTGGGTACTAGTCTTCGGGATGAGACGATAAATTGAGGTCCCGTCTGTTACCCATATTTTTATCTATCTATCTATCTTATCTATCTATCTATCTATCTATCTATCTATCTATCTATCTATCTATCTATCTGTCTGTCTGTCTGTCTGTCTGTCATTGCCTGTCTATCTTATCTATCTATCTATCTATCTATCTATCTATCTATCTATCTATCTATCTATCTATCTATCTATCTATCTATCTATCTATCTGTCTGTCTGTCTGTCTGTCTGTCTGTCTGTCTGCCGTCTATCTATCTATCTATCTATCTATCTATCTATCTATCTTCTATCTATCTATCTATCTATCTATCTATCTATCTATCTATCTATCTATCTATCTATCTATCTATCTGTCTGTCTGTCTGTCTGTCTGTCTGCCTGTCTATCTATCTATCTATCTATCTATCTATCTATCTATCTATCTATCTATCTATCTATCTATCTATCTATCTATCTATCATCTATCTATCTATCTATCTATCTATCATCCATCTATCTATCTATCTATCTATCTATCTATCTATCTATCTATCTATCTATCTATCTATCTATCTATCTATCTATCTATCTATCCCTTAGTCTAGCGACCGTGGGGGGCACCTATCAAGACTTGACAACCAGTTCCCTCCTATCCTCTCTCTGCTCTGCCTTTCTCAGGGTTTTGTTGAGTTCTAGGCCTGTCCATTCGCTGATGTTGTCTCCCATCTCTTCTTTGGTCTGCCTCTTTTTCTTCCTCCTTGAACAGTGCCTTGCAGTATTGTTTTTGCTAGTCCTTTTGATCTTGTGACATGCCCGTACCATTTCAGTTAACGCTTCTTTACGATTGATAGAAGATTTTCGTAGGGACAAATGGTTTGCTGGATTCTATTATGCACATCTTCGTTGCTTATGTGGTCTCTGTAGGAGATGCCAAGGAGTCTCCGGAAGCATCTCATCTCTACCGCCTGTACTCTTCTCTCCAAGTCTGCAGTCAGATTCCATGATTCACATGCATACAGGAATGTGGATAAGACAAGGGAGCGCATTAGTCTGATCGTGGACTTGAGTGAGGTATTTTTCATCTTTCCAGATGGTGTTCAGTTTTGACAGTGCTGTTATTGTCTGTGCGATCCTGCATGCTACCTCTGGCTTGGACCCCTTGTCTGATACGACAGGTACCAAGTACTTGAAGCTTTGAACTGTGTCCAGCTTCTGGTCATTGACCCTGATATTAGTATTGATGCCCTTGGTGTTATTGGTCATCAGTTTGGTCTTCTCTGCACTGATTTCCACGCCGTATGTTTTAGAGGCCTTGTTCAAGTGTTCTATTAAGCTGGCAAGCTCCTGTTCTGATCCTGCTAGTCTGTCAATGTCATCTGCGAAGCGGAGGTTTGTAATTGTTCTGCCACCAATGCTGACTGATCCTTTATGGGGTTCCAGTTCATGCATCAGCCATGATTCTCTCAAAAAAGATATTGAAAAGAGTGGGTGAGAGTAGACAGCCCTGCCTTACTCCAACTGTTGTTCGAACCACTCTCCAATGTTGCTGTTGTAGTACACTGCACTGGTGGCCTTGTTATACAGCTCTTTGATGACTCTGCTCAGGTTTGCATTGATGCTGTACAAATTTATGGTTGCCCACAAAACTGCATGCTACACCCTGTCGAATGTCTTCTTGAAATCAGTAAATACGTGGTAGAGGTCTTGTTGGTGTTAAAGGTACCGCTCATAAAGTATTCTGAGGTTGAATATCTGTTCAGTTGTGCTACGCCTTGCTCTGAAACCTGCTTGTTCCTCAGCAATGATGGTTTCTGCTTGTGGCTTCAGTCTGTTCAATATAATCTTCAACAGGACCTTGCTTGGATGGCATATGAGGCTGATTGCGCAGTGATTCTGGCACTGCTGACGATTTCCTTTCTTGGAGAGGGTGATGATGAGTGACTGTGTCCATGGTGTTGGCCATTTTCCTGTCTGCCAGATATTGTTGCATCCCTTCCAGCTTGAACCAACTCAGTAGGAATGTTATCATCCCCTGCTGACTTCCCCTTTTTCAGCGATCTGACTGCTGTTTCCACTTCTTCTCGGAGGGTAGGGTGGCTGTCTGTATCTATGCTTGTGGGGACATTGAGGACTTCTGAATCTCCTGTGGTTTTGTAGTTATACAGGTTGGAGCAGTTTTCTGTCCACCTGTTCCGAATATCCTGGTCATCATTTAGGTACTTCCCATTTTTGTCTTGGATTGTTTAGCTTCTTCCCTGTTTTGTGCCAGTCAGGTCTTTCACCAGTTTAAAAACAACCCATGGCAACAAATGTTGTACATGGCAAAGTTCTGTAGAAAAAAGAACGTCGCTTGCTACCAAGGAGTGCAGGGTTATGCAATCTTGGGTAAATCCTCAAGCAAACTCTAATCACACACACACACACACACACACACACACACACACACACACACACACACACACACACACACACACACACACACACACACACACACACACACACACACACACACACACATTATCAGGCTGTAAACTTGGGAATTGTATGCTGGTAAGTAGCACTGACGACATCGATGTTGAGCTAAGGAGAAAATAACAGGCAAAACAGTCTTAAGAAATGGTCAGCATAGTCACAGCTCCTTAGCCAAATTAGGCAAGTCGTGTCGTGGCA
>CM060328.1:50258434-50265934 GCA_030674155.1 Stramonita haemastoma
TATTATACTATATTATATCATGTCATATCATACCATATTACATCACATCATATCACACTACATTATATCTCATTATATCACATTATATCATATCATATTATATTACACTATATTACACTATATTAACTTTTCCTCATGGGTATGCTGGGGGCCATGGGCTGGGAATTTTACGCTCTATTATATAATTATATGATGACATCATAATGATATGCTATGCTTTGATTTATTGTGTTATTCTATAGTATTTCATCCTATGTTGTGATAATTCCATGTCAAGTTACTTAACACTACCTCGCCAAAAAACCCACAAAAAACACGACACACATCAAAACAACAACAATCGCAAAAAAGGAAAAAAAAACAATAATTTAACAAGAATCTTCTTTTAATCTTTCATGACCAAAATCAAGAAACCTTAAAAAAAAGAAAACAAAAGAAAACAACCCCCCAAACCCAACAACAAAGACAGAGGACGAACCGGAAGTGAGAAGTCAACAGGAAGTCTAGAACCGGAAGCCTAAGGACACGGCAAGATGGCGACCTCCTGGGACCCGTCAGCTGTGAGCCGAGTGGAGGTGGACGAGGTGTGGAAAGCAGTGGGCCGTTATGGCCGTTACCAAGTGGTTCAAATCCTCACCCTCAGTATGGCTGGCATGTCTCTGGCTTACCCCGTCTTCTCTGTGATCTTTGAAGGTAAAACCCTGAGAATTGTTGCTGTTGTTTGAGGTGGTGGTGGTGGTTGGGTTTTGTTGTTGTTGTTGTTCTTCTTCTGTTATTGTTGTTGTTGTTGTTGTTGCTCTTGTTCTTGTTTTCTTCTTGTTTTCTTGTTCTTGTTCTCTTGTTCTTGTTCTTATTCTTCTTGTTTTTGCTTGTTCTTCTTTATTTCTTTTTTTCTATCTTTATCATCATCATCATCATTTTCTTCTTCTTTTTCTTTCTTTATTTCTTTTTTTCATCTCATTTATCTTCATCATCATTTTCTCTTCTTCTTTTTTCTTTCTTTCTTTCTTCTTTCTTTCTTTCTTTCTTTCTTTCTTTCTTTCTTTCTTACTTTCTTTCTTTCTTTCTTTCTTTCTTTCTTTCTTTCTTTCTTTCTTTCTACTTTCTTTCTTTCTTTCTTTTGTTCATCATGTCTTTTTCTTCTTCTTCTTCTTTCTTTCTTTTGTTCATCATGTCTTTTTCTTCTTCTTCTTCTTTCTTCTTCTTCTTCTTCTTCTTCTTCTTCTTCTTCTTCTTCTTCTTCTTCTTCTTCTTTGTAATTCATCTTCTTTGCAATTCTTCTTCTTTGCAATTCTTCTTCGCAGTTCTTTGCAATTCTTATTCTTCTTTGCAATTCTTCTTCGCAATAACACTTTTCCTTCATCCATCAGACCATTAGTGATGGCCTGGGTGCTAGTTTTTCGGATGAGACCATAAACCGAGGTCCCGTATGCTATACATCACTATTTAGCGCACAAAATAGAACCCGCGGCAAAAAGAATTGCCCCTGGCAAAATTCTGTATTAAAAAAACCCACTCTGATAGCGAAACAAATATAGTTGCAGGCAGGAAAAGAAAAAAAAAAGGTGACCCTACTCTTATGGCGACGCGCCCTCTCCGGGGAGAGCAGCCCGAATTTCACGCATAGAAATCTGCCTTGACCTAAAGTGGTGTAAATATGAAACAAGAACAGATTAAGAAATAACCTGAATTATGTTAATTAGGTCTGGTCTACAAAGAAGCATTGCAACTGATTCCTCTGCTCAAATTTCAATACTATAAATTTCTTCAATATCCTCATCTGTGTTTTCTGAAGGCAAGAGAAAAAAAGCCACGATCATTCCTTATCTTTCCCAATGGGAATGCCGAGGTCCTGTTAGTATTAATAGCATCTCCACTTCTGGGAATTCTGTGGTGCGAATTCCCTTTTTTTTCTATTCTGCCTTGTTCCTTTTTTCGTATCACCTACTTCTTGTCTGTTTTCAGCCTTCATTGTCCATTCTCTCGAGGTTTGTTTTTTTTTTATCCAGAAAGACTTACAAAATAACAATTCTCTCCCCGTCGAAGTCGGATGCCCTGGGTCTGATTTATCAGGCGCTTAATGGCAATTCAACTCATTTTTTGCTCATGTGACTGACAATAGCAGTTGCGGTCTAAGCGTTTGACTACGAAGAAGAAATCCCTGGCTCTTGTAAGATTATATATCTATATCTATATATAGATAGATAGATAGATAGATAGATAGATAGATAGATAGATAGATAGATAGATAGATAGATAGAGATATATATATATATATATTTGTGTTTGTTGTGTGTGTGTGTGTGTGTTTTTGTGGTGTGTGTGTGTGTGTGTGTGTGTGTGTGTGTGGTGTAATCCAGATAAGACTATAAACCGAGGCCTATGTGCGAACACACAGAACATCTTGCCCACACGTTAAAAACCCGCTCCGCCTTTCACAAGAGTAGGTCATTTTGTGCCGGTAGGAGCAAATAACAAACTTTCGAAATACACATGCACACAAGTGTTGTGTTTAGACACCATCCCTGAAGTCAGAATACAGCTACCTTAAATGGTGAGGGAAGGGGGGAGGCGGGGACGAACAGTTGCATAGGCAAATATCGCACCATTGGTAAAACGTTCAAGCTCTGGCCGAGGGACGAAAAACCAATCAACTTTTTTGTTTTGTTTTGTTTTTTATTCGTTTATATTTTTTCTGCTTGTTTCTATCCCGATATCATGTGTCGTCTGTCCTCCATTCTTAGGGTCAACGAACCCCCACACGTGCCGTCCTCCTGCCTCCTTTCTGTCGGAGTACGGGGTAGGTGATGCGAATGGTACAGTGGTACGGAGCAGCTGCACGGTACAAGCTATCAGGAACAATTCGGAGGAGAGAGAATTTGTCACGTCGCGTGTGATGGCTACGATTATCTTCAACCGCAATATGCCTCTTTCATGTCCGAGGTATGTGTGTTGTTTTGGAGGGAAAGAGGGGGGGGGGGGGCGGCGGTTGAGCGGGGGGGGGGGGGGGGGGGGGGAGAGGGAACAGGAAGGCGGTAGGGTGGGGAACATGTGGGGGTAGAGGGAAATGTGTGTGTGTGTGTGAGTGTGTGTGTGTGGGTGGGTGGGTCGGGGCGGGGCGGGGGGGGGGGGGGGGGGGGAGAGGTGGGGGATAGAGACGATATGTTTGTGTTATGTGTATGGAAATGGAGAGAAAGTGTGTGTGTGTGTGTGTGTGTGTGTGTGTGTGTGTGTGTGTGTGTGTGTGTGTGTGTGTGGTGTGTGTGTGTTGCCCCAATATGTATGTGTATGAGTGCATGCATTTGTGTGGATGCATGCATGTGTGGACGTAGATGCGTGCATGAGTGTGCATGTTTACCTGATTCAGTGTGTGTATCAACACACCTGTATATAATATAGTTACGGGTACAAAATATAGACATATTACGAGCAACAACTAAAAGCGTGCTCCAATTATTAAACAATACACTATTTCATTAGGCAGCTTAGGGTCTATACATATCAACTACTTCGGAAATATAATGCATATCAGTTACTTTGGAAATAAGATAGTGCTTTCATACTCATTTTCAATCCAAAATGACATTGTCACCAGCCACCATGGTGCAGTGGTTAGCTCCACGGGTTACGGACTGGAAGGTCAAGGGTTCGAATCCCATAAGAATCATAGGGAATTTTTCGGACTCTGGCCGGATCCTACCCAGAGTGAGTGTGTTATGGACTCATTGGGAAGACTGGGATCACACAGTTTTGCTTCATTCATTTTACAGATGTGATTTTGAGAGTGTTGCTTCAATTGCATGACCAACACTGCAGGTGTCTGTATCTCTCGGCCCGGTTGACGCCGGGATATATCATGATAGCAAGAGTAGAGTACAGCCCTATCACGTAGTCTCAAAGCAGATGCACTTCCATAGCAGCACAGCTGCATCATTTTCATGGTCACTGATCATCATGCCATAAAAGAAAATTGTCTCTGATTTTATAGGTCACAGAAGATGAGGCAGCCAAAAGAAAAAAAAAGAACATTGTTATCATTTATTCTTTTGCAAATGGACACACACACCCACACCCGCACCCACACACACCCACACACACACTCACACACACACACACACACACACACACACACACACACACACACACCACACACACACACACACACACACACACACATTTTAGTCTAGAGACAAAAAACACTAGAGTCAAAATATGGGAGGAGGGGAAAAATCTGTTATCTGATTTAACTCTTTCCTGACGCAGTGGGGACTAGTGTGTGACAAGGCGCCCCTGGTCCATCTCTCTCAAACCATGGTCATGGCCGGGATGTTCCTGGGGGCCACCCTCCTCTCCAACCTGGCCGACCGCTTTGGCCGCAAGAGGGCCCACGTGAGCTGTCACGTGGCCTTACTGGTGATGTCATTGGCTCTGGCCTTCATGCCCAATTTCGTCAGCTTTGCCGCCACCAAGTTCTTTGTCGGCGTGTTTCAGCAGGTTAGCAATGGGTTAAATGGGTGGGTGGGTGGATGGGTGGATAGGTGGGGGTAGATTGATGAACTGATGGATGGAAGGGGGAAGGAGGGAGGAAGGAAAAGACAGACAAATGGGATGGGTAGATGGGTGGATAGATAGACTGATAGACGGATGAACAGACAGACTGATGGATGGAAGGAGGGATGAACGGATGGAAAGACCGACAGACAGGTGGATTCATGGATAGATGGATGGATGCTTGCATTCTTGGATGCATGCATGGGTGGACGAACAGACGGACGAATAGGTAGACAGATGGATAGATGGATGGGTGGGCTATCTGGCTTTCAAAAATTGGTTGATTGTTTGAAGGATTATGTGACTAATGATTCGATTCGTCAGCTGTTTAATCACTTCATTGACTCGGACTTTTTATGGGCAGAGTAACAAACTTGACTGAGTAATCAATTGATAAATTGGTCTGTTGGTTGATTGGCTGACTGACTGACATATTATCTGACTCACAGAGGCTCACGATTGGTGAGAGCTTTGCGTATGTGACCGTTGTTCCCCGCCGTGAAGGTAGCTGCATTCCTACTTCGGGAAAACAACTGGGAACTGAACCTGCCAATGTGAGGACAGTCGGGAAGTACATCCATGCTCTTTCTGGTTTTCAACTGTCGTGGGTTCTTTTGATGTGCACAAGTATGTAAGCACATGGGTCCCATTGGCTTAGAGTCTCCTCCGAAAGACATGACATTCTGTTTTATTTTTCGGTCAAACTGGGAAGAAAGGGCATCCTCGAACATAACGGACAAACTCATCACTCTTATCTTCGTCGTCGTTCTCCTCCTCCTCTTCCTCCTTCTTCTTCTCCTCGTTGTTATGATGATAACGATGGTAGTAATGATGATGATTGTAATAACGCATCATCATCATCATCATCACCACCACCACCACCACCACCACACCACCACCACCACCACCATCATCATCATCATCATCATCATCATCATCATCATCATCATCATCATTCATCATCATCATCATCACCAACCAACCGAAGCCTGTGTGCGGTCTGTCAGGGCTGCATGATTCCCCTGGTGATCTACCTGCTGGAGATCCTGCCCACAGAGCAGCGGGCCTTCATGGGCATGTTCTCCTCCGTGCTATGGGCCTTCTCCATCATGAGCATGGCCCCCTGGCCTTCGTCCTCAAGAACTACAGCTGGAGGGACATCCAGATCGTCTTCGCTCTCATGCACGCCGTCTGCTTCCTGGAGATTTTGTAAGAACGGTTTGGGTTTTTGCCTGTTTTTTTTTTGGGGGGGGTGGGTGGGTAAGAATCTTAAGGGGGGTAAGTTAAAGTCTGTCCCGAGCCTAAGGCTCATCAGGCCGGTGCTTATCCCGGTTTCTGTGGCGTTAAGCGACTGAGAGTCACAGACTCCCCCCTGGATAGGACGCCAGTCTATCGCAGGGTTAACCCCCAACACAAGGTTGGTACCCCTTTTACACCTGGGTGGGGTGAGAAAATAGCGTAAAGTGCCTTTTCCAAGGGCACAACGCCATAGCCGAAAGCTGGGATCGAACCCGCAACCTTTAGATTAGGAGTCCAACGCCCGAACCACTAGACTACAGCTGCGGCTTAAAGGGGGTAAGGGGGGGGGGTTAATTTAAAGAAGACTTTTAAAGGGATTGCTTGGATGTTTTGAAAGGATTTTAAGGATTTTACGTCGATGTTTTGGAAAAGGTTAAGGTGTCCCATAACCTCTGTCGTCGTAGGGGAGCGAGGCATCAAGAGACCTGAGCTTTCTAGGGGGGGCCAACTATATATATTATTGAGTGAGGCGCCCATCTTCTCTCCCTCGCTGCTTGACCTTCCCTGACCCTAAAGAGGGTCAGGTACCTATTTTACAGCTGGGTGAACCGCGGGACTGTACTGAAGCCTAGACACACAAACGGTTATCCATCCACTTCGGACGGGATAGCTCAGTGGTTAGAGTGCTCGCTTTCCCCCAAGCCAATGTTAAGCTAGGTTTGTAAAGACTCTAGATGTTTTGTGTGAATGTTCTGTCTGGAGTACACGATTTGCCTGAAAGATTTTATAAGCACGACAAGGGGATTAGCTTGGGATCTGAAGCCACTTAAAGGGATTTTGTCTGTGGATTTTGCAAGGACTCCAGGGGTTTTTGCCTAGAGATTCTCTAATTTTTTTCCATGAGGTTTTTAAGGACTCTATTGGGTTTAGCCTGCAGATTTTGTAATGGCTCTTGGGGATTTACCAGAGGTTTTGTAAAGATGGCGAACTTACCCAGCATGCTCCTACTACTTGGAGAGGAATGGGCTCTGACAGGATTAACTGTGTGCACGACACACTGCTTGAAGAAATCAGCACATTTTTCTCCCGACTCCTGAAGGAGTTAAGGAGTTAAACTTAAAGGGGACAGGATAGCCTAGTGTCTAGAGCGTTGCGCATTGCGCTGGCGATCTGCCAACCCGGGTTTGAACCCCGTTCAAGGGGATTTTCCCCCTGGACTTAAAATCAGTGCCGACTCCACTACCCCTAAAAGTCCTTCGGATGGGACTAAAAACCGAGGCCCCGTGTGCGAATGCACACAGAACTTCTTGCACACACGCTAAAACATGTTTTTCGGATGAGTCGGCCATTGTGTGCCGGTAGGAACAGATGACAAAGTTTACAAAACCACATACCCACGGGGCTGGATGTATACACAACAACAAAATAGCCAACAAAAACACACGAGTGCTTATTCCATTATCTTTGAAACAAAATGATAATGATAATAAAAAAAAGAATAAGAGGAGAAGTCAAGTCATATTGATTTTATTTTTATTTTTAACAACACATACATACATACATACATACATACATACATATACATACATACATACATACTACATAATACATACATACATACATAATATATATAATATATAATCATATTATTTATATATTTTATATCTACTATATGTATATACGTATTAATATATATATATGATATAATAT
>CM060328.1:50278434-50280934 GCA_030674155.1 Stramonita haemastoma
TGATCTGTCATAGTACCTGTGCAGGATTTGAACACCATCCAGTTTCTTGCGATTAACATCGTTGTTGTTGTTGCAACGTTGTTGTTGCTGTTGGTATTATTATTACTTTCATTGCCAGTATAACCAATGGACACGTATACATTTTTTCTATGAAAAATTGGCAGTGATAGATGAGTAAGTGAGTAAAGGCCTTACAGAGAATAAACATGTGGAACAACAGAGATGCCGATGCAATGTTTGATATATTTTGTTATTGATATTGTTGGTGGGAAAGGCAAGCTTTTTCTGTCTGTCTGTCTTGTGTGTGTGTAGTGTGTGTGTGTGTGTGTGTGTGTGTGTGTGTGTGTGTGTGTGTGTGTGTGTTGTGTGTGTGTGTGTGTGTGTCACTGAGTATGAGAGAGAGAGAGAGAGAGAGAGAGAGAGAGAGAGAGGGAGAGGGAGAGGGCAAGGCTAGGCAAGGCAAGGCAAGGCAAGGCAAGGCAAATTCTTTTATTCGAGGATAATGAATAAGCACTCGCGTGCTTTTTACATCCAGTCCCCACCATTATCAGGGATAACATCAAGATAAAAAACGACCTCTAACTAAACAAGACACACACACACACACACACACACACACACACACACACACACACACACACACACACACACACACACACACACACACACACACCCTAACAACATGGGAACAGCATGACAGGTGCGTCATAGAAGACACAGCAGTATTTTTGAGGGAAAAAAATCCTTTACATCATCCTTCCCCCCTTGTCTGTACCCCCCCCCCCCCCCCCCCCCACTGCCACCACTGTTTCGTCATTACTGACGAAGCTGATACAGCGGAAAAATACGATGGTTTTGGTTTGTTTTCCTTAGAGTCTGGAAATAATTGTGAAGTTTTGATGTTGTTGTTGTTGTTGTTAGGTATATTTTCCTTCGCTAGGGTTCTGAGGTTCATCAATGGCGAAATTTTACGTATGCGACCGTTTTTACCCACCATAAATTTATTTTTTAAAATGAAGGTAGCCGCATTCCGACTTTGAGGATGGTGTCTATACACAGTGTATAATTATGCGTTTAAAAAAAAATGTCTTCCGTTCCTATCCACAGGAAATAGCCTACTCTTTCGAAAGGCGGAGTGAGTCTTTAACGTGTGTGCAAGATGTTCTATGTTAGCACACGGGGCTTCGGTTAATAGTCTCATCCGAATGACTTTGGGGGGAGTGGAGTCAGTACTGATGTTAACTCCAGGGTTATTTTATTTATTCACTTATTTTTTAATTTATTTATTCTTTTATTTCGAGGATAATGGATTAAGCACCCATGTGCTTTATTTTGTTTCCAGTCCCGTGTGTATGCATCTTGTCATCTGTTCCCCCGGCACACGATGGCCTATTCTTTTTTTTGGTATTTTTTTGTATTTTGTATTTTGTACCACTTTATGTCACGGCAGATTTCTCTGCGTGAAATTCGGGCTGATCTCCCCGGGGAGAGCGCGTCGCCACATGTGCAGCGCCTACCCATTTTTTTTCTTTTTCCTGCATGCAAGTGTATTTGTTTCCCTATCAGGGGGGCTTTTTTCTACAGAATTTTGCCAGGGACAACCCCCTTGTTGCCGTGGGTTCTTTTACGTGCGCTAAATAGTGATGTGTAACACACGGGACCTCGGTTTATCGTCTCATTCGAAAGACTAGCGCCCAGACCACCACTCAGGGTCTAATGGATGGGGAAAAAGTTTTGGGTCCAAACGGGGTACGAACCCCGCACACTCCGACCCGAACTTTTTGCTTTCTAGGCAAGGCGCGTGACCACCTAGACCACCGATCCACCATTCTTACGAAAAGCGGAACAGGATTTAACGTGTGCGCAAGATGTTCTGCGTGCGTTCGGTTTATAGTCTCATCGGAAAGGGTTATATCCCCTATAGCGGGTGCCACCGTGGGGGGCTCAATCTCAGGCCATCAGATCGCGAGCGCAAGGCCCTAACCACTAGACTATTTATTCCCTTGAAGTGTTAAGAAAACAAGACCACCAAGAAGAGAAAGATTTATGTATTTCACCTGCAGTGGAAATGATTGCGACGTCAACTAATGCCCCCACCCACATTCATGGAACTGAAGATCTGATAGTAAGCCTACAGGCTTTTTTTCTCATTCTAACAGGATCCTCTCTCTCTCTCTCTCTCTCTCTCTCTCTCTCTCTCTCTCTCTCTCTCTCTCTCTCTCTCTCTCCCTCCCTCTCTCTCTCGGAGTGGCTTCCCTTGCTTGGCTACCAGCAAGACGTGGTCTCAAAAGTGAGAAAAGAAATTTCCTATTTTCAAACAGAAAAAACTCCAGTATGCCAGTGACAGGACTACCATATTCTCTGGAAACAGTTTTGAACACCTTTCTGCAGGAAATGTCTCTGACATCGTACAAAATCGACGGCAGAGAGAATCAAACTGTGATTGTGTTGCGCCTGTCACCGGCCCACCGGCATCCTGCTACACACAGCCATGGTGACA
>CM060328.1:50290934-50300934 GCA_030674155.1 Stramonita haemastoma
CTAAGCAGTATAAAATTAACGATAGAAACCAATGTGCTGAGGAGTTTGAAATCAGATTTTTTTTTCATGTTACTTTTTGACAAGATTGAACGTCTGAATCCAGTTAGCGGCAAAGAATCCAGTTAAGGACACCACAAACGTGTCTGTTCAGGTTTTATTTCCCCCGTCTGTGTCGAGCGAAAACCGTGTATAATTTATGTCAAAATTCGTCTCTCCTCCTGATGTCTAGTTTTTTTTTATAATCTGCTCATGCTAATGTAGCTTTGTATGGTATGGTGTGGGTGTTGGTATGGTATGGTATGGCAACAACAACAACTACAACAGCACACACACACGCGCACGCACGCACGCACGCACGCACACGCACACACGCGCGCGCGCGCGCAACACACTCTGTATCTGTCTCTGTCTGTGTGTCTGTCTGCATCTGTATGTGCGTGTGTGTGTGTGTGTGTGTGTGTGTGTGTGTTTGTGTGTGTGTGTGTGTGTGTGTGTGTGTGTGTGTGTGTGTGTGTGTGTGTGTGTGTCTCTCTCTCTCTCTCTCTCTCTCTCTCTCTCTCTCTCTCTCTCTCTCTCTCTCTCTCTCTCTCTCTCTGCCTACTAGAGAAACTGTACTGTGTATGAATATGTATCCAGGATGAAGTGTGTGTGTATGGTGTGTGTGTGTGTGTGAGTTAGTGAGTGTGTGTGTTTGTTTATGCTTGTGGGTGTGGGTGTGGGTGGAAGGGTGCTATGTCTTGACTTTTGAGGATGAATTGTTTATGGGAGGGGAGTAGTTTGTGTCTGACTGGTTTTTGCTTATTCATTTAATTCGTTATGTCCTTTTTCAATGATTTCCTGATTATCAGTAATTGGATGACAATATGAACTGATGGGTTTTTTTTCTTTTTTTTCTTCTTTTGCTATCTTACATTTCTTGTCTATTAATTCATTGATTTATTCTATAATTGTTTCATTTTTGCCATGAGGGCCTGGTTGTAAAGAGCCTCTGGCTTATCCAATTACCCTCATTAAAATTTCGAGTTTTCGAGTTTCGATGTTTCTCTCTTGTAGGATATATTATCTTTTTTCTTACACTTTTTTCTTTTTCTCTTCCTTTTTTTCGAATGGTGTCGAGGTTGAAACTAGTTACCTGCGCTTGTTCTCCTCCTTTATTTTTTTCAGCAATTGCACTAACTTCTCTTCTGTGAAATTTGATCGTTTTTTTTCTAAAAAAATATTATTTTCTACTTTATCAAGTTTGTTTTTACAAGCTACATTTTGTTTTCATAGTAATCTTCCCTTCATGAATCAGTGTCAGCCCATTTCCAAGTTGATCTGACTATCAGCAAACATAAACTGATAATGATGAAATACTTTTTTTTAATTCTTTATTTTATTTCTTTCTTTTATCCCGAGGACAATGGAATAAGCAGTCCTGTGGGTTTTTTGTTTGTTTGTTTGTTGTTGTTTTTTTTTAGATCCAGTCCTTGTGTGTGTGCGTGGCTTTGTAAATTTTGTCATCCGTTCCCACCGATATACAATGGCCTACTCAAGATTACAAAAATATAAAGTGAAACGGATTTTAACGTGCGTGCATGATGTTCTGCGTACGTGTGCACACGGGACCTCGGTTAATAGTTTCATCCGAGGGACTAATCTCGGTGATGATGATGATGGTGTGTGTGTGTGTGTGTGTGGTTGTGTGTGTGTGTGTGTGGTGTGTGTGTGTGTGAGTGTGTGTGTGTGGAGAGAGAGAGAGAGAGAGAGAGAGAGAGAGAGAGAGAGAGAGAGAGAGAGAGAGAGAGAGAGAGAGAGAGAGAGAGTGAGTGAGTGAGTGTGTGTGTGAGTGAGTGGTGTGTGTGTGTGTGTGTGTGTTCGTGTATGTATCTGTGCGTGTGTGCGTACATGCATGTTCATGCAAATCAGTGGATGCGTGCTATCAATGTTGTTATCATTGCTGTTGTTTGAGTGGAGTTAATCACGTGCATTATACAAGAAGCAGCAAGGAAAGTTAAGTCATCACACTATCTATGCCAAGCTTCAATTTATTCATTTATTTTATTGTATTTAGTTATTCTTTTATATTGAGGATAATGGAATAAGGCACTCTTGTGCTTTTTTTACATCAGTCCCCGTGTGTATGCAGTTTTGTAAATCTTGTCATCTGTTCCCACCGGCACACAATGCCCCACTCTTACGAAAAGCGGAACAAGATTTATCATGTGCGCAAGATGCTCTGCGTGCGTTCGCACACGGGCCTCGGTTTATATTATCATCCGAAGAACTTCTGGGGAGAGTGGAGTCGGCACTGATGTTAACTCCAGGGGAAAAATACCCACGAACGGGAATCGAACCCGGGTCGTCAAATTGCGAGCGCGATGTTCTGACCATTAGCCCATCCCGTCCCCCAATAACTAGGCTAACTTCAGCACAACGGGGGACCGATAGCCTAGTGGTCAGAACATTGCGCTGGCAATTTGACGACCCAGGTTCGAGTCCGGTCGAGGAAATTTTTCTCCTGGAGTTAACATCAGTGCTGACTCCACTCTCCCCAACTGTCCTTCGGATGAGACTTTAAACCGAGTCCCCGTGTGCGAACGCACGCAGAACATCTTGCGCACACGTTAAATCCTGTTCCGCTTTCGTAAGAGTAGGCCATCGTGTGCCGGTGGGAGCAGATGACATTTACAAAACTACATACACACGGGGACTGGATGCTTAAAGCACAAGAGTGCTTATTCCATTATCCTCGATATAAAAGAATAAACCAAATCAAATAAATCAAATCAATCAAACAACGCATAGAGAACTAACTCTCTTTGACACAAGACACAAAGTCGTTGAACTTAGCAGATAAGAGTGGAGGACGTAGGCCTTTCTTTCATCCTTCTAGAAGAGAGGGAGGAGTTAGGGAGGGGAACCTGATGGATGAGGGGGAGGGGGGAGATTTGGGGGGGGGGTGTGGGGGGGTAGGCTAGGGAGGGATACTGGTACAAACTTGTACGTGTTCGTGACATCAACTGTGTGTATGCATATCTGGGCCCTGACCTTAGTAAGATTATTTCTTTTGAACGCACAAACTTCTGTGTTTTCCGCTTTGAGCGATATTAGAATTATTTTGTGTTTGTATGTCTGTGTGTGAATGCGTGTGCGCGTGTGTGTATGTTTGTTTGTGTATGTATGTGTGTGTATGTGTGTGTGTGTGTGTGTGTGCGTGCGTGCGTGCGTGCGTGCGTGGGTTCTCAAGTTTAACGTCTTTTCATTTTATGCGATGTTAGACTAATGTATGTGTGGACGTACAAGGTCGAGGTGATAGTGGGTTTTTTGTTTGTTTTTGGTTTGGTTGCTATTGCTTCCTCTTTACAGGATACGGAACAGGATCTCAAGTCGCACTAAACACAATGAACTATCTGTGGCAGTGTTTGAAAGTTGGACACGTCATGCAGACAGACGGAAAAACAGACGGACAGACAGACAGAGAGACAGACATTATCATTGACATTCTGACAAGTCATGTAGGCAGACAGACAGACAGAGAGACAGAGACAAAGATTCATCCATCCATCCATCTATCATCCATCCATCATCCATCCATCAATCCATCCATCCATCCATCCATCCATCCATCCATCCATCCATCCATCCATCCATCCATCAATGCATGCATGCATGCAGTCAGACAGACGGACAGACATATGTAAACAGTGTTATTCTGACAAGTCATGCAGGCAGACAAACTGACAGGCAGACAGACAGACAAACAGACAGACAGATAGACATAACAGACAAACGTGAACAGTATTTGACAATCTGAAAAATCATAAGGCAGGCAGGCAGGCAGACAGACAGACCGATAGACAGACATAACAGACAAACGTGAACAGTATTTGACAATCTGAAAAGTCATAAGACAGGCAGGCAGACATACACAGTGTTTGACCTACTGACAAGGCATGCAGACAGAGAAGCTAACGTAAACAAACGCCTTAATAGGGAAATGAAGCAAAGCGTGACCAGTATGCCTGTGTCATTGTGGTAAGGACACAAAGTCCTTATAAAGCTGGGCGTTTGCTTTGTGCAGTTATTAGTTCTTACTGCACTGGTGTATAGCCTTCGATATTTTCAGCGATTACAGGACAAGCTTGTGTGTGTGTGTGTGTGTGTGTGTGTGTGTGTGTGTGTGTGTGTGTGTGTGTGTGTGTGTGTGTGTGTGTGCGCGCGAGCACGCGTGTGTGTATCTGTGTCTGTATGTTTATTTTTTTAAATTCTGTTATTTCGAGGATAACGGAATAAGAACTCATGTGCTTTTTAAAAAAAATCCAGTCCCCGTGTGTATACAGTTTTGTAAATTTTGTCATCCGATGACAATGGCACACAATGGCCTACTCTTCCGAAAATCGGAACGGGTTTTATCGTGTGCACCAAACGTTCTGCGTGTGTTTGCACACGGAACCTCGGTTTATAGTCTCATCCAAAAGACTTCTTGGGGGAATGGAGTTGGCACTGATGTTAACGTGTGTGTGTGTGTGTGTGTGTGTGTGTGTGTGTGTGTTGTGTGTGTGTGTGTGTGTGTGTGTGTGTGTGTGTGTGGTCTCTATATATCTGTGCGTGCGCACTGGCGCGCGCGCGTGCGCTCTCTCTCTCTCTCTCTCTCTCTCTCTCTCTCTCTCTCTCTCTCTCTCTCTCTCTCTCTCTCTCTCTCTCCTCTCTCTCTCTCTCTGTGGGGGATGTGAAAGGCAAGACTGAAAAGAAGTCTAGACATTGCTTTGCCCACACTCCACCTTTAGCTCCTGGGTGTCATGTATCGTATACAGAATGCTAGTCAGAAAAAAAATGCTTGTTTATTTTCACAGATTATCTTAAAGTGGGAAAGCCCCCAGTGTACTTGGTTTTCTATTTCTTTCTTTCTTTTTTGAGTTGAGGACATAGAGCAATATTGATAAGTCACGAAATAGTTGGAAATGACAGACAAATGGTCCCGAGCATGCATATTATGGTTAGGAAGCCAGAACATGTCAAAAGACTGAGGGCGCACATTGTTTGCTGAAAAAAATTCAAACCTACCAAATTGGTTCACAGTCACATGAGTTTTGAGACAGAATCTAGTCTTTCAAGAATTTTTGTTTTCATTTCTGTGGATACCTTAGTATGCGCAGTAGGAATGCAAGAGTAATAATTATAGGAAAGCACAAGGAAAAGTGGCCAAAAAATAAAGGTAGGTGTAGCCTTCACTCTGCTTGGGGTCGATTCACCGACACCTTTGTTACGCTACCTGGTCTTGTGGTTGGACAGGCACGTAGCAATACAATAGTGAGTTTCTTTGACAGTAGATTATTCTTTTGTTGCTGTTGTAGTTTGTTGTACTCTCTGTATGTCTGTCTGTCTGTCTCTCTCTGTCTGTCTCTCTATGTCTATGTGTCTGTCTGTCTATCTCTCTGTCTCTGTCTCTCTCTCTCTTTGTGACACACACACACACACACGCACGCACGCGCACACACACACACACATCTCTCTCTCTCTCTCTCTCTCTCTCTCTCTCTCTCTCTCTCTCTCTCTCTCTCTCTCTCTCACCTATTACCATTGATATGGCTAATTTTGTTGACAGATGGTGGTGGTGTGGTGTTTTCAGTTGCTTAACTCGTTATGTTTTCTTGTTTGCTACTTACTTATCAGCGTTTTTATATTATTATTATAATCATCGTTTGATTGTTTATTTCCTGTTTTAGTTCTGTGTGTGTGTGTGTGTGTGTGTGTGTGTGTGTGTGTGTGTGTGTGTGTGTGTGTGTGTGTGTGTGTATTATGTGTATGTGTGAATGCATTTTGTTACTTTATTATTGTCTTTATGTCCTTGTTTCTTGTCGTCTGTTTGTTAATGTTGTTTCTTGTCTTTGTTATTTGGTTTATTTTTGTTGTTAGAAGTCATTTCTTTAATCGATGTTATCCCTGATAAGGGCTGGGACTAGATGCAAAAAAGCACATGTGTGCTTATTCATTATCCTCGAAATAAAAGAATTTTGCATGACAGTTGATGTGACTCAGATTTGCCCCTCTCTCTCTCAGGCAGGCAGGCAGGCAGGCAGGCAGAGAGAGAGAGAGAGAGGGGAGAGAGTGAGAGAGAGAGAGGAGAGAGAGAGAGAGAGAGAGAGAGAGAGAGAGAGAGAGAGAGAGAGATTCGGATGGTTTATTCATGTAAAGGCCATTGCCCCTAATGAAGGGGGTACAGGACACATGCAACAATAGTTAAATCACTAAAACACACACACACACACACACACACACACACACACACACACACACACACACACACACACACACACACACACACATATTAACAAACTTGACTATGTCAGAACTGATCGTAATTTGAACGCTTTGTATAAGTAAATTGATACATTCCGGATAATACTTTCATTTGTAGATGCCAAAAGCAAACTCAGACGAAATTGGCTAGGGTATTTATAAAATTTCAATGGTATATATCGTATTCTTAGTTTACTAAAAATCGGACAGCACAACATAAAATGCACTTCGTCTTCAATTCCGATTTTGCACAAAGAACAAGTCAAATCCAAATCAGGATGTAGTTTATAGCGGTTTTGGTGTGTATTAATTTCCGAAATGCCACATCTAAACCTGGTCATAAGAAATTTCAAATGTTTGTCTAGCTCTATTTTGAGATATGTTTTCCTGTCATGAACACCACAAAAAGTTCTGTATATACTAAATCTCTCACTGTTTTCAATATGGAAATCCCATTCTTGCCATCTGCTTAAAATTAGTCTTTCTTTAAACTGATATAAAAACTCTTTAACGTTTTGAACCCCTCCATTTTCCCATACATACCCAAAGCCATTTTCATACAATCTACAGCGAATGTTTGATACCCAGTTTCTTTTCCCTCTTGCATCTAGATCGTGTAACATTTTATAAGCTTTTCTTGGTAATCTAATATCTTCCATTACTACTAACTTTAACCAATAACGAATACAGCGTACAACAGAATTAATATAGATAGGGTGTCTATTTGTTTCACCATAAACAAAATCATTTGGGGTTCTCATTTCGACCCCCAGAAATTTTTTCAATGCAAACAAATGCACTTGTTCGCACTGATGTGCTGCCTTGTCTAGACCCCACAGTTCTGCTCCATACAAAACAATAGGCACGACCTGTGAATCAAAGAGCTTTAAAAATAATTCTAAGCTGTTATTGTTCAGAGCTCGAAGTTTTCTTATAATGCATATCACAGCATTCTTTTTTTGCTTCCAAGGTCGTTACATGCTGCTGTAAAACTAAGTCTTGTTGAAAACAATACACCTAAATATTTGTATGCATTTACAATAGGCATTTTAACATTATTATATTTCCATTTTTCTCTTGCTGAAAGATGGCCGCCTTTTCTAAATACAATGATTTTACTTTTATCTGAGTTTACCTTTAAATCCATAGACAGTGCTGCTCTTTGTAAACTATTTAGTTGCGTTTGTAAACCAATAACTGTTTCAGCTAATAAGACTATGTCATCTGCCAATAACAATATGAAGAGTTCAAAATAATCATTTGTAAACAAAGCTCCATGCTTTCCATTTCCAATTCCTTCATTGGCAAGCTCATTGATAAATAATGAAAATAAAACTGGACTACAAACATCACCTTGTTTCACACCATAAGTACAACTAATTAAATCTGTCAATTTTGAGATATATATATATTATATATATATATATATATTATATATATATATAGAGAGAGAGAGAGAGAGAGAGGAGAGAGAGAGAGAGAGAGAGAGAGAGAGAGAGAGAGAGAGAGATTTATTTTATTTTATTTTATTTATTCTTTTATATCGAGGATAACAGAATAAGCAATCATGTGCTTTTTTTCATCCGGTCCCCGTGTGTATGCAGTTTTGTAAATATTGTCATCTGTTCCCACCGGCACACGATGGCCTACTCTTACGAAAAGCGGAACAGGATTTATCGTGTGTGTGTGTGTGTGTGTGTGTGTGTGTGTGTGTGTGTGTGTGTGTGTGTGTGTGTGTGTGTGTGTGTGTGTGTGTGTGTGTGTGTGTGTGTGTGAGAGAGAGAGAGAGAGAGAGAGAGGAGAGAGAGAGAGAGAGAGAGAGAGAGAGAGAGAGAGAGAGAGAGAGAGAGAGAGAGAGAGAGAGAGATAACGGGCAAAAAGGGATCGCCCAGTAATCGCTTTGCTTTGCTAGTGGGACTGGCAACAAGTTTTCGTCACGAAAACGTGACGCTTCATCTGCACAAAGTTCTTCAGGTGAGACTATAAGCCGAGGTCTTGGGTGCGAACGCACGCAGAGCATCCTGTGCCACACGGTAAAACCTGCTCCGCTTTTTTTTAAATTGAAAAGTAAGCCATGCAGAGATCACATAACTAACGGGGAAATGAAAACAGAATTTAAAACGCAATCGGGCCATACGAATAGCTCCTGATTTCGGTGGGAAAAGCCCAATCTGAAGTGGTACAGGCACGTTACACGAACATCCGGACCGGCCAAGACTGTCCTACAGGTAATGTTTCAGAGACGAAAAGGAAGAGAGAGACAGAGAGACAGACAGACAGACAGACAGACAGACAGACAGACTAATGGGAAGACAACATCAGAGAATGGACTACATTGAGTGGAACGACTGGCCACGGAGAGTTGAAAAAACCCCGAGGATGGAGGAAGCTGGTTGCAAAATCTTTAGTGGTGCCCCAAAGGTCTGCTAGATCACGAGATAAATAAAGGTGAAGCCAGAATATGAGTGGTGGGATGAATGATACAAACTTAACCTAGCATGCATCCTGCTATGAAAGAAGGATGGGCTAGGCCAGGTTCAACTATGATCATATTTTAGGGAACGCTTCAAAAGTATGCTCGAGATTTTGTTGTTATCATAATAATGGTTAAAGTCTGTTCACAATAATTAGTGATATTAAACTAAAAGGAGAGATTGAGAGAGAGAGAGAGGAGAGAGGAGAGAGAGAGAGAGAGAGAGAGAGAGAGAGAGAGAGAGAGAGAGAGAGAGAGAGAGAGAGAGAGAGAGAGAGAGAGAGAGATGGATAGCAGAAAGCATAAAAAGAGGGGGATGAATGAGGGACTGAAGGAGATTGAGAAATAACCCTAGGTTAGGTAGCTTTGGTTTTACAAACAAGCATACTAACAGGTTCTTTTGACATACATAGAATTCGTGTGTACACACATAACTTTACACCTGGACACTGAAAAAGAATGTGCTCGTGAGCTATAGGCTGCGAGCAATCACATGCTTCATTCTGGGAGTATTTGATTTTCCAGGAATTTAAACGTAATTTGTAATACGCTTTTCAAATGTATCTCAGATAGATGACCATCTGATTTTAATCTGGAAGGAAAGTCTTATGCACATGAATTTCCAATATTGTATTTATATCGTGTATATCAGTTTTTAAATTACTTTCAGGTCTTTGCATTATTGTCCCTTGTTTCGCTAGTTCATCTGCAATTTCGTTCCAGTAAACGCCGCAGTGAGAAAGAACCCAGCAAAAGCCATTTCAATGCATTCAATACAGTCCCGAAATGTCAGGTATTCGGATAATAGAATGTGGGAATGGTTGGTGGATGGTACAATCCCTTATTAATCGACTTTTGGGGAGAGTGGAGCAGCACTGATGTTAACTCCAGGGGAAAAATCCCCTCCAACGGGAATCGAACCCGGGTCGTCAAATTGCCAGCGCAATGTTCTGACCACTAGGTTATCTCGTCTCTGTCTGTCTATCTATCTATCTATCTATCTATCTATCTATCTATCTATCTATCTATCTATCTATCTATCTATCTATCTATCTATCTATCTATCTATCTATCTATCTATCTGTCTGTCTGTCTGTCTGTCTCTCTGTCTGTCTGTCTGTCCTTTTCAGTCTGTCGGTCTGTCTTACTGTCCATATAATTATCTATATCTGTCGCGCGCGTGTGCGTGCATGCGTGTCTGTCTGTCTTTCTTTCTGTGTTACTCTGTCTCTCCCTCCCTACCCA
>CM060328.1:50303434-50328434 GCA_030674155.1 Stramonita haemastoma
GTCAGTATAGATAACAATCCCACCTCCTGTAAATTCTGTAAGATCATACTTTAAGGTAGCGGATCTGTAAATACTGCGATAAAAATTTCCTTTTTTTCTATCTCTGTCTTTATTTCTCCCTTGTTCCTTTTTTTTCTGTCACATCCTCTTTGCCTAGTTTCTGCACTCTTGGTCCATTTTCCTGCCTTTTCCACAAAGACTTAAGAGATAATCCTCTATCATGTCGAAGTCGGATGTGCTGGGCTTGACTTGTCATGCACTTAACGGTAGTGTGACGCATTTACGCTGATATGACAGACAACAATAGCTGCTCTCTGAGTGTTCGACGACGACGACGACGATGACGACGACGACAACGACGACGACGACGAAGAAGAAGAAGAAAAAGAAGAAGAAGAAGATTTACACGAAAAGCTATAGCTTTTCGTATGAGACTATAAACCGAGGTCCCATGTGCGAACGCACGCAGAACATCTTACGCGCACGTTTAGTCTATAATTCTTCTTCGTCGTCGAACGTTCAGACAGCAACAACGGATGTCTTGTCATGTGAGCAAAAAAAGTGTTGCGCTGCCGTTAAGCGCCTGACAAGTCAGGCCAGGGCGTCCGACTTCGGCGTGTGGAAAGATTTGTCATCTCTTATGTCATTTTGGAACAAAGGGCAGAAGGATGCCCAGACCGAGAATGCAGAGAGTAGACAAGAAAGAGGTGACAAAAAGAAATGAAACAAAGCAGAAACAAAGAGAGGGATAGAAAAGTAGTAATGTCCTGCATAGAATTTCCAGAAGATGAGGATGATATTTGTACTGACAGGGCCCTGGTATCCCCACTACATGGAGGAAATCTGCGTACGATCTGGTCGTTTGTTTCAGTTTTGTGCACTAGCGGCGCAGTATACAGGCTGTGACAGTGTACCAGTTGTGAGTGAATATAGGTAAAAAGGGGGGCGGTATGGCCTAGTGGTTAGAGCATTGTTCTCGTGATCTGACGGTGACTGAGGGCGCGTGTTTGAATCTCCGCTGAAATATCTGTTCATTTCCCCTTGGAGCTAATAAAGATGCTGACTCCACTTCACAGTCTTTGAGATTGGACTATAAATCGCAAACCCATTTGCAAACACATGCAAAATATCTTGCTTACACTTAAAATCTCCCAGCTAACACCCGTAGCAACCTCTTGTCATGTATGATGAACATACCCAGCATGCATCCTGCTACTTATATATATATATATATATATATATATATGTGTGTGTGTGTGTGTGTGTGTGGGCTCCGCCAGGTTCAGCTTCCCCACGATCATTAAAAAAAAAAAGTGTCCCAACGACTCCTCAAGGATTTGTGTTTTCGCTCCGAGGTTCACCAGTGGTGAGATTTTGCATTTGTGACCGTTTTTGCCTACCATGAAGGTAGCCACAGTCCGACTTCGGGGTTCTTTAAGGATTTAAAACAGAGGTCAGGTCAAGTCAACTGGAAGTAGTAGCCGGCATATTGACTTTCGATATCATTTTATCCTCGAGTTACTTACAAATGCTTCCGCGTAAATCTTAAATTTTGCATTAATTTTTTGCTCTAATCTGTGTGAACAGGGGGCCTGCAGTCTTGTGTGCGGCAGAAGACCAAGAGCTTTACCTACCCACTGGGAACACAGGAGGGAGCGGGCATAAAACGAAGCACCATCTTAAAGGAAAATCTTCACCCACTCACGAAAAACTTGCGGTTCTGCTGAGGGATCGTAAAACCACCACTTTGCCTTCAGCGAATGTTTGCACACGGTGTCCTGGCTTGTTGGGGGTCAAGCAGTGAGACAACTGATTCTTCTCAAGGACCCAACTGGTCTTCTTCTGGTAACTCTCAAAGCTTTAGGAGAGTAGGTCTAGGGCCTTTCAAACTTCACTCTCTGGCTGACTTGAGGAGACTTGGAGGAATATAGTAGAAAACCTGCTGTCAGGCTGCAAAGAGAAACACATGACACACCCTTCACGAATGAATTCTGTGATCACGATATGACTGTAGATTATAACCTGGGTGTGTGATAGCTAAAAGACACATGACTGGTTGAAAATTCCACGTAGCGTTCTCATTTTTTTGGTATGCAAGTGTGTCTACTTGGCCTTTTCTTTGTTGGTTGCAAGTGTGTCTGTTCTGTGCAGAATTGACTAGACAATAGTGTGGGTTAAACCGCAAGTGGCTCAGTTTCGTTCATTTGTTGTAAATCGGTGTGTTTAAAGACACGCGAAAAGGACACAATGACAGGCCTGGGATAAAAAAAACAACACAACAACAACAACCCACAACAACAACAACAAAAGAAAGGACTCCCCACCACCACCTGTCCACTTAAAACGGTTTTAGAATCGTTTTGATGAATTTAAAGGAAAGAACTGCTGTCATTTTCATGCATTTTAAACCATGTTCTGGACTGTGTTGATCTGTGTTGAAAAAGAAGAAAGTGCAATCAGAGTATCTGAAGCTCCTTGTTCTTGGACATACAGATTGTGAAAACGCTTTTGCGTAACATTACTGGTTGGTGCCTCATTACAGGTGATCTCTCGCACATTGCGTCTCGGCGTCTGAAAGGATAAAGCAAACACGAAGTTAGGCCTGTGATAAACCGGAATATAAAGCAGAAAGGTAGCACATCTCGTCGCATCAAAAATCTTTGTATCTTTCCAAATACACAAACTCGTTTACATTTGCTCACGGATGTGTGTACGTGTGTGTGAGGATTAGATCTATTTGCACAGGACGGTATCTGTGCAACTGTCCAGGAAGCGGATGTTTGCGAGCAATGGAGAAATGCGTGTCGTCTCTAACGAATAGCTTGTTTGTGTAAACAAGCAAAGAACGACACAACTCAGAATAGTTATGAATTTGATGTTAAGTGTTAAAGAACTTGACTTTCAGTGTTTTTCTAATACTGCCTAAAACGCATATAAGTGCACTTGTCAACCTCTACAGTAACCTTCCTTTGAGAGGGGAAGGTCATATCTATAAATAAACCGACGCCAGTCCTGCTTTGTCTGGCTGTTATCACTTGACATGTTTCTCAAACAGTTTTTAAGGTGTGCTGAAACAGCCGTTAGTTTTGTGACCCACTGATAGCAGGTAGCCACAAAGGAGGACACTTGGAAAAATTCTAATCCTGTGGTGTAAGTGACTGTAAAGTATTGGTTAAATCTGACGGAAACATGATATAAAAACGTACACACTGTGAGATTAGGAAGGTTGTTGCTATTGATAGATTTACTGAAAGATGCATTCACCGTAATCATTGTCGCAAATATCTTTTTGCATGTGTATATGTGGTTGAGAAAACATCGACATAGAGCATCAGTCACAGCTGTTTAAGACACGGCCAGGCTTTAAGAACTTTGAAGAAAAAAATCGTTTTAAAACTGATTGATTTGTGACAACTAGGTAACACCACCTAGGCTGCTTAAAAGCCTTTGATACGTGCAGAACCCTCTCTGTGATTTTACCAGCACATTTGGTACTAAAACTGTTTTGAATATGTATTCCGAACTTTATAGTCTTCGTCATTGATATATGAGCAGCAGCTGTCTACTATATCCCTCACCTAAACACGATGTGGACCCCCTATACTACAGTTTGTGACCCCTATACTACAATTAGAGAAGTTTACCTGCGTGGTGTGGATTCTGTGGCTTTGAGCATCAGCTGGTAAACGGTGTCCTGCGCAGTTGTTTCACGATAACAATGCTGCATCTGTGCTGACGCAGTCACTGGATACTGACAGGCAGGCAGCGTGCTAGTCCTGGAAACAATTCGTTACTGTTCCACCTACTCCGTGGCATGACAGTTCCAGAGAGCTTTCCTTATCCACTACCCAGCCATACACAAGTAACCCGCTAAACCGTGAGAATACGCTGAAAGCAGACGATATTGCTGTTGCCATACCTGCAGTTTCACTACTGCCGAACACTACCAACATTCCTAGTAGCTTACAGAAATGACTGTATATTGTCTTCACTCATAGGCATAAACTGCAAACCAGCATGCATCTACCCCCTTTCTACTAAATCCATCTCCTCTCTACCTGTTACAGAAACACGCATTTTACAGAAAAAAGTTCAGCATTTCTTATAACCTAGTCGAAATAGTTACACCAGCATCATCCGACATCTTAAAACTTTGAGCAATCTCTCGCAAATTACGTTTCGTTTGATTCTCTCGTTGATCATTCTTGATAACTTCTTGCCCTGTTGACAAGGCACTTGCAAAGTAGGAGTAACACTGTCACAGCAAATGCAATGTTATATCAATGATATCACTGCCAAGCAGAACACAATCGTTGTTCCTTGTCCCAATTAGAAAGGAAGAAGTAGAATCAAACAGATTAAAGATTCAGTTTCGAGATTTTATTTTTATTTTTTAAAACCCTGGGGGTACATGATTATTATTCGCCATTACTTGTACCTAATACTTCCAAAGTGACGTCTACTCCCATTACCAGTTACTAAACCACCACCCCCCCCCCTCGTCCAAACTTAAAGAAAAGATGCTTTGTAAAACAGCATTACATGGCATGTTACGATTACTGTGAGTCATCTTTGCAAGTTCTCAACTTCTAGTCAGACATTTATTGGTTAGTTCGGGGTTTTTCTGTTTGATATTTACACTTTGAAATAAGGGCGACCTAAACAGTAATCTGATAACGAATTATTGTGGATTTACCCATGTAGTAATATTAGTCACTTCATTAAAAGAAAATCCATCCCTATCAGTGTGTCATAACATTGCTACATTACGACTGTGACACAAAAACCTACTTCAGTTGAAAATGCCATCTGTAATGTCTTTAAATATTTTCATTGCTGGTGGCAAAAACACCATTCACACATTATAAAAGGCTTTTATATCACTTTTACTATAAGTCAAACAAAGTCAAGTCAAAAATACTTTAATCATCCCATGAAAGGCAGTTACAACACTGACAGGCACGTAAGACAGGAATATTTGACTGTTATCACAGCTGTTTGAGTCAGTCTATCATAGGTCATCATGAGTGCCATTTACCTTCTTAGTTTAGCTGAATGCCGGTAGCATGTAATCGCTAGTCACAAAGCTTAGTTGCCATTTATTGTTACACCGCACCCACAGCTTCTGACTCTAGTCGTAGTAAGATTTTTTTTCATCATTTCTGGTCATATATTCGTTCTCTGTTCAGCAGAAACTAGTAACTGATTTGGAATAACAAACAAGAGCATAGACCACAGTAAGACTCTGCTTCGGTTATTCCTAATCTTTCGTATTAACAGGTTACACAACCAATCAGGAGCAAAATTAAGATTTGAAAAATCCACGTAAAAATAGGACTAAAAAGACATCACTTCTGACAAAAAACCAACCCACAAACAAAAAACGAACAAAGCCCAAAACAGAAAACCACACACAAAACACACACTATTTTACAAACAAGCGTTGAAATAGGCGAATTCACAAAATCCCATAAGCTAAAGAACAAAGCCGAAAGTTCAAGAGCAAACGAACATATCGATAACAAAGCCAGCAGCAACGCAGCACAAAGTACCCTCGTAAAACCATATTTGCCAGTAACAAACAATAACAAAAAGCATCAACACCAACAATAACCCAAATCCAAAAACAGCCTCTCCAAAAATTGACCAAAGAATCGGATACACTAAAAAAAAAAAAAAAAAAAATGGCGACATCAAACACACCCGACATGAGCGAGTCAGTCTACGGGCTGGGCATCACTCCAGGGTTAGGCTACATCACGGGACCGGAAGGGCAGCGAGCGGAGGCGGAAGCGCTGCGCAAGGACCGGTCACGTGCCCGGCGCGTGGTGGTGAGTCTGGTGGGGAGGGAGCGGCAGGGGAAGACCAGCCTGAGGAGACTGCTGGCCGAGAGCCCTTCAACAAAGAGGAGCCCAGCACTGTGGGCCTGGAGAGGGATCTGGTGGACACTCAGGTCAGTACGCCTGGGATTGGCTGGTTGGCTAAATGATTGATTGGTTGGGATTGGTTGGTTGGTTAAATGATTGATTGAGTATGGGACTGGTTGGTTGGCTAAATGATTGATTGATTGAGTGTGGGGCTGGTTGGTTGGCCAAGTGATTGATTGATTGAGTTTGGGACTGTTGGTTGGCTAAATGATTGATTGAGTATGGGATTGGCTGGTTGGCTAAATGATTGATTGAGTATGGGATTGGTTGGTTGGTTAAATGATTGATTGATTGAGTTTGGGACTGGTTGTTGGCTAAATGATTGATTGAGTATGGGATTGGTTGGTTGGCCAAGTGATTGATTGATTGAGTTTGGGACTGGTTGGTTGGCTAAATGATTGATTGAGTATGGGATTGGTTGGTTGGTTAAATGATTGATTGAATGATTGAGTATGGGATTGGTTGGTTGGTTAAATGATTGATTGAATGATTGAGTTTGGGACTGGTTGGTTGGCTAAATGATTGATTGATTGGGTTTGGGATTGGTTGGTTGGCTAAATGATTGATTGAGTATGGGACTGGTTGGTTGGCTAAATGATTGATTGATTGAGTGTGGGGCTGGTTGGTTGGCCAAGTGATTGATTGATTGAGTTTGGGACTGGTTGGTTGGCTAAATGATTGATTGAGTATGGGATTGGTTGGTTGGTTAAATGATTGATTGATTGAGTTTGGGATTGGTTGGTTGGCTAAATGATTGATTGGTTGGTTTGGGATTGATTGGTTGGCTAAATGATTGATTGATTGAGTATGGGATTGGTTGGTTGGCTAAATGATTGATTGATTGAGTATGGGATTGGTTGGTTGGTTAAATGATTGATTGAGTTTGGGATTGGTTGGTTGGCTAAATGATTGATTGGTTGGTTTGGGATTGATTGGTTGGCTAAATGATTGATTGATTGAGTATGGGATTGGTTGGTTGGCTAAATGATTGATTGATTGAGTATGGGATTGGTTGGTTGGCTAAATGATTGATTGATTGAGTATGGGATTGGTTGGTTGGTTAAATGATTGATTGAGTTTGGGATTGGTGGGTTGGCCAAGTGATTGAGTTTGGGACTGGTTGGCTGAATGTAATGGTTTTAGAATGGGTCACCGTTTGCGCGCCTCGGTTTTAGTACAGTCCCCCAGTTCATCCAACTTTAAGTGGGTACCTACCCTCTTTGGATCAGTTGATTGATTTGGGGATTGCTAGAATGAATGCTGAATGGATCGATTGATTGATTTTGGTATGGTTGGTGGGATGAAGGATTGATCAGTCGATTGATTGATTGGTGCATTGGATGAATGAGTGAATTAGTATAACAAGGGGGGAGAGAATGAGTGATTATGTCTTCAACAAAGAGAGGATAGAGTGAACAAATCTGTAACAAAAAAAGAGGGAGGGGTGATGATGTCTTGAACGAAGAGAAATTAAGGGTGATGGTGGGGAAATGTATTTCGCAACAACTGTATCATCATCGTCATGATTCTCATACAGGCATTGGACCCAGGGTCCGGACCGGGTCACGACTGGAGAGCAGTGCACGTGGACACCGCTAACCGCCAAGAGTTCCACGAGGTCCTGGGCCAGAAGATTCACCAGCGTCTGGAGAACCGGCGTCACCGCATCCCCGCCACCCGTCGGGTCCTCAACGCCTTCCTCACCATGACCAAAATCGGCGTCATCTCTTACGTCAGCATGCTCCTCTTCTTCGTCATGTCTTCCTCGCCGGGGCTGAGAGCTGCGCCTGTGTGGGGCATCACCATGGTGGTGATGTTTCTGCTCTGCGGCGCCACGTTTGGTCGGAGGGACGGCTTCGGTATCGCGGTGGGGATCTACCAACTCATGATCCTGTGCGAGTCCTTACTCCGTTGGAAGCTGGGGGCAACGTTTGAAGACCTTGCGTCCAGCTACGGGGTGGTAGTAGCCTACCTGTGGGGTTTGGCCTGGTATGGGTTGATGGAGAGCTTGGTGGCCCTGTGTTTCGGCATGTCCCTAGGCCTGGGTATGGCCTGCGTCCTCTGCCTCTCCAGACCTCAGCCTGTGGATTATTTTCACGAAGGGAATCCTATGATGAGAGTGGAGCTTCACGTGATGGTACTGGGATGTCTGGTGGGCTTGGGTTTCGTACAGAACAAATACAGTCGTCTGCTTATCCCTGTGGTGGTGAGTGTGATGCTCGTGTTGCTGCCTCCCAAATCCGCCTTCGTTTTCGCTTGTGGAGCAGCGTGTGGAACCTTTCACGGTCCGTTCCTGACTCTGGGTCGGTCGCTCTTCTTGACGCTGAACTGCATCATTAAGAAAGTGACGACGCAGCCCGTAGGACGTCATATGGTGAGGCACTGTTTGGGTTTGATCCCGGGATTTTTTGTGACGCGTTACGTTTTTGGGTGGGTTTTAGTGACGTCACCTTTACAGTCTGTCATCGCGCATGTGACGTCTGCGATACTGGTGGTAGCTGTGAATGAGATCGACATTTCTGTGAGAATACTCCCTTGCCCCTCTCTTTCCGTTTCGTCCATGTCGCACACTTCAACATCAGGGTACGCCTCATCAACACCATCATCGTCAAAACCTGGAGTTGATGACTCACCCCTGTCGTCATCAGTACCAACACGTCACGACCCACCAACATCTCCTGCGTCATCCTCTCCCTCCACCACCCCTGACTCTAAACCTGCCAGTCTCCCAGACAAATTCGTGGACCAGCTCCTGTCAAGGCGGAGAGCCAGCTCGCTCTCACTGGCCAAGGAACAACCAACCGCCGTTCTGGCCAGTTCCGCCTCCTCCTTACCCTCCTCCCCCCGCCTGGTCATCCGAGACTTTGCCGGCCACCCTCTCTACTACTCGGCTCACCACGTGTACATGGCAGCGCAGTGTGTGTACGTGTTGGTCTTCAACCTCGTGGAAGCTCGGCAGAACTTTCAGCAGGTTCTTCACAACCTGATAGACTGGCTGCAGTCCATTTTCCTCCACACTGCCTTCCCGGACACGCGAGTCTTCGTGGTGGGCACACACAGGGACGATCCCAGCTTGAAAGACGGAGGTGGTGGTGGTGGTGGTGAGGATTTTGTGAGCAGTGTGGGCCAAAGGCTGAGGAAAGAGATCCCACGGTCGTTTCACAACATGCTGGTGTGGACGGGAGAGGACGTGCCTTTCTTCCCCGTGGAGAACTCGCTCCGGGACCACAAGGATAAGGATCACAGGTAAAGGGGTGTGGGGGAGAAACAGGAGTGAAGGACCAATGGATGGATGGGTGGATGGATGGGTGGATCGATCGATGGGTGGATGGATGGATAGATGGATGGATGGGTAGGTGGATGGGTGGGAGGGTGGGTGGATGGATGGGTGGTGGATGGATAGATGAATGGATAGATAGATGAATGGATGGATGGTGGGTGGGTGGATGGTTATATGGGTGAAGAAGGTAGTGGCTTGATTGACGGGATGAGAGTGAGTGAGTGGGTGGGTTGGGTCCTGATGTAGTTGATAAAGGAATTGTGCTATGGCGTGCATGATAATTTCTCCTCTCAGAATTGCTTTCTCTCTCTGTCTCTGTTTGTCTGTCTATCTGTCTGTCCTCTCTCTCTCTCTCTCTCTCTCTCTCTCTCTCTCTCTCTCTCTCTCTCTCTCTCTCTCTCTCTCTCTCTCTCTCTGTCTGTCTCTCTGTCTCTCTGTCTCTGTCTCTGTCTCTGTCTCTGTCTCTCTCTCTCTCTCTCTCTGCCTCCCCTCTCTCACATACACACGCACACACACACACACACACACACACACACACACCACACCACACACACAACACACGTACACACACATGAATATTTATACATAGCCAGTCGGACACCATAGCTGAACTAAAACTGGTCAGCTTCAGCCCGCGAGTCCATGAAGTCATGGGTTCGAAACTCAGCGGGATCTGGTGAACTAAGGGTGGGTGTTTTTTCGACCTCAAGTCAACTTCAAGTGCAGATCCTCCGGTGACTTCATTCGCTTCGTGTATATTCACATGCAATGATGAATACCTGTGCAGATACCTCCGCGAACAGTTGCTGAAAACGGTGGCAGAGATCAACACCGACAAGTTCCCTGTCCGCTACTTCTATTTCTTCCACGTCTTGGATGACCTCCGCTCAGAAGGTCGTCTCCTGGCCAACACAGATGACCTTCGTCTTCAGTGCAGCACCAACCAATGCGCCATCAAGGACCAAGACGACATGGACGCCATGTTGGGGCTGTTCCGGCGGTTAGGGGAGGTGTTGTACTTCCCCGAGGACAACCTCCTTCAGAGCGTGGTCGTGCTCAGTCCTCACGGGGTGCTCAGTGTCCTCAGCCGACTCATGGACGTCCCCAAGCGAGCAGACCGCGCGAGACAGTTCCTGACAGAGTGGGACAGGCTGAGCACTTCGGGCGTGTGTTCGCGCGCTTTGTTCGAGCACGTGCTAGACGTGCACGCGCGGGAGCTGAGTCAGCAGAGTGACACAGTGGTGTACCTCCTGCAGACGTTAAACCTCATGTGTCCCCTGAAGGGAAGTTGGGGCTTGGGGAGTAGTACCTTTGAAACTCGTGGCGGTAAAGGGGATTCCAGTTTCAAGAATCTTCGCTACCGCGGAAGGCGAGGAACAGTGAACAGTGCAAACGGTAGTGGAGGCGGTGATGGACGTGATGGCGATGATAGTAACGACAGTGACGATGAAAATAACAGCGAAAGCGACGACGACAACTCCAAAGTGGACCACCAGAGGACGAAGCGACAGAAGACACGGGAGAGCTGTACCTGGTCCCCGCGGCCCTTCCGCGCAGCTGCCGCACGACCAGTGTTTGTGGGACACGTCAGCGGCGCAGGACTGGCAGCTGCTGGTCGACGGCATCCCCCTACCTCCCCCACTCCGCCTTCCTCCGCCTCCTCAGCGCCTGCGCCGCTCAGGACGCGAGTCACAGCCTGGACGACCTGGGCTGGCCCGTGCTGACCGCGTGCCAGTCACGCGCGGCCTTCACCCTCGGCAAGGCTCGCTGCTACAAGCTGGACTGGGTAGGTCCCTCAGAGGTCACCGACACCTACCACGGTCGTCTGATGAGGGTGACGGTGGCCGGATGGGGGCAGCAAGGGGGAGGGGGTACCCCTTCCCTGGGGATGAAGACGGTTTAGGGGAGAGTGGTGAGGGTAGTAGCGAGGAGGTGTCGCCACAGTCGGTGGTGGAGTTTGTGTGGAGGATTCTGACGGAGATCGTGAGGAGAGACTTTGGCCGGTGCCAGCTGAGGCTGGGTGTGGCCTGTCCCTGCTCCAGCCCTCACCAGGTCTGCTGTGATGAGGTGAGAATTACGATACACTGAGCGTGCGGTGGGAGATCGTTGGGGGAGGGAGTGGGCGTGGGTTGGGGCAGTGGTAAGGGAGATAGGTGAGTTGGTTTACCTGCAATTCTAAATGTTTATCTCAGATGATAATCTCATAATCAGTTAGCCGAAATTCCCCCCCCCCGACACCCTTGCTAAAAGTGTGTTTGCTTCGTGTGTGTGTGTGTGGTGTGTGTGTGTGTGTGTGTGTGTGTGTGTGTGTGTGTGTGTGTGTGTGTGTGTGTGGTGTGTGAAATTTGAATTGGTGTGAACTGTTTGTGATCGGTTGCATGTGCAAGAATAGGTGAATGCAACTTTGCAGTGCATTGAATTTGGTTTTATTCCCCAAGATATAGCATATTTAGATTCCATGTTCTCATCATCATCATCATCATCATTCATCATCATCATCATCAAAATCATCATCATCTTCACATCTTTCTTTCGTTATGTCCATCTTTTTTCTTTCTTTCTTTCTTCCTTTCCATCTTTCATTTTTGCTTTCTTTTCTTTCTAAAACACCAGTGCCTAAGTGTTGTGATCCCTCCTCCTCTCTCTCGCAGGCGGGATTTCATTTCTTAAGCCTCGCCGACACACGGGAGGCAGCAGCCTCGCTTCACGTGCCAGAGGTCAAGGACTTCTGGTGTCGAGGACGTCACGTGATCTACAGCAGAGGACAGGTAATAGCCGCCCTCCTTCTCCCCCCCCCCCCCCCCGTCCCCTTGGGGATGCTGGGGGCCTGTCAGTATAAATACCATTCCCCACCTTCTGGAATTCCTGTGCTAGAAATTACCCTCTGTTCCATCCCTCTCTTTGTTTCTGCCCTGTTCCTTTTCTTACTGTCTCCTTTTTTGGGGGTCTATTTTACCTTTCTTGGCCCATTCCTTCTGCTCCCCCCCCCCCCCACCCCACGAAAGATTAAAGTATAACAAATCTCTCCCACGCCCGTCGATCGATGTGCTGGGCCTGACTTGTCAAGTGCTTAGTGGCTGCCTTTTAACGCATTTTTCGTATAATAGTCGAAACAAGAGTTGCTGCCCGTGTTTGGAGACGACCCACACCATTGAGCAATAAGTTGACTAAATTATAATTAATATATTTAAGACATTTTTTTCCTATAATAGCCACGAGGATATATGTTCTAAAAACTAAGCTGAGAAGACCGTTTGAGGAGGTTGGGGTGAGAGGTGATTCGGTTTTCTTTCTTTACAAAGTTAGAGCTCTGAGGTCCACACATGGTGAGATTGTGCGTATGCGACGTTTATGCCCACCATTAAGGTAGCTGAATCCACTTCAGGGATATACAATAATCAAAAACAATTCCAGTGTGCAAAATTGTCATTCGTTCAGTTAACAACGATGCCCATTCTTTTTGAAGGTGTCTCTCTCTGTTCCTCTCTGCGTCCTCTGTCTGTCTGTCTGTCTGTCTGTCTGTCTGTCTGTCTGTCTGTCTGTCTCTGTCTCTCTCTCTCTCTCTCTCTCTCTCTCTCTCTCTTCTCCTCTCTCTTCTCTCTCTCTCTCTCTCTCCTCTCTCTCTCTCTCTCTCTCTCTCTTCCTCCCCACCCCCCCCCTCTCTCTCTCCCAACGTTCTGCTAACCTCTACCCCGTGATGCAGCAACACACAGGTAGGAAGTGGGATGCCGAGCAGACAGCAGCAGCTGGAGGAGGGGAGGTGTCGTGGGGTTGTGGGCCTGCCTTGCTGGACACCCCCCTCAGTTCCCTGCCCCAGAACCTCCAGCCAGCATCTGTGATCTGCTGTGTGTGCCCCATGTGCTGGGCAATGACTGGACCACTCTGGCAGGTACTGTGAGGCAGCTCCGTGCATTGTTGTTGGTTTTTTTTTCTTTTTCTTTGCTCGGTGATTGTTATTATCTGTATTGTGTTGTGTAGTGCGCTGTGGTCGCATTGGTGTGTGTGTGTTTGTGTGTTGTGTGTGTGTTGTTGTGTTGTGTTGTGTGTGGTGGTGATTGGTATTGAGTAGTAGAGAGATAAGGAGAGTATAGAGAAGAGAGAGAGCGAGAGAGAGAATTTATGTATTTTTCTTTTATGTCGAGGATATATTGTGTGTGTGTGTGTGTGTTTAATTTTTTAATTTTATTCTTTATATCGAGGATAATGGATGTCTGTGCTGTTTTTATTGGTCCGTGTGTATGTGGTTTGTATGGGGTTCTAGGAGGGTCTAGAAGCGACTGGTTTACGTGTGCGCAGAGTTCTGTGGTTGGGGCTAGTTTATGTCTTATCCATGGTCGTATGTCCTGTCCACTTAGGTGTGTGAGGAAAGTGTGTGTGTGTGTGTGTGTGTGTGTGTGTGTGTGTGTGTGTGTGTGTGTGTGTGTGTGTGTGTGTGTTTATTTTCTTCGAGTATGTGTGTGTGTGTGTGTGTGTGTGTGTGTGTGTGTGGTTGTTACGTGCACACAAAAGTGAACGTTTTGTGTATAAAACCAATGAATTGCTGCCCACTTTGAATTTTTTTTCTTTATTTCAAATAGCTCACTGCCATTGTAAAAGGAAGGGGGAAACTATTTTTTAACCTTTGTTAGAAGGGAGGTAACTCGATTAGACAGTTTTGTCCTTTGTTTAATAACAAATGTAACGACATTTAAGTCTTGTTTTCACTTTAAGATGTTTTTTTGTTGTTTTTTAAACTTTTATGTTCACTACGAATCTCTTTTTGACTTTCGCGCTATGTGTATTTGAATTTGGGGTTGGAAGGGATTTTTTTTTTTAATTTTCAGGACATTTCTAGACCCAGCAAGTCAAAACTGATTTTTTCCCCAGGAATATTTTTTTAAGGTCTGGAAAGTATTTTCCCATTTTTCCAGGACTTTAAATATTTTCTAAGTTCTCTGGGAACATTTTATTTTTGTTCCTTTGCTGAGGTCCGAGATTCACCAATTGTGAGATTTTTGTATGCGAGCCATTTTTGCCCACCCACGAATGGTAGCCACATACCGACTTCCGGGATGTATTCTGGGTATGTTCGTGTTTCCCTAACCACCGAACACTGACATGAATGACATGGTTTAAACGTGTATATTTTTATCTGTTGCATATATATATATATATATATATACAAAGAACAAGTAATATAATGATTAATATTAAAAAAAATATATATTTTAAATATCATACACAAAGGAACGAAGACATTAGCAGGTCGGCACATGACCGGAAATAGTTTAAAAATAAACCAAAATTCAACCAGTAATTTAACCAGTCGCCGCGAAAAGATTCGAGCCACGACTTCATGAACCCAAAGGATGAAGTGAAACGGATTTTAACACTTGGCTATGCGTCTCTGTGCAAACACTGTTAAGTAGATGGATTATATAGCGTTTTTTTTTTCTGTGGCCACAGGTCACTGGCAAGACAGTGCAAGAGGTGCCCTGCTCAAGTTCCGAGCCAAGAGATCCGTGTGACGCCCTTTCTCCAAGATTGGCCTCTCGTCAGCTGACGTCACCTTACGTCATCTCCTGAGCGTCATGCAGCCATGCAACGCCTCGACGTCATCAAGACCATTCAGGATTTTCTCTGTAGTCTTGAATCGAGGGAAGGGGGTATCATGGAGGAAGGGGGGGGGGGGTGGGGAGGAGGTTTTTTGTTGTTATTTGGTTGGTTGGTTTTGTTGTTGCTTTTTAGGGAGGAGAAGGGGTGGGGGAGAAAAAGGAAGGAAGGACCATCCAGTCTCATAGATGGATCTAAAAAAAATAAAAACCAAACTAATTCCAATTTTTGTGTATTTGCTTATTAAATTTTATTGTTAGAAGAATTTGGACTATTTTGTGGGAATAACTGAATAAAGATGAATGATGCTTTATATGAAAACGTGCTTGTTTTCTATTTATAATGTGTCAGTGTGGTGTGACTGTATAAGCACACAGCAACAGCAAAGCAAACAAACAAATGCTACCCCCCCCTCCCAAAAGTAGAATATACAACACAACTCATGCAAAAAAAGAAATTGTGACAACACTATAGCCGAAGTTAAGACTGTTCCACTTCAATCACGTGGGTCGTCGAAGTCATGATTCAAAACTTGGTGGTATCTGGTGAATTAAGGATGGAGATTTTTTTACAATCTCCCATAATCAACTTCAAGTTCAGACCTGCTAGTGCCTTCATCCCATTCAAGTGTATACAACATGCAGAAGATCAAATATGCACATCAATGAAAGATTCCGTGATTCATGTCAGCGTTCAGTGGGTTAGAAAAGACGAACATACCCAGCATACCTCCCGAAGTCGAATGCTCTATCTTCATGATGGGCAGAAACGGTCCATATGAAAAATCTCACCATTGGTGAACTTTGGAGCTCTGGCCGAGAACAAGAAAAAAAAACACCAAACCAACAAGAAAATACGAAACTGACTGAACAGCAGACACTAAGGAAAAAGAGCTTCAAATATTTACTTTTTCAAAAGGTCTGACCTGCATAATTTGTCTTTGATTAGACACATGAAAAATAACTATTGCTATACTGATAGTATCACGAGCAATTTTCTACTTTTTTTTTTTTTTTTTTTTTGGGGGGGGGGGGGGTGCGTGCACGTGTGCAACAACTCCCAAAAGTACTTTGGATGAGACTGTAAGCCAAGGTCCCATGTGCACACATACCCAGAACATCTTGCACACACATCAAAACCTGTTCTGTTCCTCAGAAGAAAAGGCCATTGTGTGCCAGTGGGAATGGATGACACGATTTACACAACCGCATACATACGGTGACTGGATGTAAAAAAGAACATGAGTCTTTTTCTACTATTCTGAAATAAAAGAATTAAAAAAAAGAAAAATAACACTGATAAGTGCCAGAGTATTTGTTTGAAGTTACATCCCTTTACTGGGGAGGGGGGGGGGAGAAAAAGTGATCTCCCTTGTGAAAGAAAATATTCATAATCCTTGTTGACAATCTTTATGTCCAATGGTAGCTGAACAGTATTATCGTAATTGTTTCCTTTTATCCGGCCTTTCCCTGAACACAGGCAGAGAGAGAGAGAGAGGGAAAGAATGAATATGAATTTTATGTCAATCATAAAATGAAAGTAATGAATCACAATATATTAAATGAGAAAGAGAGAGAGATTTCAGATTAAAAGTCACTACAATTTTACAAAACACACACAAAAATTAGAAAATAAACCAATTTTATTTTACTAAAAGCGTTGCATATTTCTTTTTTTTCTAGTGAAATGATAGTGTACAAACACATTATGTTTTTTCTTCTACTCAGTGTATTATTCATGTAAAAAAATGGCATATCAATGTGATACAGTAACACACACACACACAAAAGGAGGTGAGCTTCTCTCTCTTCTCTCCTCCTTCTCTCTCCCATCTCCCCCATGTGTCTCAAAGGGAGATAGAGAATCGCTCTCTCTCTCTCTCTTCTCTCTCTCTCTCTCTCCACACATCCACATCACACCACACTCTAACAGTCTTCCCTCCTTTAGCCATAGCCCCATCAAAACATACATACATAAGAAAAGACAAACGCACATCACAAGACATAGCATAATGTTTTCCTACAAGTTATAGCAAACATGACCATTTGAAAGAGGATAAGGAAACGATAATAGAGAGAAAAGTCATCAAAATATGCACTGAAAGAATTGCATAATAACAATTACATGTATGGATATGTAAAGTTACATACAAAAAACCCGATAGTCCCAAAAACAGTGCTGATATATTTAAAGTACATGAAACAATAATAAAAAAACAACAAAAGTAAAAACAAGAAATAAATGATGAATCAATAAAAACTGGAACAGTGAGACAAGAGTAAAAAAAAAAAAAAAGGAGACCCTCCCCCAACCCCATCTCCCCCCCCCAAAAAAAACATAACAAGAAACAAAAACAACCAAAACAAAACAAAACTCCCCCCCCCCTCCCTCCCCCCCAAAAAAAAAAAAGAAAAGAAAGGGAAAATAATAACGAACACACAAACGAATTGAGCAATTCTAAATCAAGACAGTTCAGTAACCAGTTGGAAACAAGTTAGAACAAAATGCAAATTCATTTCCCCCCCCCCCCCACAATGCCATCCCCCACCGCAAAAAAGCTAATTTACTTCGAATATGTCATATGTTGATATATTATAACAGTATGCAAACTTGTATGGGATACCAAAACGTACATACCCAAAAATGGCTGTAAATGACATTGCATAAACATATTCCTTCTAAACACATACCACCTTTTAACTTGTCATGACATTTTAGCCTGAAATTTTTTCTTCTTCGTCGTCGAACACTCAGACAGCAATTCCAGAGGCCCTGAAAATAACCACGGTAAGCTCAAGACCCTCAGGGGTCCAAAAAGCCTTGTCCCCATCAGTAGGCCAGATATCGGCCCTCAGGTTTTGGTGTGTTGGACAGGTCTGGAGGAAGCGTTCCACTGTCTGGGAGAGGTGCCACAGGACAGCCTCAGAATCTCCGATGTGAAACTTGGTAACATGTGATGTCCTGAGTCTGCAGTGGTCAGTCCTTAGTTCTACAATGGTCACTTTGTGTCCTTCTACACAGGATGCAGCATCACCTTGCTTGAAATCAGGGTGCTGCTGAAGCAATTTTCTCTTTTTTGCTTTTCCTTCACTTAGCATGTCTTCTTTGAGAAATAATGTGCAGTGCCCCACGATGACTTCTAAAGGAGTTAAGGGAGATGTCAGTCAGTGAGACCCACACTCTAGTTGCAGATGTTCACTGCCTTTTAACCTAATAAGGCGAATTTAAAAACGACATCTAGGGGCGATATAACCTAGTTGGATAGATAACCTAGTGGATAGATACCTAGTGGATAGATAAACCTATATGTGGATAGATAACCTAGTGGATAGATAACCTAGTGGATAGATATAACCTAGTGGATAGAGCGTTGCACTCACGATCTACAGCCCGGATCGAGCCACCACCGAAATACCCATTCTAGGGGATCCCCCCTCTCCCCCTGGACCTAACAATAGTACCAACTCAATTCCTCTGAGAGTCTTTAAAATTTTAATGAGACTATAAACCGAGAACCCCCGTTCCGCCTTTTGAGAGAATATGCCACTGAGTGCCGGTATGAACGAATGACAAGATTAAATAAAAAAAAACAAAAAAAAACCCATTCACACTGGTGTCGTGTTTAGACATCCTCCCTGAAGTCTTGATACAGCTACCTTAACTGTGGGCTAGAATGGTTGAATATGATGCAAAATGCCAGCATTGGTGAACTTCTGAGTTCTATCCCAGGAACAACAACAAAACAACCAACAAAAAACACCATCCAGGTAAACAAAACGAAAACGAGTCTGAAATGGTATACGTCACAAGCATCTACTATGAACTTTTGTGTTTTTTGTTTACTATTGAATTACTACAAAGTGTTCATCTATTAGTACATTAAAGATCAAAAAGCTAGAAATCTACATAATAAATCTTGAAAAGCTAAATGTACTAAAGTCATATCGTGTCAAATAAACTAAAACACACATTACACAACGCAACGCGCGCGCGCCCCACACACACACTTCACACCACACACACACACCACACACACACAACAACAAAAAAAGCACACAGCGCACAACACACCCACACACACACACACACACACACACACACACACACACACACACACACACACACACACACACACACACACACACACACACACTACAAACACACACATAAACACCAACACTACACACACACACACACACACTTACACACCCCCCCCCCCCCCCCCCCCCCCCCTCTCCTCTCTCTCTCCAATACACTATACACCACACCCTACTTTACCTCTAAATCACGACTACACTAAACAAAAAAGTACAAAACTACAAAAGAATCAATCCAAAATCACTCTCGCGCATCTATCAAAGTTAAAGCAGCAGGCTGGCAGACAGGGCAGTCTCACTTCCCACCAACCATCCCTCCAAATCTGGGCATCCCCCCTTCCCACCCTCCGTGGTGCCCGGCGGATAGAACCATCTTCACCACCCCACGGCCCAGTCCGATTATCCCCATCACCGCCATCGCCTTAAGCATGTGAGTCCCCATCTTAAACCCTGGGATTCTGAAAACAAAGAAACAGTAAAAGCAAAATTATTGATAACCATCCTGAACGTATTAAGCTGACTGTTGATTTTTGGCATGATTATATGTATTGCACAGCAAGGCCACAATTCTTGAAAGGAGGAGAGAGAGGGGTGGGGAGAAGAGAGGGGAGGGGAGGGGGAAGGAGGAGAGGAGAGAGAGAGAGAGGGGAGGGAGAGAGAGAGAGAGAGAGAGAGAGAGAGAGAGAGAGAGAGAGAGAGAGAGAGAGAGAGAGAGAGAGAGAGAGAGAAGAAGAAGAAGAAGAAGAAGAAGAAGAGAAGAAGAAAAGGAAGCAACCAAAAGAGAGAAAGACATCTCTCTCTCTCTATCTATCTATCCATTTATCTCCTGTCTACCACACTCCACTACACATCACACATGCACACACACACACACACACACACACACACACACACACACACACACCACACACACCACACCACACACCTTGTTACGACAGAAAGAAAGAAAGAAAGAAAGAAGAAGAAAGAAAGAAAAGAAAGAAAGAAAAGAAAGAAAAAGAATTTTTAAAACCCCACTGTCTGTCTCTCAAAACAAGACCTCTCGAATAAAACACTGTAAACTCTCATAAAACAGAATAAGAAACACATGAAGGCTGAACCCTCAAAACAGAACTAAAACCACCTGGAGCTGAACTCTTCGAACAGAGCAAGAACCCCTAATTCAAGGTTAGACTCAAACAGTACGTAAATTTCCACTTTAAAAACCAAAAAAAATCCTGATCTAGGAAGCTTCAAAACTGACAAAATTTAGGAGTTCATTATTCTAACCCCACACCCTCACCCCCCTCCCCCTAAATAAAAAGAAAAGTAAAGACTAGCCAACCAACCACCAACCAACCAAAGAAACCCAATGCAAAACAATCAGGCTCGTCGCATACATTGTAATCATCACCATCATTACCATTGTCATCACTTGACATCATTATTAACGTTGTCATTATCATAGGATCAGCATCACCATCATCATCACACATCATTACATTTATATTAATTTTATTATTATTATTATTATATTATTCATCATCATCATCATCATCATCTCATCATCATATCATGTATCTATCATCATTATTATTATTATTATTATATATTCATTATTATTATTATTATTATTTTTATTATATTTTATTTCATTAATCATCATTATTTTCATTATTATTCCCAAAAATTATGGATATCATGGTATCCGAGTATATTGTTGGGTTTTTTTAATATTCATTTCTCGGCTTAGCTCCAGGATCACCAATGGTGAAGATTTTGCATATGCGACCGTTCCACCCGCCCCCCCCCCCCCCAACACCCTTTAGGTAGCCGCATTCCAACTTCTGGGAATGGTGTCTAAACACAACACCTGTGTGCATGTGTTCATTTGAAATTATTTCATCTGTTCCTGCTGGCACGAAATGGCCTACTCTTTTGAAAGGCGGACATGGTTTTTAACGTGTGCGCAAGATATTCTGCATGTATTCGCAAAGAGGTTGTCGGTTTCATAGTCTTGTAAGATGGTCGTGACACTAGTTTATTTTTTCTGGTCAAACTGAAAGAAAGGGAAAGGCTGAAATCGAAACCAGAACCTTCTATTTTTACTTGTTAGGCAGGTGAACGTCTAACCATCCTGCCACCTTCTTCTGCTGATGTATATCTTGCTATCAATTTTAAACAATCAAACCATGCCTTAACATACCTCTCCTCCACACTGCGGGAATAGCCGTTGAAGTAGCGATGACGACTGATCAAATACAGCAAACCGCAAATTGCAGACGGCACTGAAAAAATTCCACAAAAAAATAATATAATTATTATCGTCATAACGCTGTTATCAATGTGAAAAGACGACACATTACTGACAATATCAAAACATAATCGTCATCCTCAACGGATGGGTTGGTCGATAGAACAATCTTCTTCCTTCTTTTCACATTTAGAAGGACATTCTTCCACAGAAGAACAGAGACAGAGACAGACAGAGACACAGACATTCTTCTACGTGCATTCGTAAAGGGGACGTCGTTTTATAGTCTCCAAGCTATCATTTTCCCCCACTTTCAGCTCCTCTCAGCTGCTAATTATTCCATCCCATCCCAGTCCAGCTGGGGCCAGCTGGTGCTAATCAAAACAGGAGCTGACTACACTGGACTAGGTAAAAGGAAGAAGCACGCTAAATTTAGCGCTCTTGACTGAGTGATGTTGGACTTGTGCATGTGTCTCATGGGAAGAGCTTTCAGAGGGAGTGGAGTCATAGTGGTCTTTAGTCCCAGGGAAAAATCCCTGTAACAGGTGTCTCGGGGTGGTTCGAACCTGCGCCGCCAGATCACGAGAGCTCAATGCCCTAACCACTAGGCTACGCGCTCCCCCCCCCCTACCCCCCCCCCCCCCCCCCGAAGTAAAGGGAGACCATAAAGGCGCTTACCTTGATTGAAGAAGAGAGAAGAAGTCCACAAAACTGTCATAAACACGGGGTGCCATTCTAGCGTGTTTTGTCTGAAACACAACCACAAATGATATGAACAACAACAACAATAATAACAATAACAATGATTGTAATAATAATAATAATAAAAATGATGATGATCATGACGACGATGACAATAACAACAACATAATGATAATGATACTCCTCCTCCTCCTCATCAACCATCCCCCGTGGGATGCTTGGGCCTGTCAGTATAAACAGCATCCCACCTTCTGGAAATTCTTACTACAAATTCCCTCTTTTCCATCCTCTCTTTGTTTGTGCCTTGTTTCTTTTCTTCCTGTCATCTCCTTCTGTCTTTTTTTCTGCTTCATTGGTCCATTCTCTTCTCTCCCATCCCCCACCCCAAAGAAAGACTTTTAAAATCTAACAATTCTCTCCCACATACGAAGTCGGATACGCTGGGCCTGACTTATCAGGCGCTTAACAGCAGGGCAACGCAATTTCGCTCTTATGACAGATAACAATGTTGCTGTGAAAGCGTTTGCAGAATAATGATAATGATAATGGTATCACTACACTACATGCTGCTGCTGCTGCTACTGCTACTACTGCTGTTCGCTCTACCACTACTACTATACTACTACTACACTACTACTACTACTACTACTACTACTACTCTACTACTACTACCAACCACCACTATTACTACTAGAACTACTACTACTACTACTACTACTCACCACTATACTACAACTACAACTACTATCTTCTTCTTCTCTCTCTCTTCTTGCTCTTGCTGCTACTACATTTAATTCACACTTCAAGACACCACGAAGCAACTATTATGATGATAATACATATATGTGTGATATGATGATATATATACGATATACTATTAACTGATTATGCTGATGAGCAGTTGTTGCTGCTCTAGATTAATTCACGACAGGCAATGAATCTTGATATATCGATGGTGTGATCATGATTTTTAATGTAATTAATGATACAAGGGACTGTCTAACATACCCCATCCCCCCCCAAAAAGGAAAAAATAAAAAAAAAAATAAAAACATAATCCCAAGCCCCCAAAAAACAACTAACCAAAAAAAAAAACAAAACAAACCCAAATAACAAGAAAACAAAGACCCCCCCCCCCCCCCCCCCCCCCCGAAGAAAAACAAAAGAAAAACTATCCCCCGCCCCCCAATAAAAAACACCCCACACCAAAAAACCACCCCCAAAACAAAACCATCCACTCACTGCGCTCTGTAACGCGTTCAAAGTTAGTGTCGCCCGTCACCGATGGGTACTCGATGCCATACTGTTCGCGGGCGAAATACACACGCCGGGCAAAAAGCACTGAAAAGCAACCAAACCAGTTTAAAAACTCTCTCTCTCTAAGTACTACAAGATGGCTTGTTTAATGTTTGCACTTCAAGTGTAAAGCTGGTTACACACACACTATTCGGGCCGACAGAAAACGCTGCATTTGCACAATGTCCTTATTTCTTTCAAACGCTCTCTGCTGTGCATAATGTGTACTCTCTCCATTCAAAGATTCTGTCTTTCTGTCTGTCTTTCTGTCTGTCTATTTGTAATATCATATTGTTTCTGGGTGTTAGGTTTTCTTTCTGAAATATGCATATATATGATTTTTTTGTTTAGATGGATGGCTTGTTGAAAAAAAAGCAATTGCACTGCTTATTCAATGTACTATTTGAAAATAAAAGTTTGACTTTGGGTGTTTTTCTGCAGACGTCTGTTCTACTTTTTTCCTTTCAAAATTATTTGGCACATTTTTGTTGACGTGTGACTTTTTATTCTAAATATGAATGAGACAGTTTGCTTAAAAGTGGTATATGCCATTGTCAATGAAAAACCCTATTCAGGGCAAGTGCTGGATGAAAGAAAGTATGTTAATATTTATATCACCCATGTAAATAAAGACTATATCTCTCAACTGCTACTTGTACAGGCCAAGGTGTTTCACATGCTGAGTGAGCAAAAAAGCACAAGCCTGATAGAACTGCGTAACCAAACACATGAATGATGCTATTGATCCTTTTGTTGAAAACGTGTCATACTTATTTGCATCATTTTAACACCCCCTCCAGGAACCACACTGAGGGCTTCCCTTTTGAAATGGACAAAAGCTTTCCCAGTAAACCATCTGCACAGGACTGTGTGTGTGTGTGTGTGTGTGTGTGTGTGTGTGCGCGCTCGCGCGCTGTGTCCGTGTAAATGGGCACTTGACCTCTTTAGGGCCAGGGAAGGTAAAGCAGCGAGGGAGAGGACGTGGGCGTCACTGGCATATCAATACTTGCCCCCTTGAGAAGCTGAGGTCTCTGACACCTCTCTCCCGATCCCCCCCCCCCCCCCCAAAAAAAAAAAAAAGAAAGAAAAAAGACAGGTTATGTATGGGGGCATCGTTACCTTTATTCTCTTTTCAGTTTATCGTCTACACACGTGTTGTGGTAAAAAGATGAAAAAAGGTAAATGTGTCCAATAGCCTATGTGTTCTAGAAGACCAAGGTGTCCGAGACCTCAGTTTCTCTAGGGGGCAGCACATTGATGGTGATCCTTATCTCCTCTCCCTCGCTGCTTTACCTTCCCTGACCCTAGAGAGGGCAGGTACCCATTTACAGCTGGGCGAACAGGGGGACTATACTAAAGACAAGGCGCACAAAGGGTCATCCATCCACTTGGTAACCACACTCAACATTGCTAAACCCCATTGAGTGTCTGGAAGTAATCATAGCAACTGGTATGTACTTAGAGGGAGGAAAATGCCAGCCAGCATGTGTGCCTGACCTGATTTCCCCTTAGCTAAGGGGAGAGCGAATGCTCTGGCCACTGAGCTAGCCTATCCAGTCCCCTGCTGTTGGAGAACTGATGCTAGATAAAATTAATACTCACTCAGTTGAAAGCCAGAAGCCAGAGTGATGATCCCAGTCAGGACAATCCTGTCTGTGGTGAATGGCCCAACGCCGCACATCATGGAAAAAGCAGGAGCCATAGTGCCAACGGATCTCTAGCTGGGTCTCAAGTCTTGTATCAGGTCTTAATGCTATGGGGTGAGAGAGAGAATTCCGCTTCTGTCCTTAAAACCTGAAACGCACGAAAAACAACAGGGTAAACTGACTGCTGTTGCTATTATTGCTGTTGTTGCTGCTATTGTTGCTGGCTG
>CM060328.1:50335934-50343434 GCA_030674155.1 Stramonita haemastoma
AAAGATAACAGTACTCTCCAATGCTGAAGTTGAATATGCTGGGCATCACTTCTCAGGCGTTTAATAATAGCGCAATGCACTTTTGCTAAATACGCACAGACAACAACAGTTCCTGTCTGAGTGTTTGATGAAGAAGGAGACCTGGGAACTGACTCTGATCTTCTGAAAAGTACTTGGATGGGACTAAAAACTGAGGTCCCACATGTGGATACATACAAAACATCTTGTGTGCATGTTAAAACCCCATCTACTTTTCATAGAAAAGTAGGCATAGTGGTCAAACTCTTCTACATCAAAAGATTTGTCATGACAACTGCCTGAATGAATGCATTACATCTCTCTCTCTTCCTCAAACACACACACACACACACACACACACACACACACACACACACACACACACACACACACACAAAAACTACACACACACACACACTACATGAAAAAGATTTCTGAACAAAAGTTTATTTCTCAAGATTTGACATACACAAAATTTTCTCTCCCCTGCACGCACACTTACACACACACACACACACACACACACACACGCACAACACACACACACACACACACACACACACACACACACACAACCTTCCCTGAAAGCTCAGACAAGGAATGGCCAGAGAGTACTATGGGTGACGCAAATATACCCAACATGCAATCTGTGCTCCACTGGGGCAATGCAATACCTCCATCTGACCAAACCCTCCATTCAAAGTCAAACTTGTTAAGCACTGGGACAATACAATAACTCCAGTTGGCTAAGACCAAGACCTAAAATCATTTTCCTTTCTCCCACCTCACTGATACACCAAAAATGAACTTTCACTGACATTTTCCACATCTTCTGACAAAACAAGCTAACTCCTGAGTGAGCCCTACACACACACACACACACACACACACACACACACACACACACACACACACACACACACACACTCCTGAGTGAGCCAACACACACACACACACACACACACACACACACACACACACACACCACACACACACACACACACACACACACACTCCTGAGTGAGCACACACACACACACACACACACACACACACACACACACACACACACACACACACACACACACACACACACACACACACACACACACACAATCTGTCCAAGCCATTCCTGCTCATTCTAGTCAAGTAAGGGCTCAATCTTATCATCATTCATTTATTTCTTCTGTTTTTCTTTTTCTCTTTTCTGTCTGCCATTTCTGCCAATGTTTCCTTCTCCCATGTGCACAAACCTAGAAAGCACCATAGTCCTAGTCGCCAGTCAGATCATACTCACCACAACTAGAGATCATAGATTAGTCACCATGGTCACAGCTACCACAGCCATAGTCACAACAGTCATAACACTCACCATAGTTGCAGACCAGTCACATCAGTCATGTAGCCAAAGACCACAGTTCCCACAGTCCCAGCTAAAGACCATAGTCCTCTTAGTCAAAGACCACAGTCCTTACAGTAGTAGCCAAAAACTATAGTCAAAGCCAAAGACCACTGTCATAGCCGAAAACCATACTCCTAACCAAAGAGCATGGTCATAGCTAAAGATCGTAGTCATAGCACCCATAGCCAAAGACCACAGCCATAACCAAAGACCATAGTCATAGCCAAAGACCATAGTCATAGCTAAAGACACAATCAAAGACCATAGCCACAGATCATAGTCACAGACCAGTTAGACCACAATCACCAATCCCTAGCCAAAGACCATAGTCATAGCCAGAGATCATAGTAGTCACAGACCAGTCAGACCACAATCACCCATCCCTAGCCAAAGACCATAGTCATAGCCACAGATCATACTCACTGGCCAGTCAGACCACAATCACTAATCCCTAGCCAAAGACCATAGTCATAGCCACAGATCATAGTCACTGGCCAGTCAGACCACAATCATTAATCCCTAGCCAAAGACCATAGTCATAGCCACAGATCATAGTCACTGGCCAGTCAGACCACAATCATTAATCCCTAGCCAAAGACCATAGTCATAGCCACAGATCATAGTCACTGGCCAGTCAGACCACAATCACCAATCCCTAGCCAAAGACCATAGTCATAGCCACAGATCATAGTCACTGGCCAGTCAGACCACAATCATCAATCCCTAGCCAAAGACCATAGTCATAGCCACAGATCATAGTCACTGGCCAGTCAGACCACAATCACCAATCCCTAGCCAAAGACCATAGTCACAGCCACAGCTCCTAGTCAGACCACAATCACTAACCCCTAGCCAAAGACCATATCCTACAGTCACAGTGACCACAGTCCTAGTCCACCACTCTAACTCCTCCTCTCCCATCTCCCCTGCCTGTCCCTCCCCCCCCCCCCCCCCCCCTCACGTCAGCTTGGTGGCGTTCCACTTCATGACCAGGCTGGTGCCCTCCACCTCGATCTGCTCGTACAGCCAGCGCCTCTCGCAGCGACACTCTGCCCCGCACTTCTCTGAGGAGCACTTGGGGCAGGGCAGGTGGCAGCCGGGGCAGTCCATGTCCAAGCAGTCACACAGGTCCATCGAGTTTTCCAGCAGCCGGCCTTTCTCGTCGTACATCTGGTTCTGCTTCTTGCTGCAAGCAGTCAGCATGGTTGTGGATGGTGTTAACAGCATTTTGCACACACACACACGTGCAAGTATGCATGACTGCACGCACGCGCGCGCACACACACACATACACAGTGACACACACACTATCAACCATCCATTTATGTAGATGAATGGCCTGTTTTTTGGCCTGTGGTATGAATGGCATGAAGATACCTAGCATGCAGCTTAAAGTCTGCAAGACGATGTTGAGCACTGGGGCAGTATGATATCCCAACCAGACAGGATCAAGAGTAGACCAAGGCCTCTGCTGAGCATCAGAAGCCTCAGATACCGGGACTGTCACCTCGTTGAAGGTTAAAGTTAAAATCATGGTTCTGCTTATGGATTGAAGCACCATGGATTAAACACAACCATCACCCACACAGATTACTGTTACACTTTTTCCCCAAATCCTCGGCTAGAGCTCCCCGGTTCACAGATTGTATGATTTTAGTGTATGCAACTGTTTTTGCCCCCACTATTAAGATAAACTGCAGTCTGACTGTGGGATTGATGCCTAAACAAGACACTAGTGTGCATGCCTTAAAAAAAACAAAAAACATATCTCCTGTCCTCCATTACTAGCATGTGTGTACAAGATATTCTGCATGCATTCACACATGAGGCCTCAGTTTATAGTCTTATCCAAAGGACTTTTGGGGCCGTTGAGTCAATACTGATGTTCACTTCAAGACACCTGTTATGGGGGATTTTTCCCCTGGAGTTAACATATGACTCCACTCTCCTGAAAATTCATTGGATGCCAATGTAAGCAGAACATCTTCAGTTTCGCTTGCTGAAGAATAGGCCATTGTGTGCCGGTAGGAATGGATGACGAAATTTACAAAACTGCATACACATGGGGACTGGATGTGAAAAAGCATATGAGTGCTTATTCCATTTTCCTTGAAATAAAAGAATAAAAGAAAAGTAAAAAAGAAAAAAAACACAAAGAAAAATAAGTAAAAAACTATAAACTGAGGTACCGTGTATGAACACACAGAGAACATCTTGCCCACATGCTAAAATCTGTTCCCACCTTTTGCAAAGTAGGCCATTGCATGATGGTAGGAGTAGATGACAATTTAAAAAGCAAAAAAACCCAGCTTGCACACTTCTGTCATGTTTAGATATCATCCATGAAATTGGAATGCAAATCTATACCTTAATGGTGGGCAAACGGCTATGTTAACAAATCTCGCAATAGGGGACCCTTGGAGCTCTAGCCAAAGAACCCCCCCCCCCCCCCCCCCCCCCTTAAAAAAACAACCACCCAAAAACCCAAACAACCAACCAACCACACAAAATTTTAAAAAATCCCTTAAAATCATTAAAGCCATCCTCCTAAAAGAGCAAGCAAACAATCACCAAAGCAGCATAATATGAAGACCCAAACCAATAACTATCAAATGCAAAACCCCAAAAATTGAAAATGAAAAAAAAAGGGAAACCCAACAATAAAAAAACACAACAAGAAAAAAAAACAATCAGGACAGGACTAATAAAGAAATCAAAAGTCAGAACATCTAATGATCTGTACAAGCATGCAACTTGTGCTAAGCATGCGCGCACATGAGCATGCACATGGCTGGATGCAAGTGCTCTCTAGAGCTCTCTCTGTGTCTGTCTGTCTGTCTGTCTGTCTGTCTGTCTGTCTCTCACACCACACAAACACACACACACACACACACACACACACACACACACACACACACACACACACACACACACACGCACACACACACGCACACACACACATACACACACACAAACACACACAAACGTGTGTGTATGTGCACGTGCATGCACACACGCATACACAAACTTAAACACAAATTATTTATGAACCCTTTCTCTATCCCAAACCAAATTATGAAAGGAGGAAGATATACAAGGTTTTGATAGCACTACTGAAGGCTGATAGATCAGAATGACACATGGGGAATCATGTTATTCACGAGTACTTGGCAATCAGAATCACACAAAGAGAAGATAGAAATTGTGGAGTTTAGACTGTAACAAGGAATATCATGGTCAAAGGGCATATGAATATTGTAGGAAGATTATATTATAATAAAAGCATCAGAAATAACATAAAAAACTGAAACTTGAGAGGGCCCAAATAGCTGAATGATATCAATTAAAACAACAAAAAAGTCTAGAGAAACTTGGGCCTGACTGACACTGCAATGACATTCCTCACTCAACCCATGTTTGTATTTAAAGAACAAACTTCCCACCAAAAGGAAAAGGACTTAAACTTTTAATGCTTAAAATGTCATAGGCTATAAATTGACAGGAATAGAGCCGTAGAGACTTGAAAAACCACAAGTCTGCAAGCTCTATAGCAGATAGGAAACTCCAAGGGTATCAGATATGTAGCATCTCTGCTTCTATAATAAAAAGTACTAAAAAAAAGATATTATCATCATCACAGGTCTGATACTGGCTGTAGTGTGTCCAAAAAGAAGAGAAGAAGAAAACAGTGGATTTGGGTGAAAAAAACACACAACAAAAGGAAAACTACAAAAATAAACAAGCGCACACAACATGCTAATTTTACTATCAGTATTACCTCATCCATTCCATAGGCCGATAGGGTAGCCCCTCCCCACCAAAAAAAAAACAAAACCAAAACAAAAACAAAAACAAACAAAAAGAAAAAAACAAACAAAAAACCCCAACAGCAGACAAACCCCAAACCAAACCAAAAACAAAACAAATAAACCTTCGAACAAGAAAAACACAAACAAACAAACTAACAAACTATAACACCCAAAATATAAAAAAAAGAACCCCAAACAAGCCATGCTATATATATCAAATCAATTTGTTTCTTGGCAGAATTGAAAAAAAAAGTGTGTGTGTGTGTGTGCGTGCGTGCATGTGTGTGTGTGCTGGTGGGAACAGATGGCAAAATTTACAAAAATGCATACACACAGGGACTGGATGTAAAAGAGCACATGAGTGCTTAGTCTATTATCGTCAAAATAAAAGAATGAATAAAAATCACACACACACACACACACACACACACACACACACACACACACACACACACACAAACACACTTTACACTTTCAAGTTTACGTCCTTCTACATATCCAGTATCACTGTATGTGGAAGGACATAAACTTGAAGACTACAAACTCTCTCTCTCTCTCTCTCTCTCTCTCTCTCTCTCTCTCTCTCTCTCTCTCTCTCTCTCTCTCTCTCTCTCTCTCTCTCTTTCACACTCAGGGCAGGGGTCTTCTACACAATTTTCATCTAGAGTTTGGAATTGATCCCAAGCAAACATCAATCAGAAAGAGAGGGGAGGAAAAGAAACTCACCCTAGCTCCAATCTGCACACCCACAAAGACTTATAACTAACTCATTGTAGCCCCAACCAAAACCTGTCTCTGTCAGTCATCTAGTGATCAATGTCAGCTTGCCTAGTAAACTTGTGCCAAGGTGGCTACACTGACATAGTGCACTACTGTAAAAATGTCATGTCCAGATAAATTTACTGTCTTCAGCTCAATTCACAGCATGCAAATCCAGCACAACTCAGTCAAGGGTCCAGGGACCCAGTGCTATAATCAGCATGCCCTTTCTTTTTAGTTTTACACCCCACGCCCCTTCCATTTCTTCATCGTTCTGTTTTCTACATTACAGCAATCATTAAAGAAGGTTCAAAGTTGCCAACTCCAAATGCTGTCAGTTTCTGCTATGATTACCTTCAGCCGGAACCACAGCTATCAGTTTTACCCCCACTTTCAGCTACTCTCAGCTGCTATCATTTCAGTCCCATCCCTACCCAGCTGGTGTTAATTATATTTACAGCATGAACTAATTTTAGAGCCCCCCCCCCCCCCCCTTTTCCTTAACTGAGTTATGTTGGATTTGTGCACTTTGGATTGGGATTGAATGGATAGCAGCTGAAACAGCCTAAAGATTACAGAGAGATGTTTTGTAGACACCTGCAACCTCAAGATTACAGAGAGATGTTTTGTAGACACCTGCAACCTGAAGATTACAAATAGATGTTTTGTAGACACCTGCAACTTCAAAATTACAGAGAATGTTTCGTAAACACCTGCAACTTCAAGATTAAAGAGAGATGTTTTGTAGACACTTGCAAGCTCAAGATTACAGAGAGATGTTTTGTAAACACCTGCAAGCTCAAGCTCAAGATTACCAATAGATGTTTTGTAAACACCTGCAACCTCAGGATTACAGAGAGATGTTTTGTAGACACCTGCAACTTCAAGATTACAGAGAGATGTTTTGTAAACACCTGCAAGCTCAAGCTCAAGATTACCAATAGATGTTTTGTAAACACCTGCAACCTCAGGATTACAGAGAGATGTTTTGTAAACACCTGCAACCTCAGGATTACAGAGATGTTTTGTAAACACCTGCAACCTCAAGATTACAGAGAGATGTTTTGTAAACACTTGCAACCTCAGGATTACAGAGAGATGTTTTGTAAACACCTGCAACCTCAAGATTACAGAGAGTTCACCACAAGTTTGACAGTTTATCACATGTGTGCTTTTCAAACATGAAGAAATGGTTAAAATATATTAAGTACTATACTTACAGAGCAGTTGCATCATAAGGCTTTAATGAAGTATCTGAAAAAGTGTGGACCTTATGTTTTGTGTTGATGTAAATTGCATTCACTGCATTGAAAAAAATCATACAAATCTTTCATTGTTCATGTTCACATTTTTCATTATTTCCTTCCTTAAAAGATGAAATTTGTCATTTTATGAGCTTTTTACAAACACAAGAAGTGACAGATCCCCTGTTGTGTTGTTATTAAAATAAAGCACAAAAATCCCAAACAAATCCAAAGTTAATTATATATCATAAAAGTTTGAACTGTCTGT
>CM060328.1:50348434-50363434 GCA_030674155.1 Stramonita haemastoma
ATTGACAGACAGGCATGCCAAAGCAATCAGCCTGTGTATTGACAGACAGGCATGCCAAAGCAATCAGCCTGTGTATTGACAGACAGGCATGCCAAAGCAATCAGCCTGTGTATTGACAGACAGGCATGCCAAAGCAATCAGCCTGTGTATTGACAGACAGGCATGCCAAAGCAATCAGCCTGTGTATTGACAGACAGGCATGCCAAAGCAATCAGCCTGTGTATTGACAGACATTAATTTTGAAAGGTTCTTCATGTGGGTATGCAAGGTTTTTGATGTGGGTATGCAAGGTTCTTGATGTGGGTAGGCAAGGTAAGGTTCCAGATGTGGTTATGTAAGGTAAAGTTCTTGATATGGGTATAGAAGGTGAGGTTCTTGATGTGGGTATGCAAGGAAAGGTTTGTAAGGTTCTTGATGTGGGTATGCAAGGTAAGGTTTGTAAGGTTCTTGATGTGGGTATGCAAGGTAAGGTTCTTGATGTGGGTAAGCAAGGTAAGGTTCTTGATGTGGGTAAGCAAGGTAAGGTTCTTGATGTGGGTATGCAAGGTAAGGTTCTTGATGTGGGTAAGCAAGGTAAGGTTCTTGATGTGGGTAAGCAAGGTAAGGTTCTTGGCGGGGATATGATCAACAACAACAACAACAACAACAAACAACAACAACAATAATATAATAATAACAACAACAACAACAACAACAACAACAACAACAACAACAACAACAATAATAATAATAATAATAATAATAATAATAATAATAATAATAATAATAATAATAATAATAATAATAATAATAATAATAATAATAACAACAACAACAATAATAATACATGGGATTTATATAGCGCGGAATCTTGTAGAGCAGACAAATCAAAGCGCTTGCATTCAAAATAGTCACGCGCATGCATCCATTCACAAATAAAATTAACAAATTATATATCTACACACACACACACAAACACACACACACACACACACACACACACACACACACACACACACACACACACACACACACACACACACACACACACACACACACACAAAAAGCAAGGTAAAGTTTATAAAGTTTTTTATGTGGATATACAAGGTGAGGTTTGTAAAGTTCTACATGTAGACACGCAAGAGGCAGAAATGCTATAGCAACCATCCGGTGTGATGACAGAGTTTCTTTTGTATGGATCTCAACGTGGACTGTCTAGGGCATAATGAACCTATCTCTTTTCAAAATATAATAAAAGCATTTAACGAAAAATAAGAGTATACACATGGCAGCGTTGACAAAGATGTGTATACAAACAGCAGATGTTGACACGTAGATAATCATACAAAAATCTGATGAAAAAACACAGGAGTTTACTAACATCAGTTGTATCTAAACAGCACATGTTAAAAACTGTGTGGATATACAGACAGCAGTTGCTGGAAAACAGGAGTATACAGATGGCAGTTGTTGACAAACATGAGTATACAGACAGTAGTTGTTGAAAAGGAAACCCACTAAACACATCAGTATAAAAACGGCAGTCACTAAAAAAATTAATGAAATGATAAAGGTGGAATTAGGACTCTGGATTGCACCTTGATATCTTTTGGTATGCATGCAGCAGTAGCTAAAAACTAATGAGACTTGGGTTCAAGTCTCAAAACAAGGTGTCTATTTGAAGAAATCCCCCCCCCCCCCCCCCTGGAGTTAACACTGTTACTGAATCCTTTCCTTTAAAAGCTCTTCAGATGAGACAATAATCCAAGGTCCTTCATGCAAACACACGAGGCACGAGGAACATCTTGCACAAACACTAAAACCACATTTTCTCTTTTGATGAAGGAAAGATTGGCTATGAATGGTGGCATACCCAGCATGCATCCTCCTGCCTGGAGATGGATGGGCTCTGCCAGGTCCAGCTTTCTGATGAGATAGTAAAATTCAAAGCAGAGTCCCCCAAACTGGTCAAGGATTTAAGGGAGAAGTCGTATCAAGTCAAGTCAAGTTATATGTGCAACGTAGCCTTAGCTTTGGACTAAAAAAAACAAAAAAACTTCAAGTCTACAAACATTAATTGTAAGGCAGTGTATGAGCATATTTTTTGGTTTCCAGAGAAGCAGAGCAAGATTCAAGATTTTTTTTTAGGGTATGGAGGTATCCAACTATTGTTGGTGGCCTTTGTTTTATTTTTGGTTCTTTATTTTTGGTTCGGTGTTCTTATATTTTGCTATTTTTTGTTTGATCTGTTTTGGAGTGAGGGGGGGGGGGGGGGGGAGTGTTTGTTTTGGTTTGCTTATCTGCAAAGATCTCCAACATCTTTGTGTTGGGAGGGAGTGAACACTGTAGTCACATTTTCACATCCTATACTGATGTAAGTATTCATCCCTGAAGTCGGAATGTGGCTACTTTCGTGGTGGACACAGATGGTCACATATGCAAAATCTCACCACTGCTGAACCTTGTAGCTCTAGGCAAGGAATGGCGAAAGAAGTAAGTGTATTCTTGATGAGGACATGAGCACAGCCACAAGCTGTGGTGAATGTGGCACGAGTGCAGACGACCAATGCAATAGCATCTGCCACCAAGAGGGGGGATGGATAGCCTAGTGGTCAGACCATTGCGCTGGCAATTTGACGACCCGAGTTCGATTCCCGTTCGAGGGGATTTTTCCCCTGGAGTTAACATCAATGCTGACTCCACTCTCCACAAAAGTCTTTCCGATGAGACTGTAAACCGAGGTCCCGTGTACGAACGCACGCAGAGCATCTTGCGCACACGTTAAATCCTGTTCCGCTTTTCGTAAGAGTTGGCCATTGTGTGCCGGTGGGAACAGATGACAATATTTACACAACTGCATACACACGGGGACTGGATGTAAAAAAGCACACGAGTGCTTATCAGATTATCCTTGATATAAAAGAATAAAATAAATATAAAAGAATAAAATAAATGAATAAATAAAGAGGGGTCGCAGACTAGACTGGCAGTGAACTGCTTTGAAGTCGGAATGTGTGGGCTGAGGCCAGTGGGCAGACCTCCTGCAGAGTGACAAGCACAAGGGAAGAGCAGGCACTAAACATCCCATATTGATGCTGATGAAAATAATGAATATTTAGAATGCCTGATCTTATGAAGACACAGATCCTAGGTGTTTACAACAGCCACACAGACACAGACACAATATATATATATATATATATATATATATATATATATATATATATATATATATATATATATATATATATATATATATATATATATATATATATATATATATATAGTGAGGGGGGGGGGGGGGGGGGGGGGGGGCTTATAGCCATTTTGACCTATGGCCATTTTTTCGCTGACAATGAAATTGCAAGGAAATGTATGATAACAACAGACACTATGTTTAACATGCCACAATCATTGTTCCATGTCGTTTTCATTACAGATGGCTACTCGTAAAGCAGCTATTTATCCTTAAGCTTGTTTTCAGTGGTTTTATTTTTATCTTTTGCCCTGTAAAATTAATGTGTTTATTTGTACTCTCTTAATGGTTACGTTCCCCTCTGTTTCTTACACAGTCTTATTTCAGTTTTTTCCCCTGTTTTTTCTAAGAGCAGAATTGTGTGTGTGTGCGTGCAAAAGTGCCTTGTCACTTTGCCAGGGACAACTCTCTAACTGTCATGGATTCCTGTACAATAGCTAGATGCATGCTTCCAATGAGACCTTGTTTTATTGTCTCATGGAAAAAACCCATCACCAAAGTATGATTTATCAGATGGGGGAAAGACCTGGATTTGGACCGGGTTCAACTTCACATCTCTTGAATTCTGGGTTGGTGCTTTGCAGTTGAATTGCCAGTCTACAACCAAATTGGTGCAGCATTATCTCAAACCAAGAATCCTAAACCAAAATCCAGCAAGTTACAAAAGAAATACATTACATGACAAGTACAGCAATTCTGATGTAAACGTGGCTATTCAAAATTCATTATAAAGATATCAAGAACACTTATAAAAAAAAAAAAAAAGAACAGCCGATTTCACTCACAAATAAAAACATGTTTAATTGAAGAACGAAAAAAGGATATCTTTTTTCTTTAACTGACATAAAAACTTCTCTTCTTCAGTTCCCTCCGAAATTCTCATCCACTGCCAAGGTTTCAAAACCATCAGTGCGACCCAGAATTTTCGTTTTCTTTCCAGTCTTTGACGATGCTCCTACACCACACGCCAATATCTGGCGCAGTGTTTGCCGAAAACGAGACCCCATAGCAAAATAGATGAAGAAATTGACAGCCGAGTTGAAAGTCAATGGAACATTAATGATGGATTCAGTAAACAGCATCACCGCACACAGTTTTCCCCAGGGTCGGAAATCCGGGATGAAAAACCGACTAAGAGATCTGACGACTCGGGGACTGACACAGACGATGAACAGGCAGGAGATGGCCGCTAGCATTGATGTCAGGGCTTTCTCCTTCTGGTTAATTCTATTAACTCCACCACTTGTGGTTTTGCTGTCTCTCCACACCCAGGCTTGTCTGAGTTTGACAGCGGTGATGACGGTGGTGATGGTGGTGATGAGGACAGACAGAGTGGGCACCAGGGTGGTCAGGATGAAGGAGTCCAGGATGTCCAGTACAAGCGGGAACCTCCTGTACAGGTCTGAACGAAATGCCATTTGAAGCGGAACCATCTTCATACCGGGAACAACCGCACATTTTATCTCATATTTGAACGCCACTAAAGTCCTTCCTGCACACACGTAACGATTTAGGTTATCATTTGCCATCGTTTGTTTGTAGCTTTGATACATACATGGTGGATGTGACAGATCATGGTCAAACTTTTTTTGTTGTTAATAAGAAAATCAGACAAAGTGGTACTTTTCAACCAAAATTACAACTGTTTATCATCCCAGCTGTGTCTGTGTGTTTGTGTGTTATATACAAAAGTGATCCTTCTCAAAAGTATGATCTTTGAAGCCAGCACTGAGTAAGCTTACAAACACTAGTAAAACTTTTCTTCCATTCAAAAATTAAAAACAGGAGATGGACAAAATGGGAATCAAGGCAAGTATGCGAGTACTGAATATGGAAACACTACTGGATACACATCATAGAGAACTGCATGGAAATAGGAAAGTGTTTAGCGTGAACATTTCTGATGCATTTTCAAGCACATGAACTTTGGTATGGTTAATTTTACTGTGTTTCAAAGACGAATTAAAAAAAAATGTACAGAAAGGTAAAAAAAAAAAAAGCTTGGTGCGCCATACCCACAATACATAAGGGTATCTAAAACAATGTATATTCATCCATGTATCAATTTCCAAAAATTGCTTGAATCTTGGAAGAAATGAGATAGCGGAGTTGACTTGAAAGAATTATATTTTATTTCAAAATACTCTGACAATAACTAAACCTTTTGGTCTTTTCCATGAGAAAAAAAAAGGGATCTCCCATCAAGGTGGCAAGTATATGAATAATTTTTAATGTACTTTCTAAAAAAAAAAAAAAAAAAAAAAAAAAAAAAAAAATATATATATATATATATATATATATTATATATATATAAACCAACAAAAAAAACCAACAGAACAAAGTGTGTAACTAAAATTACAAGAAATTTCAAGGCAGCATCAGATGTCAACAAAGGTCTGATGTTGTACCTTAAATTTGCTTTGGAGCCAGACTTCTTCTTTTCCTTCTTCTTCTTCTTCTTCTTCTTCTTCTTCTTCTTCTTCTTCTTCTTCTTCTTCTTCTTCTTCTTCTTCTTCTTCCACCTCCTCTTCTTCTTCTTCTTCTGCTTCTTCTCTTCTTCTTCTTCTTCTTTCTTCTTCTTCTTCTTCTTCTTCTTCTTCTTCTTCTTCTTCTTCATCACCTTCTTCTTCTTCTTCTTCTTCTTCTTCTTCTTCTTCTTCTTCTTCTTCTTCTTCTTCTTCCTCCTCCTCCTTCTCCTCCTCTTCCTCTTCTTCCTCCACCTCCTCCTCTTCTTCCTCTTCTTCTTCTTTGTTGAACGCTCAGACAACAACCATTGTTGTCTGTCATCTGAGCGGAAATGCGTTGCGCCGCCGTTAAGCGCCCGACAAGTCAGGCCCAGCGCATCCGACTTCAGCGTTGGAGAGAATTTTATCTTTTAAAGTCTCTCTGTGGAGAAGAGGCAAGAGAATGGACCAAGCAGGCAGAAAATAGACAAGAAGGAGCTGACAGGAAGAAAAGGAACAAGGCAGAAATAATGAGAGGGACAGAGAAACGCGTATTCCCAGCACAGAATTTCCAGAAGGTGGGGATGCTATTTTTACTGTATTGACATGTCCCTGGCATCTCCACGGGGAAGGAACTCGTCTGAAAAACGGTTACGAAAACAGTGTGAACACAAAACAGTGTCGACATAGCCCTGAGCCTCTCTCTGAACCACTTGAGGACACATAACAGATCTGTTATTTATTTATTTATTTATTTTATTTATTCTTTTATATCAAGGATAATAGGATAAGCACTCATGTGCTTTTTTAATCCAGTCCCCGTGTGTATGCAGTTATGTAAATATTGTCATCTGCACACAATGGCCTACTCTTAAGAAAGCGGAACAGGATTTAACGTGTGCGCAAGATGCTCTGCGTGCGTTTGCACACGGGGCCTCGGTTACAATCTCATCTGAAAGACTTGGGAGAGTGGAGTCAGCATTGATGTTAACTCCAGGAGAAAAAATCCCCGAAACCGGGAATCTAACTCTGGTTGTCAAATTGCCAGCGCAATGTTCTGACCATTATGCTATCCCGTCAATTAGACAAGTTGAGCCTGGTGGCCTAGCTTCTCGCTCTTCATCTGGCAGACCGCATGCTAGGTAAATTTTCCCCCCGTTTCTCGGCTAGATCTCTGAGGTTTCGCCAATGGTGAGATTTTTTTTTTTGGAAAACGAACGCTTTAGCCCACCATTAAGGTAGCCACATTGCGACTTGGGGCATGCTCGGTATATGTGTGTCATCAACTGCCACATCAGCTGAGATTCGAACTCGTGCCCAAAGGTATCAGCATATCACGAATTCGACGCTCTAGCCACTAGGCTATCTTGCCCCCTCAGCCTGTTGAAATGCACAGGTCTATGTTTATATCATAACAGAACTAAGGCAGTCTGTAATGTCCAAGGTGTTGTTGTACAAGGGAAGATTGAAGAGAAAGCAGACGCTAAAATGATATTTGCATCAGATGTTTTAGCTTCCGCTTTCCACTACAGCATCTTCCGGTCAGTCTTTTAACAGTGATGGTGATTTTACATTGGTCTGTGAAAGAGACAATGACCTAGGCCTAAAAGCTTGGTCAGTTTATTGATGTAAGCAAAGCGTCATGGCCAAAATAACAATAACAACAACAGGAATATAATAATAATTACAATAACAACAGGAAGAATAATAATAACAACAACAACAATAAAAAAAAACAATAATTTATGGAAAATACATAGCGCTGAATCTTGTACATCAAAATATCCTTATGCTTTAACATGTTCTGTGGGGATTGTCTTCATCCATGGTAATCTCCTAACATAGCAACCTTTATCCTCTATCAAAGGAAGTAAAACACCTTCTAAAGTCGGGGTATGGCTGCCTATGTTGCAAGGTATTTGCCACAGGCGCAAACTTTCTCACCCAGTGTGTAATCTGACAATGATTCCCGTGTGTGATGAATGACACTGAATCTATGTAGTGGGTGACCCCTGGGGTGCTGAGGTTGGAGAACAACAATGACAACAACAACAGCAGCAGCAACAACAACAACAACAACAAAACAGCAATAACATCGGCAAAATATCAACAACAACAAAGAGATACACCTCGAGATTTCTAGAAAAAAATACCTAAACAGCTCTCAAAGAGACAAAGACATGGACACCAAAATGCATGACTGGTAAGTCCTGTGTTTAACATACTGTCAAGCCATCGCCTCATAAACCATTCCACGAGGCTCCTGCAAGAACTATAGGCCGTACTGGACTGAGGAGCTACAGGGACTTGAGCATGAGGATGCCAGAAACCAGAGGAGACGTGGAGAGCAATGTAGCCTTCAAAGCCTGCTCTGCCAAGTACAGACAGGCCTCTGTACAAGCTGCAAGAGCAAGCTGGAGGGGGAAGACTGAAAAGTTGAACCTTGACTGAGATGGCAGTAAGCTGTGGAGGAACATCGAGGCCATGAATGAAGGGGACACAAATCAGTTCCCATCGTGATTGAGAGAGATTAGAAGATAGTGACAGAGAGGAATGCTGCAGATTGTTTCTTTGACAACTGTGATCAGGTCTGCGATATCAATGTGCCTGAAGACTGGAAATGGTAAAAGAAAAAAAGGAAATGGTAAATTCATGTCGGTAATTAGGAAGAACCACCAGGACGACTAAGGTCCTCCAGGGAACATGAACAGGCCTTGAAGAGAAAGGACTTAGAATTAGACTTAAAATAAACTTGAAAGCCAAGAAACCTCTTGGCCTTGACAAGGCTACTACTAAGAATCTAGAATACCTTGGCACCAGAATAAGCTCGCAGCCCATCACTCTCTCCACAGATGGATGCAGGTTAGGGCATATTCCACAAAGCAAGCCAGAGGCTAGCACCCTACCCATCCAAAGACAGGTGAAGGGATCAAGCAAAAGCTAACAGCTATCGTCCTGTTAGCCTTACCAGGTGTTCAGGCAAGCTCATAGAGTGCACTGATTAACAACACTCACTTAGTGTGACACCTGGAGAAAAACAACATCACCACTCCAGAGCAGGTAGGATTTAGACAACATTGCTCTACACAGAACGAATGACTTATATATCCCAGAAAATCGAGGATGGATTCCAGGACACACAACACATGCTGACAGTATGAGTAGATATGGACAAGGCTTATGTTTAGGCCTGGAAAGAATGGCTCTGCCTGAAACTCTGCAAGGGTTGTGTGGCCATTGACACTACCTACCAGCACATGATAAATAGGAAGACTTGAATCCACTTTACTTTAGAATGCAGCTTGAAGAGGACATTTTTGTTGTGTGTTTATCTTATTTATTATTTTTTTTATTTCAAATTCTTTTATTTTTTAGGATACTGGATAAGCACTCTTGTGCTTTTTGTTTACAGCCAGTCCTGTGTGTATGCAGTTTGGGAATTTTGTCATCTGTTTCCACCCGGCACACGACAGGCAGAACATGTTTTAACACAGGCGCACGGGACCTCGGCTAACATTCTCATCTAAAGAACTTTTGAGGGAATGAAGTCAGCACTGATGTTATATCCAGGGAAAATCTCTACAGAGAAGAGTACCTGAGAGAGGTAATTTGGGCCCTACCCTATTCCTGGTCTTCATAAACAAAATGATGTCAGAGATTTGCAAATATAAGGCCATGGAGGCGATTATACCAATGATCCTGTCCTGTGGTGCACGGAGGAATATCTCACATCTGCAAAGAGCACTCTGCAGCAAGCACTGAACGTTCGTGAAGCCTGGACAAAACAGCGGCTTGGTAAAAGTTAATGCCACAAATACGGCAGTTTCATTCCCCAGAGTAGAGTGCCCGAACAACAACACCAGGACATCCTTTACTGTGACCTCAGAGGATGAGGGGGCTTCTGCCCTCATTCAGTGCAGCATACCTGGTGTTGGTGCAAAAGACTCTCAGAAGTGGAGGAGAGAGAGAGTAGAGATGGAGGAGAGAGAGGAGAGAGAGAGAGAGGAGAGAGAGGAGAGAGAGGGAGGAGGGAGGAGGGAGGGGGGAGGGAGGGAGGAGGGAGAGGAGGGAGAGAGAGAGAGAGAGAGGAGAGAGAGAGAGGAGAGAGAGAGAGAGAGAGAGGAAGGAGAGGGAGAGAGAGAGAGATCGCCACACCCTTAAACACCACTAGACCCATTCTATTTCCCGAACGACTCGTGGACGGCCCATGTTTACAGTCGTAGCTCTGCTTAGGACCCAGTTTGAAACGCAGCTACATAGACCTCTACATAGACTACATAGACCTCTTTCCAGAACTCTGATAAGAAAGGATAGCCTTCGCTGCTGGCCTCTGCTTCACGAAAGACAAAGCTGAGGCAAAACCCATAAAAAGACTAGCAAGCCACATCGAAGTGCCCTTGCAAGACTGGATGGCGGCCAGAGAACAGAACATGTGCTGCAGTCCTGCCTGCTACATGATGCACACTGAAAGAGGATCTGACCTGACTGACCCCTATCACCCCAGTGGCCAGAAGCTCTACAGTTATTGTTGAGGACCTGCAGTGTACAGCTGATCTGACAAAGGAATAAAATGCACACACACACACGCGCACACGCACGACACGCACGCACGCATGCACGCACAAACACACACACAAGACAAAAGCGCTCACACACAAACGCGGGCGTGCACACACAAAAGCGGGCACACACAAACGCGCGCGCACACACATACACAAGCGCACACAGACACAAGCACACGCGCGCGCACACACACAGTATATATTATATATATATATCTATATATCTATATATCATATATCTATATATCTATATATTATATATCTATATATCTATATATATATAGTATATATATAGAGAGAGAGAGAGAGAGAGAGAGAGAGAGAGAGAGAGAGAGAGAGAGAGAGAGAGAGAGAGAGAGAGAGAGAGAGAGAGAGAGAGAGAATATATATATGTATATACACATGCTGGCTTTGTGTGTGTGTGTGTGTGTGTGTGTGTGTGTGTGTGTGTGTGTGTGTGTGTGTGTGTGTGTGAGTGTGTGTGAGTGTGTGTGTGTGTGTGTGTGTGTGTGTGTGTGTGGTGTGTGTGTGTGTGTGTGTGTGTGTGTGTGTGTGTGTGTGTGTGTGTGTGTGTGTGTGTGTGTGTGTGTGTGTGTGTGTGTGTGTGATTGCTACAGGTACGGCAAAACTCCAGAGAATAAGTTGGATCCAGACAAGTCACGCAAACAACTATTTTGTTGTGTTGGGTTCACTAGTTGTTTGATAGGCTGCTTTATTTCTCTCTCTCTCTCTCTCTCTCTCTCTCTCTCTTCTCTCTCTCTCTCTCTCTCTCTCTCTCTCTCTCTCTCTCTCTCTCTCTCTCCTCTGTTGGCCTGTTGGTCTGTCTGTCTGTCTCATGCATAGTAAATATTATACAACATGCTCTTTATGTTTTTATTCATTTATATATTCAGTAATCTATTTACGTATCTGTTCATTTATTTTTATTTCGAGAATAATGAAATGAGCGCCCTACACTTACATTTTTATTTTTTTTTACATCCAATCCCCATGTACATACGATTTTGATAGTTTTGTCGTCTATTCCCACTGGCACACAAAGGCCTTACTCTTTTGAAAAGCGGAACAGGTTTTAACATGTGTGGAAGATGTTCTGCGTGCGTGAGTTTGCATACGGGACCTCGGTTTATAGTTTTCTCCTCAAGACGTTTGGTTTATCCTTGGTTAAAATAGATTATTTGAATGTAAGGGCTTTGATTTGTTGCTTCACATGATCTGTGCTAAAGTAATGTCATACATCATCATCACAATTATTATTATCATTATTATTATTATTATTTTATTTTATTTTATTTATTTTTCATCATCATCATCATCATCATCATCATCATCATCATCATCATCATCATCATCATCATCATCATCACCACCACCACCACCACCACCATCATCATCATCATTATTATTATCATGACTATTATCATTATCATTAAAATTATTGGTATTATTGTCTTTATTGTTGTTGTTATGATTTCTGATCCTGTGCTAACCACAGTCGTTCCACACATGCACATTACAGAAAGAAGCCACCCAGCCAGGTGCGACGAGATCAGAGAAGGGCCACCAACAACCAGGAAAACAGGCTGGTGTTCAACCATCCCCTGACCCAGCCATCACTTTTTGCTGCCTGCATGCCTGCCTGCCTGCATCACAGTTTCGGCAGTTGCTCTGACTGAAAAGACTCGCACTCCGCACAGCTTGGACACAGTTAGTACACACACACTGACCTCCAGTAGGTTGTGTTTTATTGTATTGTATTGTATTGTATACCACTTAATGTCATGGCAGATTTCTCTGCTTGAAATTCGGGTTGCTCCACGCGGGAAGAATTCGTAGCACAGAATTTTTGGAAGGTGGGGATGTTTCATAGCACAGAATTTTTGAAAGGTGGGGATGTTTCATAGCACAGAATTTTTGGAAGGTGGGGATATTATAATTATGTACTGTACAGGCCCCTGCATCCCCACAGGGGAACAATTGAAACTATGATCGTTGTAGATTGTGGTCAATTATTGACAAATCAGTTGGTAGACTTGATGTAAATGTGGCAAATGACTACATTTCAAACCAAGACAGATATATTAATGCTCAGAGACCTGAAAAATAAAGACAGGGACAGGTTACTATCCTAAGTAACGCACTCACGCACGCACGCACGCACGCACGCACGCGCGCACGCACACACACACACACACACACCACACACACACACCACCAGCACCAGCACCACACCACCACCCCACCTCTCGCGCACCACAAACCCAAAACCAAGCAACAACAACCCTTCCCTCCCCCACCCCCGGCCCCCACAGTCACACAACACATCACAACAATGGAACAACCACACCAAAACCATGACCTTCGGATAGACTATAAACCGAGGCCCTGTGTGCGAACGTCGCAGAACATCTTGCGCACACGTTAAATCCTGTTCCGCTTTTCGTAAAAGAAGGCCATCGTGTGCCGGTGGGAACAGATGTCATTTACAAAACTGCATACATACGGGGACTGGACGTAAAAAAGCACAAGAGTGCTTATCCCATTATCCTTGATATGAAAGAATAAAATAAAAATAAAATAAATCAATAAAAATGACCTTACCCGCCAGAATCAGAACACTGGGAATGCCAATCACCTTCCTAGTTGCACGAGTGCTCAGGGCACGAGCAGCCCTTAGGGGCCACACGACACACACACACCTGTCCACAGCGATGACGATGCAGATATAATTGGACACCAGCTGAAAACCTGCGTGGAGGGACAGAAAACGATAGTTGATCATGATGGGCAGCCATACACTGTGGCCCCAGGCCTCGCTCATGGCGTAAGGCAGGATTCTGTACAGGTACCGTACACACATTGACGTCAGAGTTAGCAGGTCAGCTATGGCCAAACTGTGGGTGTGAAAAGATGGGAAAATGGATTAGTTTTTTGTTGTGCTGGGTTGTTTTTGGAAGTTTTTTTTGTTCTTAGAACGACGACAACCACTGCTACACCTACTACCACTATCACCAGCACGTCTACCACAACCACCACTGCGACTACCACCACCACTAACACTTCTATTAGTACCACCACCACTACTACCATCGCTAGCATCGCAATCACTGCCACCATCACAACTACCGCCACCACCACCACTATTACCACCACCACCACCACCACCACCACACTACTACTACTACTACTACTACTACTACTACTACTACTACTACTACTACTACTACTACTTCTACTCCTCCTCCTCCTCCTCCTCCTCCTACTACTACTACTACTACTATTGATTGCCCCTACTACTACTGCTGCCACTACTACTTTTGCTGCTACTACTTCTTCTACTACTACTATTTCTACTACTACTCCTACTTCTGCTACTACTCCTACTTCTACTTCTACTACTACTACTACTACTACTACTACTACTACCACCGCACGCACGCACGCACGCACGCATACACACACACACACACCACACACACACACACACACACACACACCATCTCTCTTTGTTTTGATTTTTTTTCTTTTCTTTAGATAGATGGCTTGATGGAAAAAAGCAAATCGATGCTTATTCAATGTACCATCTGGAAATAAAAATTTGATTGATATGATTGATTGATTGATTGATTGACCCACCAAAAAAGACTCAGGCAGACACGATCCTCCAAACCTTGCTTGAAGAAGACGGCCATGTTGACAATGTTCAAGACAATGCCCAGCATGATCAGAGGGGAGATCACCCAGGCATAGATCACGTGCTCCACTTCCTTCCGCGTTGCCACAGAAACCAGACCGGTTCCGCTGTAGCAGGTTTCCAGCATGCTCCAAGACACGTTGACACATTCGCTGTGATTGAAGACCTCTTGCTCCAGAGCGGTGGTGGTATTACTGGTCTGTGTTATCATGCTCAGTTGTGACACACTGCTGACAAAATTCACTGCTGTTCCCATGGTCTTTGCCTTGCGGTTGTGGGTTGTGGGTTTTTTTTTGGTAAGTGACGTCACGATGATGTCAATGATGACACGTCATCACAGTATCGTGGCTTTGGTTTGGAAATGACGTCAGAGGTGCTGAGAGAGAAATATACCATTGTTAACAAAGATTGTTGCCAGGTTTGTGTCTTACATTGTGTGTTGATAGTGGTGATGATGGTATAATTATGATAGCTGTCGTGTCAACTCAATGAGACATTAACCGTCAGTTAGGGGCAAGGTTGTGGAGTGGTAAGTTAGTGCCTCGAACTTATGATCTGAAGTGATGTTCGAGTCCCAGCCATGTTTTGAGAGTAAGGTTTTTTACTTTGTTTTGTGGCTTTTTAAAGGTGGTTTAGTGTTTTTTTTTATCCCTCAGATTTAATATTGACTCTCATTTCATTCTCCTTTGAGTTGTTTGGACTATACCTAGATATAAGATACGAAATCCCACGTTTGAATGCATACTTAACATTTTGCGCATATTTTAAAAGACCCGTCCATCTTTTCCTAGAAAATAATACAAGGTATGGATGTTGGTATGTATATATGACACCGATATGTCCAGTATGCAGTCTAAGATTTTGAGTCAGATGGAATCTTCCAGGTTCAACTTGCCGAGAAAACTGTGTGAAAGTTTGAATGCTGTGTTCAAATGATTCCTCAACAAGTGAAAGGACAGGTCAAATTATGACGTCAAAAAACCCCCACAAGATTTCTTCTTCTTCTTCTTCTTCTTCTTCTTCTTCTTCTTCTTCTTCTTCTTCTACTTCTACTTCTTCTTCTTC
>CM060328.1:50368434-50370934 GCA_030674155.1 Stramonita haemastoma
TCATAATATTATTTTAAAGTAAGAAAGGTTCGTCATGTTTTAGTATGTATCTTTTTTGTTCGGGCTGCTCTCTTCTTTGCTGTCACTTCTCAATTTTAATCTATTTGATTTAATTATAACCAGTGTATCTCCTGACATGAATGTCTGGTCGGTTAGGGGTTATGTGTTTGTTGAATACATATTTATCTCTTTTGTCTTAAATAAGTATTTATGCATTATGCATTTGTTGAATGTATACTTATCTCCTTTTTACAACCGTAAGTTGAACTTCTATCCTTGGTGATGGTGATGATGTCTTTCCTTGTTGTTGCTTTCTGTTTTATCTTTGCATTTTGGCTTTTCTCCTGTTTTGGTAGGGTCTCTTTCTTTCCTTTTATTCTATTCCCTAATCAGGGCAAGGGCCGGATGAAAAAAGTATGTAAATGCTTCCTCTGTTACCCTTGAAAAATAAAGATTCATTCATTTATTCTCATGTCTCTCCTTTGCACCCACCTACCCCATTGCTCCCTTTATCACCCCTCTTGTACACTGAAATCGGTTGATTATGGGAGACATAGATTTTCCTAAGGAATCACTTCTAAAGAGGTGTCCCCTTCCCCCAGAAAGTGGCCAGCTATTGAAAGAAGGCTTGGGTGGGCTGCTGTTCATTGGTACACGGTGTGAAAGTACTTTGGGAAAAGATATTTGATACAGAAGAACAGAAGAGAGGGGGGGGGGGGGGGGGGGGGGGGAATCTAGCAACAAAAACGAAAGCAGGAAAACATTTAGAAATAGACAACAAAACACCATTAACATGATAGGCCAGAAGGAGCGAGGTAAGCACAAGATGAAGGTCCCCTCCTCTACAGGGCAAAAGCTACCGGTAGTGTTCAGTTGTACCTTAGTTGTACTTCAAATCAATGAAAGAGCTGTTGATCTTATTTTTCATGGTTTTGGTGGGGGGGGGGGTTTGCTGCCTCCTCCTCTGTGACCTTCCTGTCCTACGGTTCCCACGCAGCTCATTTCAATCTTTCAGGATCTCTCGGGGACGGGATAGCCTAGTGGTCAGAACATTGCGCTGGCAATTTGACGACCCGGGTTCGATTCCGGTCGAGGACATTTTTCTCCTGGAGTTAACATCAGTGCTGACTCCACTCTCCCCAAACGTCTTTCGGATGAGACTATAAACCGAGGCCCCGTGTGTGAAAGCACACAGAGCATCTTGCGCACATATTAAATCCTATTCCGCTTTTCGTAAGAGTAGGCCATCGTGTGCCTGTGGGAACAGATAACATTTACAAAACTGCATACACACAGGGACTGGATGTAAAAAAGCACAAGAGTGCTTATCCTATTATCATCGATATAAAAGAATAAATAAAATGATAAAAATCTCTGCCCCAGCCATACCCGGATTTGTCATGCCACACCCCTAGGGTCAGAAGTGTACAGGGAGTGATTCAGTGTGAGACAGCCGCGGGGCCACCAGCCAGAGGGGCCCGACACTGCTGCGGGGTCACTTTGGTGGTGTTCAGTTGTGCCTGTTTTGAGCTAACATACGCAGGACAACACCTACTAAGGCCCATACTAAACTGTCATAGCTCAGTCGCGGGGCCAGATTGAGCGAGTTTCCAACTCGGCGTGGCAGTCCCCAGAATGTACCCCCAACAACCCGCTCATGTGAACCTCCAACCCCAAAGGCTCCCTCACAAGCTCACCACAGGCACAGGAATGCATGGGGAAACCAAAACTGAGTCCACCTTGAGACAAGAGCAACTGGGGCCACGGAATCCAAGACAATTTTCTTTTATTGCATGATGATCAATGATGATAAGGATGATGTCATGGTGCTATGGAAGGGCATGTACATTGAGACTATTCGACAGGGCTGAACTCTACGCTTCCTATCACAATGGCGTCAACCGGGCTTGAAAGATACAGACACCTGCAGTGCAGGTAAGATAATTTGAGCAACACTCTCAAAATCGCGTCCGTAAAGTGGATAAAGCTCAACTGCGTGGTTCCAGTCTTCCCACTGAGCTCACAGCACACTCACTCTGGACAGGAGCCGGCCGGACTCTGAAGAAATCCCCATGACTCTTATGGGATTCGAACCCGTGACCTTCCAATCCGTAGCCCATGGCGCTAGAGTTGGTGATGTTTTGTGGATTCGGACATATGAAGGAAAACCTGGGTCACACTGGCTGTTACCATTGGAGGCTATTTTTAAATAGATCAGGAAATGAGAAGTGTACACTAACATTAGACTGCTGTATGTTTTAGAATTATAGGTATTCTTAAAGCTTTATAAGGAAAAAAGCCTTAGTAATGTGTCAATTAACTTCTTTGCCTCCCTTTAGTGTGTACACTCCACGAACAAAAGCATGTAGAGATGCAGAAAGCTCACAGTGATAACAAGACAGTAACAAGTCCAGAGGGCTCTTTGTGTAGATGTGTGTGGAGAGAGAGAGAGAGAGAGAGAGATGAGAGAGAGAGAGAGAGAGAGAGAGAGAGAGAGAGA
>CM060328.1:50373434-50375934 GCA_030674155.1 Stramonita haemastoma
GTCTCTCTCTTTCTCTCTGTCTCTCTCTCTGTCTCTCTCTGTCTCTCTGTCTCTGTCTCTCTCCCTCTCTCTCATTACCTTTCACTGCAACCAGTCTTCACACGACACATAGAGATCAACAACTGCGGGGGGAAAACTGGCACGTTGAGAGAACATGCATCACAATGCTAAAGGGTGGAGTGAGAGAGAGAGAGAGAGAGAGAGAGAGAGGAGAGAGAGAGAGAGAGAGAGAGGAGAGGAGAGGAGAGAGAGAGAGAGAGAGAGAGGACAGAGACAGAGAGACAGAGAGAGACAGAGACAGAGACAGAGAGACAGAGAGAGACAGAGACAGAGAGAGAGACAGAGAGACAGAGAGAGCATCCAGCCCACGCGTTACAAACTAATCCTGCATCTTTCACAGAAAAGCAGGCCAGTTATGGCCGGTGCTATAAACCTACCCCATCATACTCACCCCTCTTCCAGCACCGGAGATCTACCACTACCATGCTCTCCCCCGAGGTCTTTCCCCCTCCTCAGATCCACCTCCACCATACTCCCTCTAAACCTCCCCCTCCCCAGAGCTATCCCCACCATAAAAGGTAAAGGTGCTCCCATAACCTATGTGGTGGTTGGGGAGCGAGGTTTCAGAGACCTCTGCTTCTCCACGGGCCAGCATATTGAGGGTAGTGCCAATCTCCTCTCCCTCGCTGCTTTACCTTCCCTGACACTAAAGAGGGCAGGTACCCATTTACTGGTGGGTGGACTGGGGTTTGTACTGAAGCCAAGGCGCGCAATTGGTCACTCATCTACTTGGTAACCGCGCTCAATGCTGCTTAACTTTAGCTTGGATAAAGCGAGTGCTCTGACCACTGAGCTATCCCGCCCCTCATTATTCTCTCCCTAAACTCCCTCCCCAGATATATCCCCCAGGAAATTATGCAGTTTTCTAAATCTTGGCATCTATTCCCACCGGTCACAAGAAGCCTTATTCAACAGCTTCTCCTGATTGTCCTGATCTTCTTCAACGTGGAATAATATTCAACAGCGTGTAATAATCTTTTTCAACAGCCCATGATTACCCTATTCAACAGCCTGTGATGACCTTATTCAACATCACATCGTGACCTTTTTCAACAGTTAATCAATATTTCACTTACCGCCCATAGTGACCTTATTCATCACGCCATGGTGACCTTGTTCACCTGACCTCATTCAACAGTCTATTGTGACTCTACTCAAAAGCCTGCTGTGACTTTATTCAACAAACCCACTGTGACCTTATTCAACAAACCCACTGTGACCTTATTCAACAAACCCACTGTGACCTTATTCAACAAACCTGCTGTGACCTTATTCAGCATCATGTGATCTTATTCAACATCCTGTGACCTTATTCAACAAACCCACTGTGATCTTATTCAACATCCCACCGTGACCTTATTCAACAGCCCACTGTGACCTTATTCACAAATCCACTGTGACCTTATTCAACATCCCACTGTGACCTTATTCACAAATCTACTGTGACCTTATTCAACAAACCCGTTGTGACCTTATTCAACAAACCTGCTGTGACCTTTATTCAACAAGCCTGCTGTGACCTTATTTATTCAACAAGCCCACTGTGACTTTATTCAACAGCCACGAACAATTTCTGTCCATAATTGCCACTTGTTTTTAACCCCCCACCCCCACCCACCCCCACTCAATACCACTGGGTATTGTATAAATCCTGTGAAGACTACTACGGTACAGTAAACCTCCATTTGCGAAGAGAAGTCCTGAAGGGGGAGATAACCATTGTATATTTCTTAATGGCTTCGCTGTCCCCGGAGTGCTGTGATGGCTGACACTGTTGCGACAAGTGATTTCTCTCTGTGAAATTCGAGGAGCTTTTCCTCAGGGAAGGTCCATTGTTAGACTATGGTGCCTCCTACTTCTGTTGCATTTTTTTTGCTCTCTGTTACTTGGGTTAGAGCTTTAAGGTTCGCTAATGGTGAAATTGTTGCGTGGTGTGGGATGTTTTTGCTTCACCATTTTTGGTAGGTGCATTTCGACTTGTGTTTTTTTTCTCTCCAAATGTTTTTTATGACTACCACCAAGTCAGATTATTTTCTCCTTGGCTTACGTGTCATCTTCTCTACAGATATTCCTCTGTGACTGATAGTGTTAAATTTGATTTATTCATTTCCTTAAAAATTAATGTTCCTAAGCGACTAAAGCAGTGCAAGACAGTGTCATTTCTCACTCTCTCTCTGTCTCTCTGTTTCTGTCTCTGTCTCTGACTCTGTCTGTCTGTCTGTCTCTCTCTCTCTGTCTCTCTCTCTCTGTGTTTCTTTGTGTCTCTGTCCCTCTCTGTCTGTCTGTCTGTCTGTCTGTCTGTCTGTCTGTCTGTCTGTCTGTCTGTCTGTCTGTCTGTCTGTCTGTCTGTCTGTCTCTCTCTCTCTCTCTCTCTCTCTCTCTCTCTCTCTCTCTCTCTCTCTCTCTCTCTCTCTCTCTCTCTCTCTCTCTCTGTATACAG
>CM060328.1:50380934-50385934 GCA_030674155.1 Stramonita haemastoma
TTTTTTGCACTTAGAATCGTGAGCAAAATGGGAATATCCGTGCAGCTCTACAGAGCCGTGTGTGGGACATTTGCGGCAGTATTTGCCTGTTTCATGTCGAAACGGGCAGAATTCAAATCTGCCATGCGTACCTCCACACTGACGTTAAAAAGCAGACGAGACGGTGTCTTGCTAGGACTGACCCTCACACTCCTATTTTGGGGCGGGCTTTTATTGCGGTGTGGTGATGTGGAGACGAACCCTGGACCCACCCCTCCTGGATCTACTGGCCGCAAACTGAGGCAAACCAGCTTGCTTGGTGGTACTGGTGGTCGTAGTAACGCTACAGGGAAAGCTGTACGAAAGGCCAAAGCCAGCGCAGATGTGCCTGCCAGCACGCCAACGGTGAGACACCACAGAGAAGAGTCCTCTTCTGCAGCAGCCCCTGAGGAAGTGACGATCCATACCATGACAGCCAAATTAGAGAAGTTGGAAACCGCCTTGAAGTCAACAATGGACAGCATGAAAAGCGAAATCAAATTGTTGACAGACAGTGTTAGTGGTCTGAAAGAGGAATTGTGTGGCCTTAGACATGACATGGACAATCTTAGATCAGAAAATGTAGAGTTGAAACAGTCAAATACAGAACTTGTTGATAGGATTGGAAAGTTAGAAAAGCAATCAGATGATTTAGAAGGACGATCAAGACGAAATAATATTATTTTTCACGGACTAGAAAAGAAAACAAACGAGACTGGTGCTGACTGTGAGAGGGTTGTGAAAAATCTTCTCTCTGAAAAAATGGATGTTGCAGGAAATATCAAGTTCGACAGAGTACACCGTATTAACTCCAAACCTAACTCTCCCATCATTGCCAGGTGCTGTTTTTACAAGGATAAACTTAGTATTCTGAAGGCTAAAACTCGTCTGAAAGGGTCTAGTATCTTTGTTGATGAAGATTTCTCTCATACTGTTAGGGACATCAGGCGTAAGCTGACCCCTTATCTGAAGAGTGCTCGAGCAGAAGGGAAACAAGTAAGAATGGTCTTTGATCATCTGATTATAAACGGTGAGAAGGTGACACTCAACGATCTTCAGAGAAACGAATAACTCTTTGGCCGGCCCATACATACATTCCTCCATAGACACAATTCACAGGGTAGGACAGTAAGTATAGGTACACCGGTTGAGACGCTTCAGACCGACACTGACGTAATACGGCTTCGCGCTGTGGCCGGTGACAAAGACGCTACGCCTAGGCGTAGCGTGGAGTTAGGAGACAAAGACCGGTCTAACCCTTTACTTACGTCGTCAGCTGGCGAGTTGTCGGGTAGTAGGCCTACACAGTTTTTGAATAAAGAGCCAACTCTAAATAAGAGTAATGATCGGAATACTGCTGAAAGCATTAACCTGGTGTCTGGTCTTATTAATGATGATAGTGATAATGTCAGTCTGTATGTTATAGATCCATTGGATTGTGACAATATAAATAAAACAAATAAACCTTTTTCTTTTTTATCTTGGAATGTAAATGGATTGCTTTCAAAACTCTCTGATAGGGATTTTGTATCTTATGTATGCAGTTTTGATTTTATCTGTTTGACAGAAACGTTTTTAGAAGACATACAGCCAGATGTGTTTAGTGGCTATAAGGCCTTCTGTAAGTCGGCAGTTAAAGTTAGTCATCAAGGGAGGCGATCCGGGGGAGTTGTTTGCTTGATTAAGCATGAGTTAGCTGCTCTTGTGAAATGTTTAGAAGTTCCATACCCTAACATTTGTACTTTTCTCTGTGACAAATCATTATTGTGTACCTCAAGAAATGTTTTGCTTGTATGTGTGTATATCCCACCTGAAGGTTCTCCTTTTTATAACATGTTTGACAATGATAGTGGGATTGCTATGATGGAAGAATATTTAGTCAATTGCATGGTGACTTTGGATGAAGTTGATATAATATTGTGTGGAGATTTAAACAGCAGGACATCAAACTTGTCTTGTCATCATGTAGCAAATGACGAGATTGCAGATCTCCAAAGTAAAAGCATGTCTCTCAGTGGTAATCGGTACTCTGAAGACTCTATTCTCAATAGTTATGGTAAATTATTATTGAATATGTGTACTACACTTAGTTTACAAATTCTGAATGGCATGTGCACTGGTGATAAGCAAGGACGCTACACGTACATTTCCGATGGAGGATGCAGTGTTAATGATTATTTTCTAGTGTCAGATGATTTGTTCTCTCAGATTTTTGACTCATGTCGTTTGTATGTTGCGGAACGTTCTGATTCAGATCACCTTCCTGTTGAACTACATATTAATTCATTGTATAAAACATATGCAATAGCTGAAGAGCCATCTGTTGTGGAAAAGATTGTGTGGGATGAAAACAAACTCTCAGCGTATAAAGATAATCTTTGTGAGGAGGACACGTGTGTAAATTTTTCAAGTGCCTTACAGATGATTGATGAGAACATTAATGAAGCTCTAGATTTGTTCAATGGTTGCATTAAGTCCAGTGCTGAATGTATGAAAAAACAGGTACATGTCAATAAAGGTTTAACAGTTGCTACATGGTTTGATAATGAATGTAAAAATATGAAATATAGAGTGAGAAAACTTTTGAAGACTTATCGAAAAACGCTAAAGAACGAAGACAAAAACTTGTATTGTGTTTTAAGAAGGGAATATAAATCCATGCTAGAAAGGAAAAGAAAACAGTATAATATGTCATTACTTGCAGATATGGTGTCTTCAATCTCTTCTCAAGTCCAGTTCTGGAAAAGTGTTAAGAAGGCATCATTTAGAAATAGTCAACCTAAGAATAATATATCAGTTGACAGTTGGTTTCAACATTTCAAATCTTTGTTGGAGAAAGGCTCGTCAGACAACTCCATGAATACTAATGTTGACAATGATGAAAGTGAGGAGGATTTTGATCGCCCAATATCTAAAGAGGAAATTTATTTGGCACTTAGAAAACTAAAGAATGATAAAGCAGCTGGTCCTGATCAAATCATTGGAGAATTGCTGAAAAATGGAGGTGAAAATGTTGTGCTTTTTCTCCTAAAATTATTCAACAAAATCTTTGATGATGGCCTTTTTCCTGATAACTGGACTGAATCTATAATCTTAACTCTACACAAAAAGGGTGATGTTGATAACCCTAATAACTACAGGGGAATTTCTCTTAGTGACATAAGTAGTAAATTGTACAGTACCATTATTAATAATAGATTACAAGAATGGGTTAAGAAAGATAATATTACAGGTGAACATCAAGCTGGCTTTAAGAGAGGATACTCCACTATAGACCATATGTTTACTCTGCTTGCATTTGTACAGAAACAGTTTGCTCATAACCGTAAGCTGTATGTGGCATTTATTGACTTTGAAAAGGCATTTGATTCTGTTAATAGAAATTTGTTGTGGCCTATTCTCCTGAAAAATGGTGTGAAGGGTAAATTATTACGATGTTTGAGAGCCATGTACCAGAATGTCAGAAGTAGAATAAGATGTGGTACAAAACTGACTGACATAATTTACTGTACCACTGGCGTTAAACAGGGCGATGTATGTAGCCCATTATTATTTTCTGTTTTTATTAATGAGTTAGCTAGAGAAGTCATCAATAATGGTAAACATGGTGCCACTTTCCCCCAAGATTTCACAGAATTGTTTATTCTTCTACTTGCTGATGATGTTATCCTGCTATCTGAAACGGTTGTTGGCTTACAAAAGCAGTTGAATAGCTTGAGCAGTGCTGCATCAGCGCTTGATCTTAAGGTTAATCTGAATAAGAGTAATATTGTTGTATTCAGAAAGGGTGGTTATTTAGCTGCTCATGAAAAATGGTTGTACAATGGAAAAGTCATGCCTGTGATTAATGTCTATAAATACTTAGGTATTTGCTTTTCTACAAAGCTTAGTTTCACAGCTGCATGTAAAGATCTGGCAAGTCGAGGTAAACGAAGTTTGTTATTGGTTTTGAGAAAGTTACGAATGTTGAATAATAACTCTTTTGACTTGCTCATTAAGATATTTGATGCGCAAATACAACCCATTGTATTATATGGTGCAGAAATTTGGGGCTTGGATGCAGCTGTAACACATTGTGAATCAGTGCACCTCTTTGCTTTAAAGCAGTTTTTAGGCTTAGATAGACGTACACCAAATGATCTTGTGTATAGTGAAACTAACAGATACCCTCTATCTGTTAATGCGGCTGTAAGATGTGTAAGATACTGGATTAAGATTTTGCATATGGATGAGAACAGACTACCTTTTAGATCTTATAAGATGCTTTATGATCTAGATGCCAAAGGGAAAAATAACTGGGCTACACAAATACGTACCTGTTTATGTGAACTCGGTTTTGGATTTGTTTGGTTCAATCAAGGTGTTGGAAATTGTAGAGAATTTATAAACATGTTCAGGCAAAGATTGATTGACTGCCGTTGGCAGCAATGGAGTGATCACATACAAACCAGTGAAAGATATCTATTGTACAGACAATTTACAAGTACACATGATGTCAAACCTTATCTAAAGCTTGATGTGGACATTCATCTGAAAAGAATTATGTCAAAGTTTAGACTGGGTGTTTCAGATTTAAATGTTCATAAGTTCAGATATAGAGAACATGATGTTGATGACCCCAGGTTACTATGTCCATTATGTAAGCAAGCACCTGAGGATGAAGTACATTTTGTGTTATGCTGTCCAGTATTAGAGGATGTTAGGCAGAATTACATCCCTGTAAAATATAGTAGGCAGCCTAATTCTTTTCGACTTTGTTTACTCATGGCGTCAAGTCAGCCTGAGGTTGTGCGTAGCCTCACTTTATATTTGTGTAAAGCTTTCAGAATAAGAGATATATTGTTGTCGTAGGTTATATTTGTGTATCTGACTGTTTATACAGTAATTTTTGTTGTTGTTATTAGGTTATTGTTGTTTGTGGGGTTTTTTTTTCCTCTCACCAAAATACTAAGCAGCTCGGCAACCCCCCTTCATGTATGGGC
>CM060328.1:50400934-50413434 GCA_030674155.1 Stramonita haemastoma
GGTGTCAGAGCCGCCACATAAATATGTCAATATGTTTTTAACATTTTGTCATCCGTTCCTACCGGCACGAAATGGCATACTCTTTTGAAGAGAGGAACTGGTTTTTAATGTGTGTGCAACATGTCCTGCGTGTATTCACACACAGGGACTCGTTTATTATCTCATCGGAAGGACTTTGACATTCAGGTCGATTTTCTCGACAAACTGGGAAGCAAGTGAACGCCAGGAATCGAACCCAGGATCTCACGGTCTTACTAGTTAGGCCGGTGAACGTCTTAACTCTCCTGCACCTTCCTTCTTAGGTAACGTCTAAATCTATGGAGAAAAATGATGTTTGACGGGGAGAACTGGCTAAGACTGCTCTACAGGGAACAGCGTAGGAGGGAGACGAGAGGCAGACAGAGGAAACGATGGGAAAACAACATCAGAGAGTGGACAGGACTTGAGTGGAACGACTTGCAACGGAAAGCAGAGGATCGCGGGAGTGGAGGAAGTTGGTTGCAAATCTTCATGGTGCCACGCTCCCAGTCTACAGGACATGGGATAGGTGAAGGTGAAGAACTCATAGAATATTGAAGGAGGAACATTACATTGAGAGTGATTCCCAGATGAGAACATATAAGGAGAAAATGTTAAATCGTCACAAGGGAATATCTTTGAGTAGGGAATGATGTTTGAGTGTTTGTGTTTCCAAGGGGAAAAACTTGAAGAGAGAATGATGTTAACGGTGTGTTAGTCACTGGGGATATATTCGATGAGAAAAAGAAAAAGCTTTGACGCTGCTCCTCATGGGGAAATATTCAAAGAGAAAGGACTTTTGATACGATGATTTGAAGGAAGTAGTAAGAAGAAAATTAAGTTTGACACTGTATTACTTACGTCTATTGTTGGTATAGTATTGTGTACCACTTTAAGTCAAGGCAGATTTCTTTTGTGTGAAATTCGGCTTCTCCCCTATGCTTGCCACAAGAGCAGCACGACCATTATTTTTTTTTGTCTTTTCTATCTGCGGTGTATTTGTTTCTCTATCAGAGTGGTTTTTTAAGAGTTTTGCCTGAGACAACTCTTCTGTTGCCTGGCTCTTCCGTGTGCAATATGCATGTTGCACATGGACCTCGGTTGTATCGTCTCATCCGAAAAACTACTGAGAGAATATTTAAGGAGGAAATCATTTTTGACACAGTGTTACTTACAGATGGACAATAAAGGAGATAACTTAAATGTGATGGTGTGTTTATCATTGGATCATAGAACTATCTTTTCGCAAGGAATATTCCAAAGCTTCCGGTGGAAAATCTCAGTGCAAAGAACGGCATTATTTTCTTTCAGGGCCCTTTTAAATTCCATTTAGTAGCAGTCTGGGTGCCAGTCTCTCGAATGAAATGAGGTCTTGTGTGCAACAGACAATAAGTGCTCGTAAACACACACACACACACACACACACACACACACACACACACACACACACACACACACACACCACACACACAACACACACACCCCACACAACACACACACACCACCACATACACATACACACATACACACACACAAACACACACAACACATCACACAAAACATACACACACAACACATACAACACACCACACACACACCACACAACACACACAACACATACACACACATATCACACACACACATACACACATACAACACACACACACAACACACACACACACACACACACACACACACACACACACACACACACACACCACACAACACACCACAGGGCGACAGAAAGTTGACTCTAGAAAAACAAGAATCAACCAGAGAAAAAAAAATGCTTCACTTATACAAACCTTTGCCCACGTTGATACAAAAAAAGCAATAAGTAATCACTTAAGTGAATCGTACTTTGGCGGTGCGTTTTCTCTAGAGAGGGCAGAGCCCAAATTTCAGTAAAAACAAAATCAGTTGTAACTATAATATAATAGAGCAGGAGACCCGGAGACAGTGGTTCTGTTAAAACGCAGACAGGCAGTGCCACCCGCTCACGAGGGACGTCTCCTAAAACAAATGAAAGCTTTCTGTATTGCGGTGTGTCTAACAGGATTTACACAATGCCCAGTAGGATGAGAGTGAAGGGGAGAATGATTGTCAGAAGTCTCCTCCCCAGGCTGCTGAATCAGGTCAATAGAGGTTATTGAATTAGGTCACTGGAGGTTATTGAATCAGGTCACTGGAGGCTGTTGATCAGGTCACTCACTGGAGGTTATTGAATCAGGTCACTGGAGGCTGTTGAATCAGGTCATGCAGGCTGTTGAATTAGGTCAATGCAGGTTATTGAATCAGGTCACTGGAGGCTGTTGAATTAGGCCGCTGGAGGTTATTGAATCAGGTCAAAGAAGGCTGTTGAATCAAGTCACTGGAGGTCAATGAATCAGGTAACTGGAGAGTGTTGAATCATGTCAATGGATGATGTTGAATCAGGTCACCACAGGCTGTTGATTATGAAGACTGAAGACATTGTAGACTATTGAATCAAGTCTTTGGAGGAGTTTGAACCAGATCACCACAGGCTAATGAATAAGGTCTTTGGAGGCTGTTGAATACGGTCACCACATTTTGTTGAAGAAGGTTACAATAACGTTGTTGAATAAAGTAACGATAAATGCCCTAGCCGAGAGGTTAAGACTGCTTGGCTTCGTTCCCGAGGGTCCATGAAGTCGTGGGTTCAAATCTCGGTGGTGTCTGGTGAATTAAAGGCGATGACTTTTACGATCCCCCAGGTCAGCTTCAAGTGCAGACCTGCAAGTGCCTTCCAGAAGATCAAATATGCACGTTAAAGATCCCGTTATTCGTGTCAGTCAATAAAGTTGAATATTTTCATCCTTATCACGGAAATCTGGATGCAGCTACCTTCATGGTGGTCAATAAATGGTAGCATGCACAAAAGATTCACCATGAGTGAACCTCGGGGCTCTGGTCGAGAGCCATCCATCATCCATCCATCCATCCATCCATCCATTCCATCCATCCATCCATCCATCCATCCATCCATCCATCCATCCATCCATCCATCCATCCATCCATATATACAGCAGTCTGTCCTTCCATTTCTACAACGGGTTTTATTTTTCCTCCCTAAGGCACACCTAAAACACAGTATTGCAAATCAGAGTGATGTATATTGATCTTACCTTCAGATGTCCTGTTTTATTTTTCTTCGTTTTCCTTGTTTGTTTGCTTCTTTGTTTGCATTTCTGTTTATAAACAACAAATTAGACACATCAGGCGTATTGTAAAGACAGCTGTGCTGAGCTGAAAATGAAACCAGAAATAATTTTAATCGTTGCTGCACTTATAATCATGTATCATAATTATCAAACTATATTCGATTTAAAACTTGATAGAAAACGAACGATTAAAAAAAAAAAGTGAAACAATGATTATAAACAACAGTAGTAAGATCAGCAGAAAACTGAGGAAATAAAGAAAAGGAAGGAGGATAAAAAGACAAAGAAGGAATGGAATTGAGAAAGAAAAAAAAACGGAGCATAATAAGAATGTAGAAAAAACAAAAGAAAGAAAAGGGACACATAAAAAATAAAGGGAATGAAAGAAAGAAAGGAAGAGAAAAATAGATTAAAAAATGAATGAGAAAAGAAAGAAGAAAGAAGAGAGATGAGAGAGAGAGAGAGAGAGAGAGAGAGAGAGAGAGAGAGAGAGAGAGAGAGAGAGAGAGAGAGAGAGAGAGAGAGAGAGAGAGAGAGAGGTTGTGGTCAGAGAGGGGGCGGGGAAACGAAGAATAAAAGAAACACACAAACAAAAGAAGAGAAAAGAGAATAGAGAAAGGAAGGGGTAAAAAATAAAAAGTAAAGAAAAAACCGAGAAAGAAAGAATGCCCTGCAGAAATTAAAAAAAGAAAACAAAAACAAAGAAAACAGAAACAAAAACAACAACATCACCAACAACAAAAAACAACAACAACAACAACAACAACAACAACAACAACAACATCAACAACAACAGCAGCAAAAAAAACAAGCAAACGGAAAAAATAAAAACTTGGACGAGAAAAGGAAAAAGCTAGAAAATTAAATCAGCATTTCATTTGCAAGTAATTCTCCACAGATACAGTTTACCCTCAGCATAGCAAGTCACATTTCAACATGAATTATTCAGAAATATTTCGTACAATTTTCAAAGCAATCGTTATGGCGTCACCCCTTTGATGCAGTTCAGAGAAAAATATATCTGTTATGATACCGCCAATAAATGAATGGATAAACCGATTAATAAGTGGAGAGATGAATAAAAAGGATGGGGAAATGAATGATTGCCCCAGGGAATGAAAGAATCTGACAAAATGAATGAACAACAAAACGAACTAAACAACCAAAACAAAAACAAAAATCAAGATAGGTAAGTGGTCCAAAGCCACCACACTCCCCAGCGATCTACAAATTCTCAGAATCAAATCCCACCAAATCCGGACTTTCCTACCACTCATTACACTATGAGTGGTGGGCTGGATAAGTCTTCCCCAAATGTGATTAACTCAAATCTTGTCTGAAAACACCATGAAGCGCGTACTGAAGAACCCACAGCAAAATGTTTGAGTACAGCCCAGTCTAGTAGGCAAAGATGTACACACAAGCAAGAAAGCAAGCAAGCTGTGGTCTGGAGACCTAATGTAGTGAATTGCTCTCTTTGGCAAGAGGCTCTGCTGAGAAAAGACTGTCCCCACTGCCAGCCAGGTGTTACCCATTGGTGACTCTTAAATTTAAAGGCAATGCAATACAATGCAATGGAAACCAAATCAATATTGTACTGTACAGTACAATACAATACAATGGAATGCAAAACAAATAAATACGGTACATTACAATGCAATACAACACAATGCAATGCAATACAAAACAAATCAATACGGTGCAATGCAATACACTGCGTTCCAATGCAAAACAAATCAATACGGTGCAATACAAAACGTTAAAATGCAATGAAATGCAAAATTAATGAAGACAATACATTACAGTACAATGCAGTAGGATACAATACAATACAATACAATAAACAAAATACAATACAATTCAAAACAAACAAATCTGGTACTATAAAATACAATATAACCCAAAATAATTAATACCATATATTACAATATTTGCTGTGCAATATGAAACAGCATAGTACAGTGCAACACACCACACCACAGGACATTACAAAACAATATAACACAACGCAATACAATACAATAGAATGCAACGCAATAAATACGCAACACAGTATGTTGAAGTACACTACAGTGCACGTAGTACAGTACAGAACAGTACAGTACAGTACAGTACAATACAGTACAGTACAGTACAGTACAGTACTGTACACTACACTACACTACACTACACTACACTACACTACACTACACTACACTACACTACACTACACTACACACTACACGACACGACACGACACGACACGACACACTACACTACACTACACTACACTACACTACACTACACTACACTACACTACACTACACTACACTACACTACACTACACTACACTACACTACACTACACTACACTACACAACACCTTCGATGAGACTATAAACCGAGGCCCCGTGTGCGAACGCCCGCAGAACATCTTGCGCACACTTTAAATCCTGTTCCGCTTTTCGTAAAAGTAGGTCATTGTGTGCCGTTGGGAACAGATGACAAGATTTACATAATTGCATACACACGGGACTCGATGTAAAAAAGCACGAGCACTTATTCCATTATCCTCGATATAAAAGAGTAAATAGAATTTTAAAAATTGACTACACTACACTACACTACACTACACTACACTACACTACACTAACACTACACTACACTGCACTGCACTGCACTGCACTGCACTGCACTGCACTGCACTGCACTACACTGCACTGCACTGCACTGCACTGCACTGCACTGCACTGCACTGCACTGCACTGCACTGCACTCACTACGTACACTACACTGCACTGCACTGCACTGCACTGCACTGCACTGCACTGCACTGCACTGCACTGCACTACACTTCACTACACTACACTACACTACACTACACTACACTACACTACACTACACTACACTACACTACACTACACTACACTACACTACACTACACTACTACAATGCAGTTCAACACAACACCATACGAGTACAGAACAACATCTCTGTCTGTCTGTCCTGACTGTCCTTTTATTAAGTTGGAAAGGAAATGCACTGGGGTGTCTAATGATAGGACGATATCCCCTTCCGCCTACCCACACTACGATTATAACAACAAAGATGATGACATCATGATGACAATGGTGCTCATAGGAAAATAGAGCTGACATTCGGCATCAATAATCATAATCTTGATGACGTCTACATCAAATGACGATCACAACATCACAAATGGCACTTTCTCTACGTCAAATGTGTTTTCAGATCACCTTGGTTGAAGTATAATTGACGATTCACTGTTCAGTAAAGAGATATGTTTAGAATGTTACAATGATACAATTTATACTAATATCAAATTCGTATTGCACTGCACGACATTGTACCGTTCACGCGTATGCACCCAAATACACATACATATGCATGTATGCATGTACGTAAGCACCCACACACACATATACGCGTGCTCTCTCTCTCTCCTCTCTCTCTCTCTCTCCCCTCTCTCTCTCTCTTCTCTCCTCTCTCTCTCTCTCCTCCCCTCTCTCCTCTCTCTCTTCTCTCTCTCTCCTCTCTCTCTCTCTCTCTCACATGCATATGCTCTCTATCACACACACACACACACACACACACACACACACACACACACACACACACACACACACACACACACACACACCTCACATCATCATCATCATCATCATCATCACCATCATCATCATCATCATCATCATCATCATCATCATCATCATCATCATCATCATCATTCTTCTCCATCAACACCAAACCTAGGACCCAAGGCTGAGTTCCCCAGACTGACTTCACTGTCCACAAAATGGCGGCAGGGTGGTCTGACTCAGGACTTTCCCGTCTCGAATCAGCATCTCCAGCACTGAAGAATTGTCCACACGCCGTCTGAACACGAAAGGAAACTGCGAGAACAAACGGCTGCAAGCGGCCCGAGCTTCAAGATGGCTGGGAGCTGGGGACTCCAGCTTGTGCAAATAGGATGACATCACGCACAGCCAGGGGAAGTAGTTCACTCTCAGTACAGCCGGCATGTTGCAGGGAACCGGAAGTCGCGCCCCAGCAAAGGGGCGTAACTGCAAGGGGAAGACGTGGGTGAGGGGATAACGGAAGGCGGCCCTGTACTGCCGAGTGTCGTCATAGATGTGTGTGCCGTTGCTTTCAAAGAAGAAAATGTCGATGAAAGGCCAGCGGTAATCTTTGAGCGGCAACGTGGGGGCTCCTTTCCAATAGAATTTCCACTGACGCCCTCTCGGGGCCGACAGCCCAAACCCAGGATGATACTCAACATTCTGCGTGCTCTGGACCTTTGACTGGCAGCCATCATGACGTCAATATCATCATCCCAGGGAATCATGTCATGGTGTCTGTAGGCTCCCAGCAAAGCTCCGCCATACAGAAAGTAAATCAGTTTCTTGGAGTCACACACGCGGATAAACTGCTGAAAAAGGTACAGCATCAACAATCGTTCATCGCCATTCATGAGGGGCTGGAACGCCATCAGTAAATCTCTTCCCACTGGAGACTGCAGCGGTTTGTGTAAGGGGTTGTGATGCTGAACGCTGCTATATCCAGAGGTTGTTTTTGAAGTTTCAAAGTACAGCAAATTTAGCTTACCAACCCGGGTCAAGTCAATAGATTTCAAACTGGAAGCATTGAGTTCAGGAAATATCAGATTCTTTTGATCTGACTGCAGTAAGTAAGCCTTGCTTTGTAAATGTTTTACAGTAGCAGTACTGTCAAACTGGACTCCATTCTTTGGGTTTGGATTAAAACTGGATATTGACTGCGACTTCTGATCCAATTGGGAATAGTTTCTTGATTTAAAAAAACGGACGTAAGGGAATAGGCTGGAGATAAAGTAGAGTCTTTGTGTATACTTTGCTTCACAGTTTCGTGACTGTGTGGGGGTTTTGAATATCTCAAAGTTGAAGACTGAACATGGGGTATAGCCACAGGATTCTGCCAGTAAAGAGCACGTGGATGCTGGTGACTGAGCAGGAAGACAGACTGGGATGACAGAAGTTCAGCAGCGAAGAAGATCACGCCAATAATCATCACAATCAGGAGACCGCTCTTTGTGCTGCTAGCAGAAGGCAGGCAGGAAGGAAACAGGTCCCTCATTTTGTAGACTTCTGTGTCCCTCTGAAAGCAAAACTGCTTGGGGGAAAAGGTTGAAAATAACAATGCACAAGTCATCACGATTCCTGCTCTGGAGGGTTTCAAACACAGCTGTTTTTTTTTTTAAGTCACAGGTGCATATCTTATACACAGTGACAATTTGAAGAACGAACACAGACACCAATAGGTGTTTTGTTATGTTATCCCACTCTATAAATATGCAGGAAAAATCCTTGGTTGTATCAATGGTCGCTTAATCCTCTAACAGCTGTGCAAAAGAAATACGTGTGAATATGAAAAACGAACTAACAAGTTCTTTGTAGGTTCTATTTCATGAACAATATTTTCAAAAAACACAAAGAGGATACTTCCACTACAAGCTAAGACACTTTAGACACTGCCCTTTTCACCACAATATACCACACCAAATTCCACAGACCGTTAATTGTATTCCTTGCAGAGTGTAGTGGAAGAAAACTTCCGAGGGGAATTTACAGCCACCTCTATTTTCAAGCATCCCAAAGAACAAAAAACATCCAAGGAATACGTTCACAAGTAAGCTCCCATTCCCTGAATCTCTTGAGGCCGGAATAGTCTATATACTATCTGCTCCAGACATTTCTCCTTTAGCTGAGGTCAGCATGGCAGGACGACAGATGTTTTTCTGTTGGCACACACGTCTTGTCCTGTTTTCTTTTTTTTCTCCTCTTCCTTTTCTTCTCTGATTCGTTACCATCTTCTTTCCCGCCTTCTTTTATTCTCTTGGAACTACCGCTGCTGTGTCCTGTTTCTGTGTACTTGGGAGGAAGACAAGGAAATACTGGTCAGACATTTGCACAATCTTCAGGAAATTTCATGTAACAATGTTCATACCGCATTGTAATTTGTGCAGTCTTCTGTCTCAAAATTACCTGTGACAAATCGTGAATGAAAGAAAATCCATTGTTGTTGTATTGTTGTCGTGTGTTGTTGGCTTTGCGTTTGTTAGCCTTCCTCATCGTGTGTCGGAACAAAAAAATCAAGTAACCATGTTTAAATCTGAATTAACTTAATTATAGATAGTCCGCGCACACAGAGACAGAAAGAAGACAACAAAGCAACAACAACACAGACACAATAACAACAGAAGAAACTGTCGTCTCTGTCTCTCTGTCTTTCTCTTCTCTTCTCTTCTCTCTTCTTCTCTCTTTCTCTCCCTCTCCCTCTCCCCTCTCTCCTTCCTCTCTCTCTTACTGGTCATACCATCTTGTCTCCAGTCTTCTTTCTTCCGTCTGTCTGTCTGTCTGTCATACTCTGCTCTGTCTAGTCTGTCAGTTCTTCCTGTCTTCAATTGCGCTGTTAGTCTGCCCGTCTAGTTGTCGTGGGAGCTGCCTCTCTCTCTCTTTTCGTCATCTTCTCTTCTCTCGTTCTCGTCTCTTCGTCTCTGCTGCTTTGCTGTTGCTCTCTCAGCCTCTTCTCCTCTCATTCGTTGTTCGTCGGAAGCAAGAAAGAAAAAAGTAAGAGAAGAGGTTAAATCTGGAGATAAACTGTAATTATAAGGAAAGAATGTCAGGCTGTACACAAGTGAGACAGAAAGAATGAGAGAGAGACAGATAGACAGACAAGACAGACAAGACAGTCACAGCTGACATGAGAATGGACAATATAAGACGTGTAAACAGATCAGAAACTGTCATGTCGGTCTCTGCTCTCTCTCGTCCTCTCCTCTTCTCTCTCTCTCTATCTCTCTTCCCTCTCCATCTCTCTCCTCTCTCCTCTCTCTCTCTCTCTCTCTCTCTCTCTCTCTCTCCTCTCTCTCTCTCTCTCTCTCTTCTCTCTCTCTCTCTCTCTGTCGTCTCTGTCTTCTGTCTCTGTCTCTGTGTCCTGTCTGTCTGTCTGTCTGTCTCTCTTACTCGCTCTTCTCTCTCTCTCTCTCTCTCTCTCTGTCTCTCTCTGTCTCTCGTCTCTCTCTCTCTCTCTCTCTCTCTCTCTCTCTCTCTCTCTCTCTCTCTCTCTCTCTCTCTCCTCTCTCTTCTCTCTTTAACTCGTTCTTGCTCTCTCTATTTTTCTCATTGTTTCTGTCTCCTTCCCAGGCCCCCCCCTCTCTCTCTCTCTCTCTCCCCCCCCCCCCCCCCCCCCCCTCCTCTCCTCTCTCTCTCTCTCTCTCTCTCTCTCTCTCCCTTCCAGACAGGCCAGAAATCGATACTCTGCAGAACGTTATTTTCAGAAAAGAGCCATGTGCGCCACATGCCAGTCACAGGCTAATAAACAACGACAGCCAAATGTGCACTGGTCTGATTTTGGTTCAAGGATAAGGGAAGGGGGGCAAGGGGGTAGGGTAGGGGGGGTAGAGGAAGAGGGTAGGGAGGGGGATAGGGAGGGAGGAGAGGGGAGAGTGAGAGATGGGCGATGGGAATCAAAATGGAATAGGGAGGCTGGATTTAGAAGGAGGGAGGCAGGAGGAGGGAGGTATTTGAGGTCAGAGGAATTTCTGTGAGAGAGAGGGGGAGAGAGGAGGGAGATAGGGAGAAAGCGAGAGAGAGAGAGAGAGGAGAGGGAGGGAGAGAGTGAGAGGAGGAGGGAGGTAGAGACAGAGGCAGAGACAGAGACAGACAGGCAGACAGATAGACAGACAGATATGGGTTTGAACATTATTAGGAATTTGGCGATCGAATGAAGTTGATGATTGTGCTTAAAAAATTTCTTTTAGTTTTCAGTTGTAGAAGACACCAATAAACACTACAGTGCTTGACCATTCTGTGTCCACTATATAAAATCTACTCAGGAATTGCATTGACCATATGACTGACCAAAAGCACAACCCAAAGTTCTGCAAAGAGTGTGGTGTACACTAGATAATTTTTTAATTGTATATTTTGTATTCGTATACCATTTTAAGTCACGGCAGATTTCTCTGTGTGAAATTCGAGCTGCTCTCCCCTGCGTAGCTACAAAAGCAGCGCCCTCCATTATCTTTGTTTCCTTCATCTCGTCTGCACCGTGTATTTGTTTCCCTGTCAGAGTGGCTAGTTTCTGTACTATCTTGCCAGACAACTCTCTTGTTGCCGTGGGTTCTTCTTTATGTGTACGAAATCTGTGTTGCACATAGGACCTCGGTGTGCTGTCTCATCCGAAAGACTAGCACCCACACCACTATTCACGGTCGAGTGGGGGGGGGGGGGGGTTCTTGCACAAACCGGAATTGAACCCGGATATTTAGCATTCTGTGTAGTGCGTTACGTCTAGAACACCAATCCGCCAGTATTTCAGTGATCCATTGGATATTCCATTGACTGAAAAAAGGTAAAGGTCTTCCCATAACCCATGCGGTCATAGGGAGCGAGGTGTCAGAGACTTCAGCTTCTCCAGGGCCAGCGTATTGAGGGCGGCGCCCATCTCCTCTCCTTGCTGCTTTACCTTCCTTGACCCTAAAGAGGGCAGGTGCCCATATATAGCTGGGGGAATTGGGGAACTGTACTGAAGCTAAGACACGCAAACGGTCACCCATCAAATTGGTAATCACGCTCGATGCTGCTTAACCTTAGCTTGGGGAGAGCGGTGCTCTGACCACTGAGCTATCCCGTCCATTGACTAACAGGATCCTCAACTTCCCTATTTGATTTTTTCTAGTGTATAATGTGTGGACATTATACCTGAGTGGAAGAAGAGTTTATTTTTTACTTCCAGTCTGTGAGTCTATGAAGTTGCTTGTTCGAATCTCAGCAGTACAGTGGCATCTGGTGACTTAAGGATAGGGGTTTTATGGTTTCTTGGGTCAGCTGAAAGACAGGCCAGCCTGGATAACAAAAATCTGTTGTCCAGTGTGTCCCTCATGTTCCCCTGTGACCATAGAATTTTTTATCTTACCTTGCCTCGCCATGCCTTGCCATGCCTTGCCTTCTTTGCTTTGCCTTGCATTATCCAATCAAAAGAATGATGATGATATGATGATGATATGATGATGATGAATGATGATGATTGATGCTGATGCTGATGCGATGATGATGATAAAAGGAAGGGATGAATATATGCATGTAGAAGAATAAATACGCACGTTAAAGATCCAACAATTCATATCAGCGCTCTGGTAGAATACAAAAACACAAACATACCAGTAGCTGGAGAGTGATGGGCTCTACCAGGTTCCACTTGCCCAATGCAATAAACACGACTGAGAAAAGTCAGGGCAGTGTCCCTACACTTCTCAGGGAGT
>CM060328.1:50418434-50428434 GCA_030674155.1 Stramonita haemastoma
GAGAGAGAGAGAGAGAGAGAGAGAGAGAGAGAGAGAAGCTGCAAAGAGAGAGTGAGAGACAGAAACACAGAAGTTGTCTGTGCTTTTTTTCCTTCCTCTTTGGTTACTTCAGTTTGGAAGTGTTGTATATTTTCCTTCAACTTTCGTGTGATGGAATTTACATATAATCATAGAACATTCTCTCTCTCTCTCTCTCTCTCTCTCTCTCTCCTCTCTCTCTCTCTCTCTCTCTCTCCTCTCTCTCTCTCTCTCTCTCTCTCTCTCTCTCTCTCTCTCTCTCTCTATCTATCTATCTATCTATCTATTTCTCTCTCTCTCTCTCTCTCTCTCTCTCTCTCTCTCTCTCTCTCTCTCTCTCTCTCTCTCTCTCTCTCTCTCTCTCGGTGGCTTCCCTTGCTTGGCTACCAGCAAGAAGGCATTTGAACAGTGAGTAAAATTTTTGTCTAATTTCGACCAGAAAGACCTCCAATATGCCAGTTACAGGTCTACCTTTGTATTTAGAAACGACACTCAACACGTTTCTACAAGAAATGTGTCTGACGTCTTTCAAAATAGACGCAAGAGAAAGTCAGACAGTTATTGTGCTTCGTCTGTCACCAATCCAGCAGCCTCCTGCCACGCAGAGACGAAGTGACAGTGTGGCTTTCCGAAGAAAATCTGTGGCGCAACTTGCCAGAGACAAATCCAGGGCCGAGACACACAAGGTGGGTTTATTGAAGAAACAAGAAAAGTCTTCACCCCCTTCAGATTTGTTTCTGCCAACACCCCCCAGTTTATTTTACAGTACACAAAATGCCACTGCACTTGACACATTTACAGAAGACAGGCCCGCTGACACTCCACGCCGCGCTGTTCAGTTTTCACGTGCAGCACGACCAGGCAGCCAGTCGCCTACAGATGTGTGTGGTGTGGATCCTATGTCGGTGACAGTGCCGCCTTGTGACTTGAACCTTGAAAACGAAAGTGACGATCCCAACACTGACAACGATGTTGAAAATGACAACGGCTTCTTCACAGCAAAACAATAACCATCTGTGACACTGACAAAGGAGGACTCTACTGTAAACGTGACCGAGGACGAACAATGGAAAAATACAGTGGACAATGCACCTTCAAACAATGACTCAAGAATTGACAGCACTTTATCCACTGACGACATGAGGGCAATCATGGAAGCATTTCAAGAAGGAGCCAACAAGCTGAGTCGCAGCTTGTGGTCACAGATAAAAGACTTTGGCGAGGATAGACAGCTCTCCGACACACCCAGTGACCAGTCAACGTGGGGAACAGTACAGCCACATCGATAGTGACATTTTGTGACAATTCCTGTTGGATACCTAGGGCTGTGGAAATAGCGAGTAATACCAGCTCAAGCATTTTGTGTAACTGCATAAACTATACATTTCCGTGTTTCGGTTTCCATTCGCGAAGATAACTATTTGTACAATGTTCCATTTTGTTTGTGTACTTTTCGATTTCGGTCCCTACCCCCAAACTCCTATTGTAAATGGGTTGTAATAACCTCACACAATAAACCTTTTTGTCATTGTCATTGTCATTGTCATTCTCTCTCTCTCTCTCTCTCTCTCTCTCTCTCTCCTCCTCTCTCTCTCTCTCTCTCTCTCTCTCTCTCTCTCTCTCTCTCTCTCTCTCTCTTATATATATATATATATATATATATATATATATATATACCACTCGTCTGCCTGCGTAAGCATCATAATGTTAACTCCCGCTCATGGGGTGAGGGTTGAAAAGGAGCTATGGTTGATGCCCTTCTCCTTCTGTAGTGTTGTCTCCTTATGCTGGTGTCTGTGTATTGAATAAATCATGTTTAAACCAAACACAGAAGTTAATGCACACAAAACATTTGCGCACACATTAAATCCTGTTCCGCTTTTCGAAAGTGTTGGCCATTGTGTGCCAGTGGGGGAAAATGGAAACTTTTACAAAACTGCATACACAAGGGGACTGAATGTAAAAAAAGCACACGAGTACTCATTCCATCATCCTCAAAAAAAAAGAATAAATAAATGAAATTTAAAAAATGAATACAAATATCCTGCATACGTATGCACGTGGATCTTTGGTTATAATCGGATCCAAAAGGCTTCAATGAAGTGGGGACAGTACCAGTCTTGATTACAGGGAGAGACCTTTAGACAGACTGATGGTCTAGAGGAAACGCACCTGCTTAGAAAGCCAAAAAGTCCGGGTTCAATCCGGCCCCGTGTTTGATCGCGGTTTGTGCGCGAAACTCCCCTCCTCCCTCACCCACCAGACCGTGAGGGATGGTCTGGGTGCTAGTCTATCGGATGAAACGATAAACCGAGGTTCCATGTGCAACAGTAGGTAAGGCATTCGTAAATCTCGGAAGACTATGGAGTTGCGTCCTTGGCTCTAGAGCTTGGGTAAGTACGTGCGGAGGGAAAGCTGTCATCCATGCAGCAGACCCTCCTCTCCCCCCTCTCCACGTCGCTGGAATGATCCATTGGAAAGGCAATCGACGAAACGAATGTTACAGTTGCAGTGCCGTCGCAACCCCCAACCGCCCTGGGGACTCCAACTCTCCGATTTTTCCTCAGGGATGGTGTCTAAACACGACACCTGTGTGCATGCTATGGGTTTTTTTGTTGTTATCCGCTCCTACCGGCACACAATGTCCTGCTCTTCCAAAGAGCGGAACGGGTTTTTAACGTGTGGGCAAGTTGTTCTGCGTGCGTTCGCACACGGGGCCTCAGTTAATAGTGTCATCCAAATGGCTTTGACATTTAGTTTGATTTATTTTGTCAAACTGGGAAGAAAGGGCGAGAATGGGAATCGAACCCAGAACTCTGTGGTTTACTTGTTGGCAGGCAAACGTCCCAACCATCCAGCCCCCTTCCTTCGTGTGCAACACGCACTTAGCATACGTAAAAGAACTCACGTTTTTGCTCTAAGGCATCGAAACACACATGCAGACAGAAAAAGAAGGGGAAAAAAACACCAGGTGGCACTGCACTTGTGGCGACGCGCTCTCCCCGACGAGAGCAGCCTGAATTTCACACAGAGAAATCTGTTTTGACTTAAAGTGGAAATCGAATTTTTTCCCTGTGTACCCGTCACACCATGAGTTCAAAGCTCTTACCATTATGTTAGTCCACAGAAAGAAAGGGGGGAAAAAGACATCAGAGAGAGAAACAAGGTAGCTAGTGACAGGGAAAACATATGGGGGAAAACCACAGGGGAAAAAAATCAGAAAAGAGGACACTGACCGAAAAAATGCATAAAGAAGCTTAGGGAGAGAGATGCAGAGAGAGAGAGAGAGAGAGAGAGAGAGAGAGGAGAGAGAGAGAGAGAGAGAGAGAGAGAGAGAGAGAGAGAGAGAGAGAGAGAGAGAGAGAGAGAGAGAGAGAGAGAGAGAATGAATGAATGAATGAATGAATAATCTTTATTTTTCAAGGGTAACAGAGTAAGTAAGCATTACATACTTTTTTTCATCCGGCCCTTGCCCTGATCAGGGAATAAAGCTAAGAAACCCCCTCCCTACCCCTACATACCAGCATCACCACCAGCAGCAGTTCAACCAATATTAAAAAAAAAAGAAAACAGAATACATTCAACAAAACGCGTCATCCTAACTGGATACACTGATAATTATTTAAACAAAAAATAACATAGAAAAAATATTTTAAAAATAGCAAATATTCAGGACCATGAAACAGAAGGCATTACAAATCTATAATGCAATGTGTGTGTGTGTGTGTGTGTGTGTGTGTGTGTGTGTGTGTGTGTGTGTGTGTGTGTGTGTGTGTGTGTGTGTGTGTGTGTGTGTGTGTGTAAGCGGGAAAACAAGAGAGAGAGAGAGAGAGAGAGAGAGAGAGAGAGAGAGAGAGAGAGAGAGAGAGAGAGAGAGAGAGAGAGAGAGAGAGAGAGAGAGAGAGAGAGAGAGAGAGAGAGAGAGAGAGAGAGAGAACATATTTAGAAGAAGAAGAAGAGGAGGAGGAGGAGGAGGAGGAGGAGGAGGAGGAGGAGGAGGAGGAGGAGGAGGAGGAGGAGGAGAAGAAGAAGAAGAAGAAGAAGAAGAAGAAGAACAAGAAGAACAAGAAGAACAAGAACAGAAGAACAAGAAGAACAAGAAAGAACAAGAAGAAGAAGAACAACAACAACAACAGCACAACAACAACAACAACAACAACAACAATAACAACAACAACAACAACAACAAGAAAAATACAACAAGAACACGAATAAAAACAAGAGGAAGAATTTCGAAGAAGAAGAAGAAGAAGAATAGAAGAAGAAGAATAGAAGAAGAAGAAGAAGAAGAAGAAGAAGAAGAAGAAGAGAGTAATAACAACATACTAACTATACTATACAACTACTACTAACAACACAACAACACTACAACAAAAACAAGACAAAAAAAAAACAAGAATCAAGAGAAGACAAGAACGAAATAGATACAATGAAGAAGCGAACAAGAAGCAAGAGAATGACAGATAGAGAACCAAGATTATGGTACCTCATCCATCGATAACTGCGAACACGCTCCATGTTTCTGCCACTCTGATCTAGCCCAGAACCCTAGATGGCATCTCTCTCTCTCTCTCATCTCTCTCTTCTCTCTCTTCTCTCTCTCTCTCTCTCTCTCCTCTCTCTCTCTCTCTGTCTCTCTGCCTCTCTCTCTGTCTCTCTCTCTTCTCTCGTCTCTCTCCTGTCTTCCTTCTCTCTCTTCTCTTTTCCTCTCTCTCCTCTCTCTCTGTCTCTCTCTGCTCTCTTCTCTCTCTCTCTCTCTCTCTCTCTCTCTCTCTCTGTCTCTCTCTCTCTCTGTTCTCTCTCTTTGTTCTCTCTCTCTGTCTCTCTCTCTCTCTCGTCTGTCTGTCCTCGTCTGTCTTGTCTGTCTGTCTGTCTTCTGTCTCTCTCTCTCTCTGTCTCTCTCTCTCCTGTCTGTCTTCTCTCTCTGTCCTGTCTCTGTCTCTGTCTCTCTCTCTCTTCTCTCTCTCTCTTCTCTCTCTCTCTCTCTCTCTCTCTCTTCTCTCCTCTCTCTCTCTCTCTCTCTCTCTCTCTCTCTCCCTCAAGTACTTAGTCTCTGTTTGCTATTAGGATGTAGAAATTCCTGATATCATCAGAAGAGAGAGAGACAGAGACAGAGACGAGACAGAGACAGATAGACAGAAGACAGACAGACAGACAGACAGACAGACAGACAGAAGCAAGAGAGATCATCAGCAATTTAGTTTCCTATTTATGTAAAGCTTCTAAAATAACAGATAATTTGATGTCATAATGCTTTTGGGGGGGGGGGGTTAACCCACTGTGGATTTTTTTTTTGGGGGGGGGGCATTCGTTTGTCACAGCTGTCTTCACCGTGTATCTCTAATTTCATTGATTTGATCAGCAACCCCTTTCATGTATGGGCCAACAGCCCCTTTATGATTAAACCTTTCAGAGCTCTCTCTCTCCTCAAAAGTGCATACACACGTGGACTGGATGTAAAAAGCACAAGAGCGCTTATCCTATTATCTTCGATATAAAAGAATAACATAAAATAAAATAAAATAAAATCTCTCTCTGTCCTCTGTCTCCTCTCTGTCTCTCTGTCTCTCTGTCTCTGTCTCTCTGTCTCTCTGTCTCTCTCTGTCTCTCTCTGTCTCTGTCTTCTCTGTCTCTCTCTGTCTTCTGTCTGTCTGTCTGTCTGTCTGTCTGTCTGTCTTGTCTGTCTGTCTTGTCTGTCTCTGTCTTCTGTCTCTCTCTCTCTCTCTCTCTCTTCTCTCTCTCTCTCTCTCTCTCTCTCTCTCTCTCTCTCTCTCTCTCTCTGATTTTAGGCAGAATTACAACAAGTAGGTAAAATGTAGCAGAGACTAATTTATTTCGACTGTTTGCTCGTGGCGTCAAACCATCCTGAGGTTGTGGACAGCCTCACTTTATATTTTGTGTAAAGATTTCAGAATAAGAGACCTATTGTTATCTTAAGTCATATTTTTGAAACTGACTATTTTTCTTATACAATATTATGGGTTTGCTGTTGTTGCCGTTGCTTTTTTGCACCATACTAAAATACTAAGTAGATCGGCACCTCCCTTCATTAATGGGCCAATGACCTTTCTGTGAATAAATCATTCCAGTTTCCTCTCTCTCTCTCTCTCTTCCTTCTCCTCTCTCTCTCTCTCTCTCTCTCTCTCTTCTCTCTCTCTCTCTCTCTCTCTCTCCTCTCTCTCTCTCTTCCCTCTCTCTGTCTCGTCTCTCCTGTCTCTCTCGTTTTCTTCTTCTGTCTGTCTGTCTTCTGTCTGTCTTCTTTTTTTTTCTCTCTCTCTCTCCTCTCTCTCTCTTCCTCTCTCTCTCTCTCTCTCTCTCTCTCTCTCTTCTCTCTCTCTCTCCTTGGTGTCAACACTAATTTGTGACGCTGTCAGATATCGGAGCTGTGGGGAGCAACTGCCATCTTGTTTCTACCGGGTTTGTTTTGGTGTTGTTTTTTTTGTTGTTTTGGTCCCTGATGTGTTAAACTTATTCCTGACCTCTTGTCTGCCTCTTCTGAGATGCTGTCGTGATACTGCTCCCATAGTGCTCATCGATCTACCATCACATTTACATCCAGGTTTTGTGTGTTTTTTATGATTTTTGTGTTTCTTGTGTTTGTCGTTTGTTTGTTTGTTTGTTTTGCTTTTTGCATAGCCATACTGGGTAGAATGTGTCGTGTCTGGTCTTCTCCTGTACTTGTAGCTGTAAGGTTTGCCCACTGGCCTCGTCGACACATTCAGATTTAAGGACAGCTCATAAGAAAGTTTACAACAAACAGTTTTCGATATGCCTGACAAAAGGCAGAAAAAAAGGCATGAGAGGGAGAGGAAAGAGAGGTGAAAAGAAAGACAGAAACAAAGGGAGTAGCAGAAAAGGAAAAATGTCTAGCACAGAATTTCCAGAAGGTGGGATGCTATTTATACTGAAAGGGTATTCTTATTATCATTCTTCTCTTCTTCTTCTTCTTCTTCTTCTTCTTCTTCTTCTTCTTCTTCTTTTTCTTCTTCTTCTTCTCGCATTCTTCTTCTCTTCTTCCTTCTTCTTTCTTCTTCTTCTTCTTCTTCTTCTTCTCTTCTCTCTTCTTCTTCTTCTTCTTCTTCTTCTTTTCTTTCTTCTTCTTCTTCTTCTTCTCTCTTCTTCTTCTTCTTCTCTTTTTCGCTTCTTCTTCTTCTTCTTCTTCTTCTTTTCTTCTTCTTCTTCTTCTTCTTCTTCTTCTTTTCTTCTTCTTCTTCTTCTTCTTCTTCTTCTTCTTCTTCTTCTTCGCAATTCTTCTCTTCTTCTTCGCATTCTTTTCTTCGCATTCTTCTTCTTCTTCTGCAATTCTTCTTCTTCTTCTTCTTCGCAATTCTTCTTCTTCTTCCTTCTTCTTCTTCTTCTTCTTCTTCTTCTTCGCAATTTCTTCTCTCTTCTTCGCAATTCTTCTTCTTCTTCTTTCTTCTTCTTTTCTTCTTCTTCTTCTTCTTCGCAATTCTTCTTCTTCTTCTTCTTCTTCTTCTTCCATTCTTCTTCTTCGCAATTCTTCTTCTTCTTCTTATTCTTGCATTCTTCTTCTTCCTTCTTCTTCTTTTCTTCGCAATTCTTCTTCTTCGCATTCTTCTTCTTCGATTCTTCTTCGTTCTTCTCTTCTTCTTCTTCTTCTTCTTCTTCTTCTTCTTCTTCGCATTCTTCTTTCTTCTTCTTCGTTCTTCTTTCTTCTTCTTCTTGCTTTTTCTTCTTCTTCTTCTTCTTCTTCTTCTTCTTCTTCTTCTTCTTCTTCTTCTTCTTTTCTTCTTCTTCTTCTTCTCTTCTTCTTCTTCTTCTCTCCTTCCTTCTTCTTCTTCTTCTCTTCTTCTCTTCTTCTTCTTCTTCTTCTTCTTCTTCGCAATTCTTCTTCTGCATTTCTTCTCTTCTTCTTCTTCTTCTTTTCTTCTTCTTCTTCTCTCTTCTTCTTCTTCTTCTTTTCTTCTTCTTCTTCTTCTTCTCTTCTTCTTCTTCTTCTTCTTCTTCGAATTCTCTTCAGAATTCTTGTTGTTCTTGTTCTTGTTCTTGTTGTTTGTTGTGTTGTTGTTTGTTGTTGTTGTTGTTGTTGTTGTTGTTGTTGTTGTTGTTGTTCTTCTTTCTTCTTCTTCTTCTTCTTCTTCTTCTTCTTCTCTTCTTCTTCTTCTTTTCTTCTTCTTCTTCTTCTTTCTCCTCCTCCTCCTTTTTTTTTATTTGTATGTCTCCTCATTCTTACTTTGTTGTTCATGTCATTGGGTTTTTTGTGCTCTTTAGCTATCTTTCTTTTCTTCCCCTCAGACCAGATTTACAACTTTTCAAAACTGCACCTGCCTGCAAGGCGCCATAAAAAAAAGACGAAGTAAAGTGTTTTTTTATTTTGAAGTACTGGAGAAGAACTCCTACTAAATGTTCTGTCTTGTTTGAAATAATTCTGGAGAAGAAAGAAGAAAGAAGAAGAAGAAGAAGAAGAAGAAGAAGAAGAAGAAGAAGAAGAAGAAGAAGAAGAAGAATGAAGAAGAAGAGAATGTAAGAAGAAGAAGAAGAAGAAGGAAAGAAGAAGAAGAAAATGAAGAAGAGAAGAAGAATGAAGAAGAAGAAGAAGAAAGAAGAAGAAGAAAGAAGAAGACAAGAAGCAAGAACAAAGAACAAGAACAAGAACAAGACAAGAACAAGAAGAAGAACAAGAAAGAAGAAGAGAATTGCAAAGAAGAAGAAGAATTGCAAAGAAGAAGAAGAAGAAGAGAAGAAGAAGACAGAAGAGAAGAAGAAGAAGAAGAAAAAAGAAGAAAAGAAAAGGAAGAAGCACCAGAATTGTGTATCTTTTCTTGCGAGGGATGCAGTATAGTAAGGAAGAAGCTGAAGACTATCGATTTTTTCACTCAAGGAGTAGAGTGGTGTGTCAGTAGGCCTGAAGAGGCTTTACATCACTGTCATTCTTCTTTAACTTAAAGTAAACTGTAACTCGTCTATGTGCAACCGTACTGGCTTGTCAGCGTATACATGCAAGGCTGGTCCTCTCTGCACACTATCGTTTCTGTCAGTCTATGCAAGCATGCTGTCTCTGCACCGTTACGGTCTCTGTCAGATATATGACAAGCATTGCTGTCTCTCTACCAGCTATCGATCTTGTCAGTCAGTATGACAAGCAATTGCTGTCTCTCAGCACCAGTTACCGGTCTTCTGTCAGGATATAATACTGTACCCTCTGCACCAGTTACCGGTTCTGTCATATGACAAGCAATTTCGTCCTCTTGCACCAGTTACCGGTTTTCTGTCAGGTCAGTATGACAAGCAATTGCTGTCCTTCTCTGCACATTACGTTTCGTCAGCAGTATGACAGCGATGCTGTCCTCTCTGCACATTACGTTGTCTTCAGTCAGTATGACAAGCAATTGTTGCTTCTGTACCAGTTCGGCATCTGTCAGGATATAGACAGCATTGTGTCCTCATGATCAGTTCATGACCTTGTGTAAGAAAGTATGACACGAGTTGTTTTTTTTTTATTCTTGGCACGTGACATTTGTGTTGTTTCAATTTGATTGGAGGATCTTCAGCTAACTGTTCTGTCTTTAATTAACGTAGTACGCCTTTACACGGGGACAGGACAGCTCAGTGGTTAGAGCACTCGCTTTCCCCAGAAGAAGGTTAAGCAGCATCGAGCTTGGTTACCAAATGGATGGGTTACCGTTTGCGCGCCTTGTTTCAGTACAGTCCCCCAGTTCACCCAGCTGTAAATGGGTACCTGCCCTCTTTAGGTTCAGCAATGGTAAAGCAGCGAGGGGGATGAGTGGGCGCCGCCCTCAATATGCTGGGCCCTAAAGAAGCTGAGGCCTCTGACGCCTCGCTCCCCTACGACCACATAGCTATGGGACATCCTACATCTTTACACAAGACTGATATCAAGCACCTTCACACAAGACTATTGATTGATGCAGCGAAAGCAACACTGGATGTCATACCCAAAACCAATGTCATACATCTTTACACAAGACCAATGTCAACATCTTTACTCAAGACGAAAGTC
>CM060328.1:50433434-50435934 GCA_030674155.1 Stramonita haemastoma
GTGTGTGTGCAAGATATTCTACTTGTATTTACACACGGGGCCTCGGTTTATAGTCTCATCTAGAGGACTTTGACATTCAATTCGATTTTCTTGTCAAACTCGAAAGTAAGGGAAAGGCTGGGAATCGAACCAAGAACCTCAGGGTTGGCTTGTTAGGCAGGTGAATTAACATCTTAACCGTCCTGCCAACTTCCTTCTTGTACTCCTGATATAACGGTAACTGAAGAGGCAGTTTTATGTTGTTGTTGTCATTGTTGTGATAAGTTATTTATTTATTTATTTATTTATTTATTCTTTTATATCGAGGATAACAGAATAAGCAATCATGTGCTTTTTTTCATCCGGTCCCCGTGTGTATGCAGTTTTGTAAATATTGTCATCTGTTCCCACCGGCACACGATGGCCTACTCTTACGAAAAGCGGAACAGGATTTAACGTGTGCGCAAGATGTTCTGCGTGCGTTCGCACACGGGGCCTCGGTTTAAAGTCTCATCCGAAGGACTTTTGGGGAGAGTGGAGTCAGCACTGATGTTAACTCCAGGAAGAAAATTTCCTCGACCGGACTCGAATCTGTAAGTTCCTTACCTTAGCTCCTCGGGGATCATGCAGAGTATGCAATATGACTGACTTGTCCTGCCTTGGAATCGTTGAGATTGGAGGTGCACACTGGATGGGAAGTTTGCCTGTAACGCTCCATTCAAGTACCCCGCCATACGTGCAGTCACACTCTGCCCACAGAGCAGAGAGGCAGGATTGATTCTCCTCCTGCTGCAGCAGCGTCTGTTTAATGGGATTTTTTTCCCTCCTGAAGTTAATATTCGTTCCCGCTCCATCCACTCACCACGCGAGCCTCTGATGAGACTATAAGTAATAATGATCATAGTGATGATGATGATGATGATGATGATGATGATGATGATGATGATGGTGATGGTGATGATGATGATGATGATGATGATAATGATGATGATGATGATAATAATAATAATAATAAAGAGGAGTAGGAGGAGGAGTAAGAGGAGGAGGAGGATATAATGATTACAAAGATAATTATGATAATATATAGAATTCACATATTGATGAATGTTGTGAAGCGAACAAAGGAAAGCGCTGTATTTAAATCATTCACAGGCATGCAACCGTCCACAAATAATAGGATTAACAGATATCAATGTTCCGTGTACGTACAAATGCCCACGAAATATCTAACACACACACACACCACACACACACACACACACACACACACACACACACACACACACACACACACACACACACACACACACACACACACACCAAAATCATCAAAACATCAAAAACATCAAAACACAAAACCTGTGTGCATGGGCTTTTAAAATTTTGTCATTTGTTCTTTTATGGGGTTTTTTCATTTTGTTCTATGTGGGGGAAGAGAGAGGAAGGTAAGGGGGTATATGGACTTAATAGCTTAAGATTCAATGTTCGGTGGGGGAGGGTGAGACTTAACCTGACATCTGTCAGGTAAATTCATTGTAGTTGTTGATGTTGTTATTTTTGCTGTTGTTGATGCTGTTGAAGACGATGTTGATGATGTTGTTGATGATGATCTTCTTCTTGTTCTTGTTCTTGTTGTTGTTGTTGTTGTTGTTGTTGTTGTTGTTTTCTTCTTCTTCTTCTTCTTCTTCTTCTTCTTCTTCTTCTTCTTCTTCTTCTTCTTCTTCTTCTTCTTCTTCTTCTTCTTCTTCTTCTTCGCAATTCTTCTTCTTCTTCGCAATTCTTCTTCTTCTTCTGCTTCTTCCTCTTCTGCTTCTTCTGCTTGTTCTTCTTCTTCTTCTTCTTCTTCTTCTTCTTCTTCTTCTTCTTCTTCTTCTTCGTCTTCTTCTTCTTCTTCTTCTTCTTCTTCTTCTTCTTCTTCTTCTCTTCTTCTTCTTCTTCTTCTTCTTCTTCTTTTCTTCTTCTCTTCTTTTTCTTCTTCTTCTTCTTTTCTTCTTCTTCTTCTTCTTCTTCATTCTTCTTCTTCTTCTTCTTCTTCTTCTTTCTTCTTCTTCTTCTTCTTCTTCTTTCTTCTTCTTCTTCTTCTTCTTCTTCTTCTTCTTCTTCTTCTTCTTCTTCTTCTTCTTCTTCTTCTTCTTCTTCTTCTCGCAATTTTTCTTCTTCTTCGCAATTCTTCTTCTTCTTCGCATTCTTCTTCTTCTTCTTCTGCTTCTTCTCTTCTGCTTCTTCTTTCTTGTTCTTCTTCTTCTTCTTCTTCTTCTTCTTCTTCTTCTTCGTCTTCGTCTTCTTCTCTTCTTCTCTTCTTCTTCTTCTCTTCTTCTTCTTCTCTTCTTCCTCTTCCTCTTCCTCTTCCTCTTCTTCTTCTTGCATTCTTCTTCTTATTTTTGCATTCTTCGCATTGTTCTTCTTCGCATTTTTCTTTGCAATCTTCTTTGCATTCTTCTTCTTTGCATTCTTCGCATTCTTCTTCGTATTCTTCGCATTCTCCTTCATGTTTCTTTTTCTAATTCTTCAGAGCTCTTTA
>CM060328.1:50440934-50445934 GCA_030674155.1 Stramonita haemastoma
CAAATGGTTCCTGATGGACTTCAGGGATTTGTTAACTAGTCGTTAGTGATGTGTTCTACAGACTGGAGTGAGTTTTTTGCCCTCCTTGACTGACGTAAGGCACGTGCACTTAGGTGATGACTGAGTGACCTCATGACTTTCCATTGTATAGACCCCATGTTTTCCACTGATGTGTGTACCTTGTACGACCTTTTCCAGAATTTACTTAAAGTAAAACAGAGATAGAAAGAAATAAAAGGTCTAAAAAAAAACAGATGTAATGAAAAAAATGGGTGGAGGAGGCAAAGGAGAAGATGGAGGAGCGGAGGAGGAAATGGATATGAAAGAAGAGGAGGAGGTGGGAGAAAAAGAAGAACTGTCTCTTTCTTTCTTTCTTACTGTCTGTCTGTGTATGTGTGTATATTCTGCTCTATTTATATGTCTTTCTCTGTCCATATATCTCTTTATGCCCATTTGCCTGTCTATATGTGTCAATTTCTCTCGGTCTCTACTTCATATCTGCATCTTGCCATCCTTCTTCTCAGCCTGACCCACTCCTTAGTTATCCCACTATCCATCTGTGACCCTAGTTCCCTCAGTAGTTGATCACTTTGTGTCCTGTGCGGACAAATTGGTCTGAAACCAATCACTGCAGAGGAGAGGCAGTAGTAACGAGTTTCCATTGGCTAGGGGCGGCCATTGGGAAAGGGTGGAGGCTGAGTGAAAATTTATTGATTAGACACGGACTTGTTTGCTCTTTTCCTGTGTTTGAACTCCTTGTTCTCTCCTTCAGTTTGCATTCCGTACATCCACGTGCACGTGTGTGCATGCATGTGGAATGCGAGTGTAAATATACATATACAGACATGCAGACATACACACACATGTACGCATGCATATATGCACACACACACGCATGCACCCACAGGCGTGCACACACACAACAACACACACACACGCACGCGCGCGCGCGTGCCACACACACACACACACACACACACACACACACACAACCACACACACACACACACACACATATATATAACACACAACAGACTACCAAAAAAGAAAAAAGGTAGATTCCCAGAAGATAACTTAAAAAATGAAAAAAATGGATTTGATTTTTTTTTCGTTGTTGCTTTTGTTATGATTGTTCTTGCTGTTGTCCTTCTTCTTCTAACCTGAAAGAGGTTTTCCCTCTGTGTGTCAAAAACCGAAGGGAAGCAACAGTGCTCAACAAGATACACACAGGTCATTCTCACATCACTCACCTTCTATTTGCTGAAAGGTGAGGAAATGCCATGGTGTGTGACTTGTGATGTGCGGGTAACCATCAAACATCTGCTTCTGAAGTGTGGAGATGTTCAGGATATTAGGCACAAGCATTTTACTGCAGAATCCCTCAAGATGTTTTTTTGGGGATGCTCCACTGGACACCATTTTTAGCTTCCTGAGATAATCTGGCTTTTTCTGTCTGATATGAGTGAAAGTGGTATATTCGGTCTCTAAGGAGAAGGTGTTTTCAGGAATCTGGTTTGGGCTTTATCTCATTTTATGTGTAATTGATGTGGGTTTTCCCACAACGCGGTGTCTGTTCTGGGCTGACCCTTTGGGTTGACTGGGGCGTCGATACAAGCAAGGACAGTAAAGTTGGTTTTATACCCTGTTTTGATCTGTATATAGTTGCCCAGTTTTAATCTGAGTTTTAAATTTGACAAGCTGACAGCCCTGATATGTCTTATGTGGTCGGCGAGGCTAAAAACAATAATTTGATTGCATTGGATTTGTCGGCGAGGTTATAAACGATATGATTGCATTGATTGGATTGGATTCTTCTTCTTCTTCTTCTTCTTCTTCTTCTTCTTCTTCTTCTTCTACTACTACTACTACTACTACTACTACTACTACTACTACTACTACTACTACTACTACTACTACTACTACTACTACTACTACTTACTTTTTTTTCTTTCTTTCTTTCTTTCTTTCTTTCACCTTGCCCCTCATTCATTCTCTGATTCAGCATTTGAAGTAGGTGACTTGCACCATTACTCATCATATTAAGGCTTAAAAAGAATTTTTTACACAAAATATGCACCCAACTTTCCAAAACCTCAGAAGAAGAACAACAATGAAAACAATTTTTACATCTTATAGATACACACAGGAAAAACAATTAGGCCTCACCTATCCATTATATAACTACAAATTATCATACCCCCTGGAGAAGCACTGGCAGACTTGAAATGAAGGTTGCTTGTATCAAATTTACAGCAAATATGCATCTCTTTAATGTCACGTGCACACACAAGTCCTTCACAGATAATTGCACCTACATGCAAATGCACAGAGACAAACACTTTAAATACAGATTCAAGCTTGCCCAGTACTTATTCACATATCAGTTCAGGGATGACTCATACCGTGTCTCACACACTTGAGCTAAGATCTTAAGACTTAAGCCTCTACTTTTGAACTCTCTCTCTCTCTCTCACTCTCTCTCTCTCTCTCTCTCTCTCTCTCCCTCTCTCTCTCCTCATGTCCGTGCACACACAGTCCTTCACTATCTCACCTACATCATGCACAGAACAAACCTTAAATACAGATTCAGCTTGCCCGTCTTTCCTATCATTCGTGACTCATCCGTGTCTCACACACTTGCTAGATCTTAAGACTTAAGCCTCTACTTTTGACTCTCCCCTCTCTCTCTCTCTCCTCTCTCTCTCTCTCTCTCTCTCTCTCTCTCTCTCTCTCTCTCTCTCTCTCTCTCTCTCTTCTCTCTCCTCTCTCTCTCTCCTCCCACACACACACACACGCACACGCACACACACACACACACACACACCTCTTCTTCTGTCTTGTTAACTCAGAAAAAGTAAGGCAGTCAGTCCTCTTGGCATTCTACCCTGTCTGGAACTTCTCTCTGACTTGTCGAGTGATTCATGAGCCAAGTCATTAACATTCAGGGAGTGAGAGTACTCATGAATTTCCATTGACTGGCAAAGGGAAAACAGTAAAGGGTAGAGTGGGGAGATGGAGAAATAGAAGATTGTGGTGAGGGTGGAAATATTGATTTTCTATACGGTATGACATATTGTTTTGATTGTGAACACCTGCAATGTAGTGGACTATAGAGCCTGGAGCTGACAGCAGTTGTAGTTCCCCATACTCTTCTATGCCTCTGGTAAGTTGGTGACAAAGTCTTTGGGGTAAGAAGATCCACGAGAGACAGTCATTGTAGGGACATCGGGGAATCGCCGCTCCATATTGGGGTGTGATTCAATCCAGGTCAGGCGCACACATTAAAACCTGTTCTTCCTTTTAGAAGAGTAGGTCATTTGTGCCGGTGGGATCCGAAGACTGCATGCACACGGGACTCGAAGTAAAAAAGAAAAGAGTACATGAATACTCCTTCCATTATCCTCGAAATAAAAGGGTTTTCAAACATTCTTTTTCAATCCAGGTTCTGAATAATAAAAAAAATTACACGCGCTGGTATGTCTATGGATATGAGACTGGAATAAGCAATATACGACCAGCAGAACTGATAACAGATAAGGTCAAAACAACAAAAAACTCTTATTGCCAAAAACACAGGACATGAGAGCCTGTAGCTGTAGTCCCTCAAGCCCTTTTAACCTTGTCAACAAACCGTGAACACGAGGGCACTGTGACTCGGGCACCTCAGGGGCTATCCATTTTGTAGATAAGTCCCTACACAGGAGACCTGTCTGACTGATAGTCCCACACGGACCCTTTTTGTTAATCTTGCCATCCACATATACAACAGCAGAATTTGAAGGTAACAGAATAACTGTGTGGTTGGAGCATTGAACTTGTGATCTGGGTGTTACTGTGTGTGCAGGTTCAAGTATCTATTGAAATGTGTGTTCAAGAGGATTTTTTTCCCTGGAGTTGAATGTTTACTTTTGACTCCGTTCTCTTAAAAACCCTTTACATTACACTATAAAACTAAGTCATCTCTGCAAACACACCCATGACAACTTGGGGACTGGATGTAAAAAGACATAGAGTACTTAATCATTATCCTCAATATGAAAGATTTGATTTTGGCACATATTTAATGATCAGCTTACTTTTGTAGAAGAGTAAGTTCCCTATGACTGGGACAAAAATGACATATTTACTTATTGGTTAGTTTACTTTTTTATTTCAAGGTTAATGGAATAGCACTTATGTGCTTTTTTTTTACATCCAGTCCCCATGTATATGCAGTTTTGTAAATTTCATCCGTTCCTACAAGCACACAATGGCTTACTCTTCATTAGAAAACCTTGGAGCTCTAGGGGAGCAAGGAAAAAAAGAAAGAAAAAAAAAGAAAAATGAAATGACGTTAGATTCCTCTTCCTCGTCTTCCTCCTCCTCCTCCTCGTCCTCCTCTCCTCCTCCTCCTCCTTGTTGTTGTTGTTGTTGTTGTTGTTGTTGTTGTTCTTCCTTCTTCTTCTTCTTCTTCTTCTTCTTCTTCCTTCTCTCTTCTTCTTCTTCTTCTTCTTCTTCTTCTTCTCGTCTCTAAGTTGCCCTCAACATACACACACCCCTTTCCCTCCTTCCTTTCTTTCCTTTGAAGCCCTAATGCCCCTTTCCCCCTGCCTCCTGAATCCCCCAGAAAAGCTACCCCATCATTTTGGCACAATCCCCTGTCTGGAGCTTCTCTCTGACTGGCAGGAGAAACTGGGAGCCAAGTCATTCACACACTGGGAGCAAAAGCAGCCATGAATTTCGGTTTGCAGGACACCACACACACACACACACACACAACACACACAACACACAACACACACACACACACACACACACACACACACACACACACAACACACACACACACACACACACTCGTATGCACGCATACACACACGCGTGCACACACACACTCGTATGCACGCACCATCACTCACTCACTCACTCACTCACTCACCACTCACTCACACTCACACTATTATGCACGCATACACACGCTCGCGCGCGCACACACACACACACAACACACACACACGCCA
>CM060328.1:50453434-50463434 GCA_030674155.1 Stramonita haemastoma
TTATTATTATTATTATCATTATTATTATTATTATTATTATTATTATTATTATTATTATAACGGAATGAGAGAGATAGATCGTTGACTTATTATTCATTTTCTTCATTCTTGTATTTGGAAACTAACGGAATAAACACTCAAGCATTTTTACATCCATTCCCTGTGCACATGCAATTTTGTACATTATGTCATACATTCCCACTAGCACAAATGCCAAAGCTTCTAAAGGGCAGACAGCATTTTAAATTATGTGGCAAAGGCCACGCTGCATTTGCACATGATATCTCAGTTTGTAGTCTCATCCGAAAGACTTTCAGGAAAGTGGATTTGGTATTGATGTAAACTCAGGGGAAATTTCCGTTTGAACGAAAGAGTCTCGGTGGTGTTTCAAACCTGGGTCATCAGATCGTGAGTGCAATGCACAATGCTCTAACCACTGGGCTATGCCTTCCCCCTGGAAGGGAAGGGAGATTTAAATTGCATATGTCTAGAAAAAGACAGATGTACATTTATTTCCACCTGCAGACTGATCTAGACAGGTGCAAATATGCAGAAAGACAGAGAAACAGGCTGACTAATTGATGGATGAATGGAGACAAATAGAAACCTCTTGATTCTACAGAGGAAAAACGAAAAACCCTAGTAGTGATGAAGACTCAAAACATACAAAGTATAGTGTCATTTCATCAAGGAGGGCGGCAGGATGGTTCAGACTAGTAAACTGTGAGGTTCTGGGTTCAATTCCCAGCATTATCCTTTCTTCCCAGCTTGACCAAAAAATATTGAATGAATGTCAAAGTTCTTTGTATGAGACTATAAACTGAGTCCCCCTGTGCAAACGCTGCAAAACGTCTTGCGCATGCATTAAAACCTGTTTCGCCTTTTGGAATAGTAGGTCATTGTGTGCCGGTGATAACAGATGGCAAAAACAAAAAAAAAAAACACCAAAAAAATCAGTCAGCATACTGGTGTTGTGTGTTGACACCACCTCTGAAGTCGAAATGCAGCTACATAAATAGTGTGAGGGGAGGGAAAAAAAACAGTCACATAATTATGCAAAAATCTCACCAATGGCGAACCTCGGAGATCTAGCCGAGGGACAAAAAGAAAAAGAGCATCATTTCTGGTGTTTCGTGTACTAAATCATGGAAGATCAATATCACTGACTGTCACATTTCTTCCTTCTCCCTCATTTGCCCCTCATTCCCCACCACCACCACCACCACCACCACCCACTAACATCCATCCCTTTTATCCCCTCTCCTTAATCCCTCCCCCCCTCCCCCTCTTTCCTTCTTCCCCAATCTTCTTTCCTTCTTCCATAACACAGTACAAATCATTGCTTCTCCCCTCCCCCTCCCACTCCCTCTACCTTCCACTTTCTTTCTGGTCTGACTGCCCTGGGATCAACCATAACCATCCCTCTCATTCAGGAAGGGAGCCAAGATATCGTTCTGCTTTTTTGTGTGATTCCCCTTTCAGTATGAATATTCATGAAACTTGCCCAGATATCACCATCAAACTGTCCAAGCCACTAAAACCCAAAGTGACAAAGTGGGCGAAACATGCATAGCCAATAAAAAGTTGTAGTCTTGTGTTTGGTAGGGCGGACCTTTGGGGATTAAAGTCTCTGCCTGTTTGGTTTTTCATCCTATAGCAGAGATTCTGTTGTGTTGCTGTGTTGTGTTGTGTTTTTGTTGTTGTTGTGGTGTGCTGTATTTTGCTATGTTGTGTTGTGGTAGAGTGTGGTTTAGAGTGATGTGAGGTGTGGGATGTCTCTATGATGATGTGCTATTTTGCTTAGCATCGTGTTGTGGTAGTGTGGTATTGTTGTGTGTTGCGCTATAGTGTGATAATTATGTTGTGTGTGCTGTACTGTGTTGTGCTGTGCTATGTTGTGCTGTTTGGTGATGCGTTGGGTTATGTAGTGTTGTGTTGTGTTGTGTTGTGTTGTGTTGTGTTGTGGGTTGTGTTGTGTTGTGTTGTGCTGGGCTGGTTTGGACTTGGTGTGTTGGATTGGGTTATGTTTCATTGCTCTGTGCTGTATAGACATACAAGGGTCTTTGACGTATCAAAATCTTCAATTTTAATTTCAGGGTTTTTTTCTCAGAAATTTTTCACTGCGTGGAGGACATTCCATGCACCTCCATCATAAGCAGCAAAGAATTCCATAAGTTTAGCCAACCATATCTCCTCTTGCTCCAATGAAATTTATAATGCAAGTTGGGTTTTTTATGTTTATGCAGCTTACCCACAGCTGATGTGAAATTTCAGATCTTCAGTATACATAGTGATCCTTAATGTGTGTACATACACAAGGGAGAATAACCTGCAAAGAGAACAATGCACAGAATTGTTGACCCAGGAGATTGTAAAACTTCCCACTAATAACCCACCAGGAAATGCCATAATTCTTACCCATAATTCTCCACTTTAGGACCCTTAGGATATGAAAGCCTTCTCCTGGTCCATTTGGCAATAACACCCTGACATATAGAGGTGCTCCTCAGAGAGAGCAGTGGACACTTTTTTTTTTTAAAAGATTGTGGCAAGAGGAAAGGTAATGGGGAACAAAATATTGCAGAAAGAAAAGGCTCATCTTTAGACATAAAAAAGCTTAGACTGGAAAGAAAAAATTGCAACAAAAGCCAGAACTAACTTCTCTCCCTGATTGCAAAGTAAAACAAACAATCCAATTATTCAACATGTGTGGCCTCTATGTTGATCACAGTCTTCCCACAGAGTTACGTCCCTTAGGTCCACTAGGCAGCGCTACAGCGGGTTCCATTATCTCGCCGACCAACGCGCTAACGAGATTAGGTGCTTCGGGAATGTGGTCCTGATTTCTCGCAAGATTTCTTGCCTTTCCATCAACCCCTTACCCCTTCCCTCTTTTCCCTTCTTCCTTCTGCCACCTTCTCCCTCTCTCCTGTCTTCTTTCCCTCATCTCCTCTTACTTCATTGCAGGTTTCTGGTTGTTTGGGTTCGGGGTTTTCTCGTTCCTTGGCCACAGCTCCACAGTTCACCAATGGTGAAATGTTGCTCATGCGATCCTTTTGGCCCACTATGTAGGGAGCCACATTCTGACTTCAGAGGTGATGCTTCAACAGGACACCAGTGTGCATGTAATATAAATAAATATATATATATATGTCATCCATTCTTATCAGTATCAATGACATACTCTTCCAAATAGCAGAATGTGTTTTAACATGTGTACTAGATATTATTGCATGGGTTCACAGTTTAAAGTCTCGTCTGAAGGACGTTCGAGAAGTGAATTCAGTACTATTATCAACTCTGGAGGGAAAATCCCCTTGAATGGACGTCTGGAAGGTGGCTCAAACCCAGGCTTGATCCCAGGCCATCAAAGTGCATGCAGGATGCTCAAACCACTGGGCTATCCTCCCTCTCCGAGTAAGGTTTCTCTTCTTTGTTGTCAAACTATCAGACAACAATTATTGTTGCCTGTCACATGAGCGAAAGTACCGTGCATCGCCATTAAGCATCTAACAAGCCAGGCGCAGTCATCGAACTTCTGTGTGGGAGAGAATAGTTATCTTTTAAGTCTATTTGGGGGGAAAAGAAAAAAAAAGACAGGAGAATGAACAAAGAAGGCAGAAAATAGACAAGAAATCGTGTAACAGGAAAAAAAAAAGAAAAAAAAAAGGCAGAAACAAAGAGGAGATTATTCTTAACACAAGATTTCCAGAAGGTAGGAGTGCTATTTATACTGACAGACCGCCGGCATCGCTACGGGGGAAAGAAGGTTTAAAACCCAAAATCGATTTACTTCTTGAAGACAGATTTTGGCTGCTTTGATCATAGAATGAAGAAAAGCAAATTATGCCCCAGGTTGACAGAGAGACAGACAGACAGAGACAGACATGAAGACAGATACTGAGACAGCTGAAAAGGGAGGAAGACATACTATTAACAAAGGAGAGGAAGAGAGAAAAAGATGTTTTTTCTTACATAAAACGCAAGCACACAGATATGGTGTTTAGACACCATTTTCGAAATCAGAATACAGCCACCTTAATAGTGGGTTAAACCCATACACACAAAACAATCTCACCATTTGTGAACCTTGGAGCTCTAGCCAAGGGAAATAAAACACAAAAAACCCGAAACAACAAAAGCAGGGTATCAGGTCAAGTTCCAATCAGCGCTGCCTTGCAGATCCAAGGGACGTAAATCTTCTCCATTGCTTTGACCAAGAAGAAGAGAAATGATGGGAAGAAACCGAAGTGTGTATAATCTGAAAGTTTAATTATGGAACTGTTGTGATTTTTGTGTGAAGTGTGTGTGTGTGTGTGTGTGTGTGTGTGTGTGTGTGTGTGTGTGTGTGTGTGTGTGTGTGTGTGTGTGATCTGTTTGGTTTTTTTAGAGAAATGTCCATCAATTAGCCTACATAGAGGTAGTCAGTCTTAGCTGAGAGCATAATCATATAAAACCATACCTCCCCCCCCCCCTCTCTCTCTCTCTCCCTCTCTCTCTTAACAACAATGTATGCAGAGTAGTTCACATGTAAATCACACACACACACACACACACACACACACATCGTGTGCCGGTGGGAACAGATGACAATATTTACAAAACTGCATGCACACGGGGACCGGATGAAAAAAAGCATATGATTGCTTATTCTGTTATCCTCGATATAAAAGAATAAATAAATAAATAAATAAACACACACACACACACACACACACACACACACACACACACACACACACACTGAAAATCCAGAAGACTTCTTAGCTTGCTGAATCCCACCACGTAAAACAGACTCTTCATTGAGTAAACTCTGTTAGCAAGAATTACGTCCCTTGGTGCGAAAGCTGGTAGCGCTACTGGCCCCTTTATCTCGCAGACTGACGTCGTTAACGAGATTTGGGAGAAGACAACTGGGCCAACTAGAGTTTCTTGGCCAGCTCCCCAACCCCTCATTCATTCTCACTGTCTGATGCCCCTCCTCCCCCCCCCCCCCCCCCCCACACACAAACCCAATCACACACACGCACACACACACACACACACACACACACACCACCTTCCACTTCCTTCATTTATCCTTCTCTTCAAGATTCACTTGAAGTTTCCTTAGAAGACATTTTTTTAAAGGAGGTGGGTATGGGATACTGATTGTGTCCAAAAGTCAGAAATAAGATTTGTCACTACAATATTGAGATTGGTGGTGGAAACAAGCCATTTTCTGCTCTTAAAAAATGAGTAGGCTATTTGCCGGTTTATGAAAATTGAGAATCAACAACATATCAACATGTCGTGAGCCAAAATTATCATTTTGGCATTTCAGAAAGGGGAGGGGGGTTCCTAATGTTTGAGTGGATGAGGTTAGGGGTTGATGTTGTTGTTCCTGTTGCTGCTGATGATGCCGCTGCTGTTGCTGCTGCTGCTGTTGTCATTGTTTTTCTTCGTTCTTTTATCCACGTTTTGGGTGTCACCCAGAATATGCCCTCTGTTCCCCTCACCTGGGAATCACTGTGAGATCGTAAATAGACTCTGGATGAGAAGTTTGCGCACATGACTGTTTCATTGAAGTACCTTTCCATATAGGAAGCCATACTCCGTCCTCAGAGGATTAGGCTGGGCGGGGGGGGGGGGGGGGGGGGGGGGGGAGGTATACACCGTCCGTCCTTTTCACAACAAAAGGGATCCTTATAAAGTAAACTATATTTGCACCTTAAAAACAATCATTGTGAACAGGGTCTTTCCTCTTTTTTGTTTTCATCTGAAGCTCAAACAGCAACATGTGAGCGAAAATACGCAGCCATACAGTTAAGCCCCTGATAAGTCAGGGCCAGTGCACCCGACTTCGGCGTGGGAGAGAAACGTCATCTTTTAGGTCTTTCTGGGAAAAAGGCAAGAGAATGGACAAAGAAGGCAGAAAATAGACAAGAAGGAGATGACAGAAAGAAAAGGAACAATGCAGAAATAAACAGAGGAATAGAAAAGCGGGATATCCTGGCACAGAATTTCCAGAAGGTGGGGATGCTTTTTACATTAACAGCCTCATGGCATCAGCACGCGGAAATGTAGGGGTCATGGTGTGTACATGTTTCAAAAGGACGTAAAAAACACTATTTTTCGTTTTCGGGCTACAGCTCAGAGGATCACCAAAGGTCAGATTTTGCGTATGCGACCATTTTTGCCCACCATGAAGGTAGTCGCATTCTGACTTTGGGGAGTTTGTCTTATGAAACCCTAGTTTATTGATTCATTGTGTTGAAAGGCTTTAAAAAAACCAAAAAAAAATTTAACGTACTTTTTCACCGTTTCTCAGGAAGAGCTCCGAGGTTCAGCAGTGGTGAGATTTTGTGTCTGGGTCTGTTTGTCCATCATTAATAATGTAGCGGCATTCCGACTTCGGAATCATATCTGGACACGACACTGATGTGTATTTTGTATGTCTTTTGAAACACCTGACTAGGGACGCATCGTAATCAAAACTTTTTTTGTTTGGATAGGCCTAGTCTTTTTGTCTCAAAACAAATCGTAACAATGATGTGTGTGTGTGTGTGTGTGTGTGTGTGTGTGTGTGTGTGTGTGTGTGTGTGTGTGTGTGTGTGTGTGTGTGTGTGTGTGTGATTATATATATTTATATGCAACTTTTGAGACAATACATTTTCCATAGCTCTGAGGCCTTTTGATGAGAGAGTAAGATTGAAGACTCAGATGTTGATGGGAAAAAAATTCTGGAGGCGGCGTTGTCCATTGATTTTTGACTGTCTGTCTGTCTGTCTGTCTGTCTGTCTGTCTGTCTGTCTCTCTCTCTTTCTCATGATGCTGGCTACAGCAAGCTTAGAAAGTGGTGTTGATGATGCATTAGAAATATTTATTCAATGCTCGAATGTATATTCAAGTAGTTTAGCCCTAACAGAAAGAAAAAAAAATCACAGCAGTTTAATTGTGAGTATAATAAAACAAAAAAAGGAAGAAAGGGTAAAAAAAACATTTTAGAAAAACAAGAAAAGAAGAAGATAGAATTGCATAATGTTGAGGTCTAGAAAAGGCATGAACTGCTGCTAAAGACAAGCTTTTAAAAAGAAAAGCTGATATGCTAGCAAGGGAAATTCTCGTCCATCACGTTTCTGGAAGGAGTTAAGATCTGTGGATTGCATAAAACATAGAACGAATCTCTAATGATTTATCCCCAGATAGTTGATTGAAATACTTCAAGGTTTTCCAAACAGATAACGCAGATAGTTATGACTAATGTTGAATTTTATTTATTTATTAATTAATTTATTTATTTATTCTTTTATACCGATTATAACGGAATAAGCACTCGTGTGCTTTTTTACATCCAGTCCCCGTGTGTATGCAGTTTTGTAGATCTTGTCATCTGTTCCTACTCTTACGAAAAGCGGAACAGGATTTAAGATGTTGTGCGTGCGTTCACACACGGGGCTCGGTTTAAAGTCTCATCGGAAGGACATTTGTCTGATGAAGCACGCCATGTTCTTAATAAATACATGTCAGAGGATGAAGTTATTCAGGCCATCAGAAAACTTAAAAAGCAATTGTACTGCTTATTCAATGTACCATCTGGAAATAAAAGTTTGACTTGACTTCACACACACACAAATACATACATACATACACACTTACATGCATGCTTACATGCATGCATGCATGCACACACACACACACACACACACACACACACACACACACACACACACACACACATACAAGTTAAGACAAAGGTCATAAGTCAGCCACTCCACAAACGTCAAAATAAGGGAGAATACTTCTGATTTTTTTCTTTTAGCCTACCCGAGTGCTTTCCCCTGCAAAGTAAGCCTTTGTCGCTTCTGTTACGTGTTGTGTGGTCTTCTTTTTTTTTTCCTTCTGTCTTTTTGTCTCAATTTTGTACTGTTTTGCAATTTTTCTAAAAATTATCAAGTGTTCTCCCGGTGTCTTATGTGCTGAGACAGGCACCACATTGTTGTTGAACAAGATTCTATTACTCTCCATAAAAAAGAATATTTTTTTAAAAAGGGAATAGTTAAATAAATAAATGGACTTCTTCTTCATCGGCAAACCCTCAGGCAGCAAATAGATAAATAAATAAATAAATGGACCTCTTCTTGTTCTTCATCTTCTTCCTTGGCGAACGCTCAGACAGCAACTGTTGTCTGTCATATGAGCGTAAAATGCGTTTTGCTGCCATTAATGAAATTATTTTATATTATGTGTGAGCTAAGGGCAAGGCAAGGCAAGGCAAATTCTTTTATTTCAAGAATAATGAATAAGCACTCGTGTGCTTTTTTACATCCAGTTCCCACCCTTATCAGGGATAAGATAAAAAAAAAACACACACACACACACACACAACAAAAAACAACCTCCTCTAACTAAACAACAACAATAATGAGCTAAATACCAAGAACAAGAAAGCATCTCAAATGGTATACAACAGACAAGAAACAAACAGAAATACAATAATCAGGTAGCCTACAAATTTTTTTAACGCACTCATGAGAAAAATGCAAAATAGGAATCATATGATATGATTTTTTTTTTTTAAAGTGCTAATAATTAAAGAGCAAACCGAGAGAATATAAAGAGGTAAACAAGTGAGAGCATTAATCCAACACCATCTATCAACAAAATAAGTCGTATACATCACAACAGTTTAATGAAAGGGAGAAAAAAAACACTAATACACACACACACACACAACAACAGAACAGGTGATAATTCACTCATCCCGAAGTGAGGTCATTGAGATTTCATCTTTGATGGTCATCAGCCAACATGTCCACATGGAATCTGCTGTCCAGATTTTATTTTATTTTTATTTTATCTATTCTTTTATATCGAGGATAATGGAATTAGCAGTCATGTGCTTTTTTACATCCAATTCTCGTGTGTATGCAGTTTTGTGAATCTTGTCATCTGTTCCTACTGGCACATGATGGCCTACTCTTACAAAAAGCGGAAAGGGATTTAGAGGGTGTGCGCGAGATGTTCTGCGTGCGTTTGCACACGGGGCCTCGGTTCATAGTCTCATCCGAAAGACTTTTGGGGCGAGTGGAGTCAGCACTGATGTTAACTCCAGGGGAAAAATTCCCTTGAACAGGAATCGAACTCAGGTCGTTAAATTGCAAACGCAATGTTCTGACCACTAGGCTATCCCGTCCCCCTCCAGAGAGTGTGTAAGTACTTGAAATGATTTTCTTGTCCTATCTACTGATTTCTATCATTTTTGTTTGATGTATTTTTTGTTCACTTTGACATCTATATATCAACAATGTGGAAGACATAGGGAACAAAGGAAGGAGGGAAGGAAGAACTGCGAAGAAGAAGAAGAAGGAGAAGGAGGAGAAGAAGAAGAATTGTGAATAAGAATTGCAAAGAAGAATTGCGAAGAAGAATTACGAAGAAGAAGAAGAATTGTGAAAAAGAAGAAGAAGAAGAAGAAGAAGAAGAACAACAACAACAACAACAACAACACCAAAAACAAGAGACTGAGTCAATTCAAGTCAAAATTCTTTTATTTTAAGGATAATGAAAAACCACCCACATGCTTTTTTACATCCAGTCCCCGCCCTTATCGGGGATAACATCAAGATAAAAAAAAAACACCTCTAACTAAACAACCTGAACAATAACAACAATAATAAACCAACAATAATAAACAGACCTCATGTGCAAATGCACGCAAAACATCTTGCTCACATGTTAAAACCTGTTCCGCTTTTCGGAAGAGTAGGTTATTTTGGGCCAGTGGGAACAATTGACAACATTAACAAAATGGCATACACACCAGGACTAGATGTAAAAAAAAATAATAATAAAAGGACACAAGTGTTTATTCCATTACCCCAAAATAAAAGCATAAATGATCAAGAGTTTCAAGATTTCATTCCTTTCACCCTTTTGAGGCATGGAGGATAACCAACATATTCAACAGGAGAAAAAAAAAAAAAAAAAAAACACTTACAGCAATACACCTTAAAAGTAT
>CM060328.1:50465934-50488434 GCA_030674155.1 Stramonita haemastoma
AGGCGTGTGTGACCAATAGAAGTGGGCCACACTTGCATTGATGATAATGATGATGATGATGGTGACAGGGATGTGTGACCAAGTGAAGTGAGCCACACTTGCATTGATGATGATGATGATGATGATGATGATGATGATGATGATGATGATGGTGACAGGGATGTGTGACCAAGTGAAGTGAGCCACACTTGCATTGATGATAAAATTATTGGGGGGAGGGGGGGGGACAAAGGGAAGAGGGCCATACATGGATTTGTGATGATGATGATAATGATGATGATGATGTGTGTGTGCAACCAATAGAAGTGGGCCACACTTGCATTGATGATGATGATGATGATGATGATGATGATGATGATGATGATGATGATGGTGACAGGGATGTGTGACCAAGTGAAGTGAGCCACACTTGCATTGATGATAGAATTATTGGGGGGAGGGGGGGACAAAGGGAAGAGGGCCATACATAGATTTATGTTGATGATGATGATGATGATAATGATATGTGGTGCAACCAATAGAAGTGGGCCACACTTGCATTGATGATAATGATGATGATGATGATATGTGTGTTGATGGACCATAGAAGTGGGCCACACTTGCATTGATGGTAACAATGATGATGATGGTGATGATCATGACATGATGATGATGGCAGGTGGTTGTGACCAAGGAAGTGAACCATACTTGCATTTGGGTGATGATGATTGGGGGGGGGGGGGGTGGGGGTCACCAAGGGAAATGGACCATACATGGATTGATGATGATGATGGGAATGTTTCCATTGATGATGATGACGATGATGATGATGATGATGACAGGGGTGAGTGACCAAGTGAAATGAGCCACACTTGCATTGATGATGATTACTGGGGGGCAGGGGGGAGGCGGAGGGGGTGAAGGGGGGCGACCAAGGGAAGTGGGCCCCACTCGCATTGATGGTGATGATGATGATGATGATGATGATGGGTGTGGTTGTATTTGTGATGATGTTGATGATGACAGGGTTGTGTGACCAAGTGAAGTGAGCCACACTGCCACTGGTGATGATGATGATGATGATAGGGATGTTTCCGTTGTTGATGATGTTTCCACTGATGATGATGATGATGATGATGATGATGATGATGATGTGTGACCAATAGAAGTGGGTCACACTTGCATTGATGAAGATGGTGATAACTGGGACGTTTGACCAAGTGAAATGGGCCATACATGCATTGATGATGATGATGGTGGTGGTGGTGATGATGGTGATGATGATGATGGTGATGATAATGATGATGATGTGTGACCAATAGAAGTGGGTCACACTTGCATTGATGAAGATGGTGATAACAGGGGTGTTTGACCAAGTGAAATGGGCCATACATGCATTGATGATGATGATGATGGTGGTGGTGGTGATGATGATTTTTTGTGATGATGATGATGATGATGATGATGATGATATGGAATATCTGCATTGATGATGATGGTGGTAATGATGATGATGATGATGATGGTGGTATCTGCATTGATGATGATGATGGGAATATCTGCATTGATGATGATGATGATGATGATGATGATGGTGGTGATGATGATAATGATGATGAGGAATATCATGCAGTGATGATGAAGATGGGGTTGTGTGACCAATAGACGGCCACACTTGCATTGATGATAATGGATGATGATAGGGATGTTTGTGTTGATGACTACAATATGACTGTGTGACAAGTGAAGTGAACCACACTCCATCGATGATGATATTGCTGGGGGGGGGTGGGGGGGGTGGGGTGGGGAACCAACACAAGTGGGTCATAATGCATTGATGATGAGGAGGAGGATGTTTGCTATGATGATGATGATGATAATGATGATTGATGATGATGATGATGATGATGATGATTATGATAGGGATGTTTGCTATGATGATTATGTTTGCTATGATGATGATGATAAATGATGATGATAGGGGACGTTTGCTACGATGATGATGATGTTGATGATGAGAATGAGGAGGATGTTTGCTATGATGATGATGATGATGTTTGCTATCATGATGACAATGATGAGGTAATGGTGTTTGCTATGATGAGGAGGAGGAGGATGTTTGCTATGATGATGATGATGATGATGATGATGTGATGATGATGATCGGGATGTTTGCATTGATGATGATGATGATGATGATGTTGATGATGAATGATGATGTTTGCTATGATGATGAGGAGGATGTTTGCTATGATGATGATGAGGATGAAGATGGGGATGTTTGCATTGATGATGATGATGATGATGATGATGATATATTTTATTTATTTATACCACTTTATGTCACAGCAGATTTCTCTGCATGAAATTCAGGCTGCTCTCCCGGGGAGAGCATGTCACCACAAGTGCAGTGCCCATTCATTTTTTTTGTGTGTTTTTTCTGTCTGCAACTGTATTTGTTTCCTATCAGAGTGGATTTTTTCAACAATTTTGCCAGGGACAACCCTCTTGTTGCGGTGGGTTCTTTTAAAAAAGGTAAAGGTAACGGTGTCCCATACACTTGGCAGTCGTAGGGGAGGGAGGTGTCAGAGACCTCATCTTCTCTAGGGGCCAGCATGTTGAGGGCAGTGCCCATCTCCTCTCCATCTCTGCTTTACCTTCCCTGACCCTAAAGAGGGCAGGTACCCATTTACAGCTGAGTGAACTAGGGGAGACTGTACTGTAGCCAAGGCACGCAAACGGTCACCCATCCAACTGGTAACCATGCTTGATGCTGCTTAATTTGACTACGGGAAAGCGAGCGCTCTGACCACTTAGCTATCCCGTACACTAAATAATGTGTAACACACAGGACCTCGGTTTATTGTCTAATCCGAAAGACTAGCACCAGACCACCACTCATGATCTAATGGATGGGAGAAAAGTTCTGGGCCAAACGTGATTTGAACCACCACACACTCTGACACGGACTATTTTCTTCATGCTTGTAAAAGCTTAAATTTTAAAGTGAGAGCTTTAATCTTTTGAAATATACTAGCCTAGCATATTATTCATAATTTCAAAAAACATTACTTTCTTTCTATGTGTTTTGTATTTTTTATGATTTTTTTATGAACCATTACAAATGGGCTGTCCATGGGGAAAAGCAAGGGAGAGAACTGGCCGTTCTGAGTGAGTTAAGGCAAATAAACCAGACTGTGCTGAGGATGCCAGCCATTCCACTTAATTTATCATCCTTAGATTGCACACATAAAAAAAGGATAAACATGTTGAAGTACAAAAATCTATACAACAAAGTATGACTGCAGAATGGACATCCTGTGCCCATTCCAGTGTCTAAGTATCACACACAAAAACTCACTAGGAGAACAGAAATGTGAAACAGCACCTAAACATCTGGTGTGTTTTGCATTTATTCACACACATACTGACCCCAGTTCAAATCTCATTCAAGAGGAGTTCTCCTCCGGAGATAACATGAGTGCTAACTCCACTCCTGCCTAAAGTCCATCAGATAATAATAAATAATAATACATGGAATCTTGTAAAAACAAATCAAAGCGCTTGCATTCGGCCTACACAACACACAATCAACAACTATTTACAGTTTTAACAAATTCGAATGTATACACACACACACACGCACACACACACGCATGCACACACGCAACATGCTCACAAACGTTATGCACTTTGGCAGGTGGATGTTGAAGGCAGGGACAGGTAAGAGATGGAAGCGGAAGGAGAAGACTTAGTTTGAAATAAGTGTGTCTTGAGGTTGGATTTAAAAGTGTCATAAGTAGGCTTTTGCCGGAAGGAGAGAGGAAGGTTGTTCCAGATCGATGGACCAGAAACAGAGAAAGAGCGGCAGCCAATGGTAGATAGGTTGAATCTGGGTATTCTTAACCCCTACACTGCGCTGTTGACGAGCGCCGCTCGTCATAGAAACCGCCACCTGCAATGCTGTGTTGACGAGCGCCGCTCGTCATGAACCAACGCTCTCTCTGTTCCGCTCAGCATTGCTGAAAATCCTTCTTATTATGATTTGTTTAGCTCCCTTGATGTATCTTCAACCCATGAGTCCCATTTGTTCAAGTTATTTGCATATTTTATGACGTTCAATCGGCAAGGTAAACGAGGTACTGCGAAGTTCAATTTTTGGGTTTTCGAAGCAATGGCTGCCCCTCAACTGACCTATACAGTTGTCGAAGTTATTGATGAAATTTATAGAGATCAAGATAGTGGAGATTAGGGTTGTTGTTGGTTTTTTTATTCAGTTGACATCGAACTTTGCGATGCAAACGACTCGGGTTTTGATCGGAAGAAACTTCTGCGTACTCGTTGTCTGAATCGGAACATGAAGATCGCATCGTTGAGATGCAGTTGGGTATAGTTGAGGGCTTTATTCGTTTTTATAACATAATTATATTGCTTTTTTTCTCTGTTTATTCATAAACAGAACAACTAAATAAATGTGTGTATCGTATGGTTGCACCAAGCCCGGTCAGTGAGCGAGCGAGCCAGTCACTGAGTGGCCGATGTGTTTGATCTACTTTGAAGTGGTTGCGACCTCGTGTGTCACTTGTCACCTAGGCTACTCGTTAGCTGTCAGTTATCAGTGTGTGTGTCTATTTGTTTTGTTGATGAGCTATTGTTCTTCCTGACATCTGCCCTGGCTCCCTGGCTTTGTGCTTGTGTGAAGAGCAGGTGTGTGTGTGTGTGTGTGTGTGTGTGTGTGTGTGTGTGTGTGTGTGTGTGTGTGTGTGTGTGCGTGCGCGCGCGCACGTGTGTCTGTCTGTCTAATTATATATTTTTAAAATTGTCACAAATACAATCTTCATTCAATTTCCTTTCATTCAGTATATACTTTTATGTAGCTATCTTAGGAATTTCCTGAATTAAAAGCAATTGAAAATCATATGCGTGATTTTTGTCTGTTTCTGAAAATTTCTTCAGCATAGGACTGAGCAAAATAGGTCAGCAGCGAAAGGGTTAAGGACAAAGTATCTGCCAACGAGCGGAGGGAGGGAGAAGGTGTGTACAAGAGAAGACATTCACAGAGGTAGGAGGGTGTAGTATTGTGGAGACATTTGTAACAGAGGGTATTGATCTTGTAGTTTACTCTCTGTGGTACCAGTAGCCAATGGAGAGATTGCAAGAGAGGGGTAATGTGCTCAGATTTTTTCTTTCTGAGGACCAGGCGAGCTGCAGAGTTTTGTATACGTTAAAGGGAGTGGATAGATGATGCTGGCAGACCAGCCAAAAGAGAATTGCAATAGTCCAGACGTGAGAGAATAAGAGAAGTGACAAGTTTGGATGTTGCATCAGTGGACAGGTACTTTCGAATTGCGGTAATATGCCGTAGTTAATAGTAGCATGACTGACAGGTTTGGGTAATGAATTTTTGCATGGAGAGAGTGTTGTCGACAACAACTCCTAGATACTTCACAGAAGTGGATAGCGGAACTGATGTATTGCCGAATTCTATTGAAGTTGTTGGAATGGAGGAGAGTTTGTGTTTGGTGCCTACAAGCATGGCTTCAGTTTTATCTGCATTTAGTTGTAATTTATTTTGTATCATCCAGTCTTGGATATCTTAAAGGCAGCTGATCATATTTGTCAAGAGAGAAGGAAGATTTTCAGGTGTGTCACTGCTTTGAATCTGCGAGTCGTCAGCATAAAAGTGATAATTGATATGATGACGGTCTATTACATGTGACAGTGGAGCAGTATAGAGGGTAAAAAGAAGAGGGCCCAGAACCGATCCCTGAGGGACACCACATTCCAGTTTGGCAGGTGCTGATTGAATCTTGTTTACTGCAACTGTATGGACTCGGTGTGCAAGGTATGAAGTGAACCAGGTGAAGGCTGTGCCTTTAATGCCAAACATGTTTTGGAGATGGGAGAGAAGAATTGAATGGTCTATAGTGTCAACGGCAGCAGATAAGTCTAGAAGAGTAAGAAGGGAGATTTTCCCTGAGTCATAAGCATTAAGAAGCATGTTTAGAGTATGAACCAGGGTGGTTTCAGTGCTGTGGTTGATGCGATAGGCAGACTGAAAAGGGGGAAAGAGATTATTGGAAAGAAGATGGCTATTGAGTTGTTTCAGAACAACTTTTTCAAGGACTTTAGAGATAAAAGGCAGGTTAGAGACAGGTCTATAGTTCTTCAGGATGTTAGGATTGAGGTCGTGCTTTTTAAGTAGAGGTGTGACTATCGCAGTTTTGAAAGCTGATGGAAAAATTTCCAGAAAGAAGAGATGAGTTTACTATTTTTGTGATAGTAGGTATAAGCTGTGGAATGCACTGAATGAAAAGAGAAGCAGGTACAGGATCGAGATCGCATGATTTTATTGTCATTTCTCTCAGAATGTTCTTGGTTTCCTTCTCGCTTGTTGGGTGAAAGACAAGGAGAGGAGTGCCAGTGAATTGGGGATCAGGAGACGCAGGTTGGAAAGAAGTCTGATCCAGTTTGGAGCAGATGTTGCGGACTTTGTCGGAGAAGAATGAGGAGAATATAGCAGGAAGTTCAAAGTGGCTGTGGACAGTAGACAGAGGGCTAGCCTTTGCAAATCCGAGGAGAGTTGAGGTGAGGGAAAAAAGATATTTCATGGACGTGGCATCGAGAACTTGAGCAGAGTAATAGTTTGTCTTCGCTACGTGGATTAAGGTTTTGACTTTGTTTATTTGTTTCTGGAAGAGCTGTTTGTTGATTTCTGTTTTTCGCCATTTTCGCTCAAGTTGTCGGCGTTTGCGCTTTGCAACCAGTATGTCATGGGTATACCATGGGGCACAGGGCCTATCAGGCAGAATAACATCAGTGGGAGGTGCGTGCTCATCGAGCAGTTGGCTTAAAACAGTTTTGTAATGTTCAGAAGGGTCAGTATGTTCAGGGGATTGTGACAGGTGTTTGGCAGCTTGAGAAGAGAAAGTTTGAATGTCAATTGCCTTGAGATTACGACGGGTGACGCGCTTTTTCTTTTTGATAGGCTTAGTGATGTTGAGACAGAAGAGAAGGGCAGAATGATCGGAAAGCAGTTCATCAGTGACGGACACAGATGTGACAAGATTAAGTGAAAGATCAGTAATGAGCCAGTCTAAGATATGACCTGACCTATGAGGTTATGAGATGAGACTATAAATCAAGGTTCCGAGTGTGAACGCACGCAGAATATCTTGCAAACACATTAAAACCATTTTCGCTTTTCAGAAGAGTTAAGTCATTGTGTGCCGGTGGGAACTGATAAACTTTACAAAACTGCATACACATGGGCACTGGATGTAAAAAAAAAAAAGCATATGAGTGCTTATTCCATTATCCTCTAAATAAAAGAATAGAGATGTAAAGCCTGGACTATGAGGAAAGATGATGAGCATGTGATAAATGCAGGAGAAATGGGGTTCTACAAGTGAAACTGACAAACAAGAACCAATGACAGCTTGTTCAAGTTATCAGCTGTCCATGAGCCATCGCCTCCCCCCCCCCCCCTACTTCCTTCCCTATTCCGGCAGACGAGAACATGCAGCCTCCCATTCCTAGCATCCTTTTCTGACAATGCTGCCCCTTCCTCCCTCAAACCCCAGGAAAAAATATTTGACCACTGTTGTCAGCTTGTACCAAGGTATCTACCTGTCTTTGTGTCCACATGAGGGGCCAGGATTAAGAAACAAGGTTAAGTGTTAGGTTAGGGTTGGTGTTAGCAATAACGTTAGCATGCATTGGGGTAGGGGCTGTTGGTTGGTCAGTCTGTCTGAATGCATGTGGACACAACAGCAGGTAAACACAATGGTAGGTAGCTGTAGACACAGTGGTATGGAGCATTATTTAAATCATAATTTACCAATCCTACCAGCTTAGGCTGCTATCTGGACTTTTTACAAATTTCAGTTCTCCTATCAGCAGAGTGGTTTTCTTCCCACGTCATTTTTTAAAAACTATTTTTGTTCAATTTTGAGAAATATTTAACCCAAAATAAAAAAATTAATGGTCAAGTCCAGAACAAACATGAGGAAAAAATTAATGCTCTTTGAACTAGCCCTCCTCTTTTTTCCTGTATTTCTAGTAACCTAATAGCACTAGATAAGGATCAAAGGACAACATTCCCCTGCCCCCCCCCCCCCCCCCCTCGTCTGTCTTGGTGACACCTGTTTGCAATCTGCAGTTTGCTGACAGCATTGATTTTCTTAGAAGCATTAACTATGAACTCCACAAACTTCTATGCAAACTAGAAAAATGAGCTAGGACTTATGGCATTATAATTATGCAAGAAAAATGAACTGGCACTTATGGTATTGTATGCAAGAAAGAATGAACTGGCACTTATGGTATTGTATGCAAGAAAAAATGAACTGACACTTATGGTATTGTATGCAAGAAAGAATGAACTGGCACTTATGGTATTGTATGCAAGAAAGAATGAACTGGCACTTATGGTATTGTATGCAAGAAAAAATGAACTGACACTTATGGTATTGTATGCAAGAAAGAATGAACTGGCACTTATGGTATTGTATGCAAGAAAAAATGAACTGGCACTGATGGTATTGTATGCAAGAAAAAATGAACTGGCACTTATGGTATTGTATGCAAGAAAGAATGAACTGGCACTGATGGTATTGTATGCAAGAAAGAATGAACTGGCACTTACGGTATTGTATGCAAGAAAGTATGAACTGGCACTTATTACCTTGTATGCAAGAAAGAATGAACTAGCACTGATGGTATTGTATGCAAGAAAGAATGAACTGGCACTTATGGTATTGTATGCAAGAAAGAACTTCTGTGCCTATGGGTTGTTTGTGTCAAAGCCTTTGGGGTTGGGAGTTCGCGGGGGGACGGTCGTTGGAGGGACGTTATGGTGGTCACCACCTTGGGTGGGTGACTCACTCAGTCTGGCTCAGCGACTGAGCTAATACTGTCATTTGTAGGGGGCTTAATAGGTGGTGTCCTGCGTATGTTAACTCAGAACAGGCACAAATGAACACCAACAAAGTAACTCAGCAGCAGTGCAGGGCCCCTCTGGCTGGTGGCCCTATGGTGGCCTAATATTCATGAGCTCCCTATGGACCTATGACCCTGAGGATGAGACATAACAAATCTGGGTATGGATGTGGCAGGGAGATTGGAATGAGCAGCATGGGAACAGCAGGACGGAGATTTCACTGAAGATGAGGCAGAAACAACAACAAGAAAAAAAAATTTTAAGTATTTTTTAAAAAGTAATGAGGTTTCAAACAAGTACACACCACTCCCGTTTCATGTCGCTGTTTCTCCCCAGGTTTCCCACGATTCACTTTGAAAGTTGCAGTGTCCGGTTCCACAAAGTAACGGAGGAGGTTTTGCACAAGGATGAAATGAAATGTCCTTGGTGATGACGAAAGAAGCGTCCTCCTGATGCACTGTGGTGTCCTTGAAGCCTGGTGATGTCCTCCTCCTTCTGGAGATAAAAAGAAACATTCTGAGGGCTCTGCTCTGTTTTGCTTACATAAGAGTTTTAAGCAACTTTCATTAGTTAAACTTTGTCAACAATCCATCCTAGCAAGTAGCAAGGCAACAAAGAGGAAGTGGTGTGTGTGTGTGTGTGTTTTATTTAGTTATTTATTTTTATCCTTTTATATCGAGGATAATGGAAGAAGCACTCATGGGCTTTTTTTCATCCAGTCCCCATGTGTATGCAGTTTTGTAAATATTGTCATCTGATCCCACCAGCACACAATGGCCTACTCTTACGAAAAGTTGAACAGGATTGTGTGCGTAAGATGTTCTGCGTGCATTTCCACACGTGGCCTCGGTTTATAGATTCATCTGAAAGACTTTCGGGGGAGAGTGAGTGAGCATGACTAACTCAGGGGGAAAATTCCTTTGAACGGGAATCGAAACCTGGGTTGTCAAACTGCCAGCACAATGTTCTGACCACAAGGCTATCCCGCCCTCGCAATTGATGTTATATATCGCAGAGATTTTAATAACATTTTTTTAACGTCCCCATATTTTGAATTCGCATCAATTCCCGTCCTATTCTTTAAGAAAAAAACAATTTAAAAAAAGTGAAATGGAAAAAAAATAAAGCAATAATGATTTGTCAATCTAAACCCAACACGAACAAAATCAAGCCTCTAAAGAAACTGACATTACAAACTAACATTACAAACTAACATTACAAACTAATATTACAAATATTACAAAAACGGTATGTTGCAGAGAATAACATTGAAAAATGTTATCACCTAAAGCAGTGACATGACAAATCAGGGAAAGATGTAAAGAGTGTGTGTGTGTAGGGTGAGTGTAGTTCACAAAACAATGCAGGTTATACCTGTATTTGATTTTTGTATCACCATATGTATGTTATGTGTGTATCTCCACACACTGGGGGGGGGGAGGGGGTAGGGGCATGCAGTCTGGGTGGGAGTGGGACCTTGGGTGATTAATGGGTGGACAGACAGATGTTGATATAGACAATAAAAAAAAAACTATGCTGTGTGTGTTGTTTTGAGACGTATCAAATTGCCAACTTACATTTTATGCCCACCTCTTTATGCAGTATATTTACAAAGTGGAAAAGCTTCTCATTCTGTCAGAAGATGTAAAATCTGAGCCAAGAAGCACCACTTGGCAGGTATTCAGCCTTTCATGAACACTTTGAATCCTCTTTACTTATTAAAAATGATAAGACCATTATCTACACCTGTGAATTGCAGCTTCTTTCAAAGAGAGAAGACTTACCCATGCAAAGAACAGTTTGTTTTACTGTTAGCACATTTTCAACAGGGATAATATTAGGGGAAAACTCATAAAAAGTCAGGTCTGAAATAGGTTTCAGACACTGTAGACACTGATATTTGGATTGCATTGCCTTATTTCATGCCAGACATTACCTGAGGAAGAGGAGTGCTTGTATCACTTTAGAACCAGTCTGTTGGCCTGTCGCAAAGGGAGAGAAATCCAAATGAGGGGTTGATATTGAAAAGGCCTCCTTTTCCGTTATAAAGTACAGTAGCAGGCTTTTTCTTTACAGATTTGGACTTTTAAGTATTTCCAGTTATATCTGTCTTAATATAATCAAAATTGGAGAGCATTTGTACCCATGCTAGTGTGTCAAAGATGCCACAACATGTAAAAGTTACCTGTATTAGGGGGGTAGGTTAAAAAAAAAAAAAAAAAAAAAAAATTCTCTTATTTTGTCACCTTTTGCATTACAATTCCAGTTGCTTATTACAGAGGGCTATATTACTGTAAAAAACAACAACAACTATGCCTGTATCTTAACATTTACTTGGTACATTTGTGATCCAAAGTAGTATGTTGCCATTTGTTAAAGCAGCTCTTAATGCTGGCCTGGGCGGCAGAATGTGTATCTTCAAACAGCCCTAGCTCAGGTGCTACTGGCATGAGAACATTGCGGTTAGTGCGCTTGTACTCAGAATTGCCTATAGAAGTAACATCAAGAGAAATATTATCAGGCACAAACTTTTTTGTGTAAACTGGCTACACTCCTGTCTTAAGAGTGCAGGTCAGAAAAAAAGTTTTGTTGATTTTCACAAATTTTTTAAAGTATGAAAAACTGCACTGTGCACTTGTTTTGGGGACTGAGGATATAGAGCAATTACAAGTAGTCACGAGAAAGTTGGAAATGATCATCAAATGAGGATTGCTTGTGTTCCGACAGTGTTGACCCCACGCATGCATATTGCGGTTAGGAAGCTAGCTGATGTCAAAGGACTGAGGGGGTACAGTGTTTGCTGAAAAATAAATAAATTTCAAACTCACCAAATTTGTACAAAATCACACAAGTTTTGAGTCGGAGGCTAGATTTTCACAAAAAGTCGTTTTTACTTCTGTAAACGCCTTAGTACATGCAGTGTGATATTAAGAGTTATACAGAAAAACAGAAGGAAAAGTACGTTTTTCTAAAGGCCGTGTTGTTGTGTGTGTGTGTGTGTGTGTGTGTTTGTGTTGTGTGTGTGTGTGTGTGTGTGTGTGTGTGTGTGTGTGTGTGTGTGTGTGTGTGTGTGTTGTGTGTGTGTGTGTGTTGTGTGTGTGTTGTGTGTGTGTGTGTGTGTGTTGTGTGTGTGTGTGTGTGATGTGTGAGTGTGTGAGTGTGTGAGTGTGTGAGAGAGAGAGAGAGAGGAGAGAGAGAGAGAGAGAGAGAGAGAGAGAGAGAGAGAGAGAGAGAGAGAGAGAGAGGAGAGAGAGGGAGAGAGAGTTCACTTGCTATCTAGTAATGACTTGTAACATACCAGAGAAAGGAGGAAATCGGCATAGAAGAGTTACATCCCTTATACTGTTTGTCACGGTTTCACTTTTTTCTCCTTTTCTTGCGGTTGTCAAAATCGATTTTGTCAGTAAATATATATTTTCATATCTGGGGTCAAAATATCTTTTTTTCAAAAAGTTAGATAGGCAGGTCTCCTACAGGCAAACAGACTCCTGATATTTCCAAGACTTTTCCCACCACTGTTTCAGACTCCCAGGCTCATGTACAAACCCTGTATATACTCAACGACTATGTTAATTCACTGCATGTGAGTACTAAGTATGTATATCTTGGAATCCACTACATTCCTGTATCAGGTGTTCCTGTTTTCAGAGGTGGGGTATCATGTACATTCCGACCGCAGTACAGACCATGGTGTTGTAACACTTCTGCTCAAACAGTTTTTGTTGGTTTTTAAGAATGCAATTACTTTTGCTACACTGTGGTGCTGATCCAAATTTCACGAATTTTTCCGAGATTTCATTTTCAAAGGCATTCTTCATGAAAGCAAGATTGAAGAGCTGGCCAGTGAAATAAGTACAGTATAGACAGAGAAGAGGAAATATAACCTACCTGTTCAGTCCCCAGTGACTTGTCCACAGCAGTTCTTGGGCACTAGATTCTGGCTCCACAGCTCCTGAAAGGAGTCAGTAGCTTCAGTAAGCTCAGAGACTACAACAGTTTGATTCAAACACTTAGATGTATATGTACATCAGAGAATTAACATTACTCTTTAGGCACTGTCTTCCAGCATTCAAAATTACATACTATAGATATATATAATTATGATTTCCTTTTTTCTTTGTAAAATTAAATATTCTCAGTTTTACCGTCTCATTTGAATGCAATAAATTGCTTTATTTTTTGTTGTTTTATCGCTCTGAAAATGGAGACAAAAATCCTCACTAGAGGCAAGTATTATTTTGATTTTTCTGCTGATTGATTAAACTGACAGTGTACACTCGACATCTCCACCGACAAAAAAGCAATCTCCATTTTCTTTTGCAAAGTATTTCATCACAAAACTTTTTGCTATACTTGCAGTGTATTCAAGAAGATATTTCATGTAGACTATACAGCTCTGTGCATAAAGAAATCTACCATGTACAAAACACAAAGTTTTCTTTTCAACCTGGGGTTTGTCCAGATGTTACTGTGATCCTGCTTCCTGCAAGCAAATTCACATCACCAATGAATCGTTTTCTGAACATTTTGTCACAAAAGTATTTCCCCCTGAATGCTGGCAGGTGTTAACATCAGCGGCAGCAGCTATCTGATGACAGACTGATTCTATCACATTGCAGTGAAACATAAAGACAGACTGATTCTATCACATAGCAGCTATCTGATGACAGACTGATTCTATCATACAGCAGTAAAACATGAAGACAGACTGATTCTATCACATAGCAGTGAAACATCTTCATGTTAAAATTCAGACCCACAGGAAGACAGACAGAACAAAAATGGGAGAAGACAAATGCAAATACAAACAATACAGAGACAGGCAGGCAGAATGGATGATACACAGACAAATGCATCACATAAACAAATACTACCATACACACAAAACATCACAAAGAATGACAGCCAAAAAGACACATGTTATCACATAAACAAATACTAACATACACACAACATCACAACAACTACAACTAAAAAAACACAAAGTTACCAAATGTCCTGATGTTTCCTTAGTGACCGCTGTCTGAGGCAGGTGCTGAACTTGACCACTGCTGGTCAGGCTTCCATGATACCTGGTAACACACATGGACATCATTTAAGTAGAAATAGCTTTCTTTTTTTTCTTTTTTTTTTAAAAAAGCATGAACAGTAAGCGACAAAAGACACAAGAGGTAAATGTGTAAATAACTAACACAGACAGGTCACTCACCTCATCTCATAACACTAACATGACCACAGCTGATTGCACATACATAGTATTTGGTCAAACAGGTGTCCATCACGAAAGAGACAGCTAGCATAAAACAAAGTAACCACAACCCAAAACGACAACGAAAATGTAGAAACAAATGATGTACGTAACAGTGACTAACAAAAAATTGTTTTTAAATCAACGCAGATACAAGACACAAAAATAAAAATACAGCAGTATGTAGAACTGTACCTTATCGACAGACTTCAGTTCATAGTCACTGTCTGTTACATGTCCAATCTTCAAATTTCGATCCCCAAACTTGACTTCACCATCCACCCACTCCCATTTCCAAGCATTTTTGCATCCTCTGTCCCCATAAGCATGAGTCCGATCGACAATCGTTATTCTGCATATGCTAGCCATTTTGAAACTTTGCACACGACCCTCTATCACCTTTAGCTAATGAGTCAAGTGAGTGAGAACTGAAACCTTTGACGACACTCGCACCATTTGAGAATATCCTGTTTCGGGGTTTTTTCTCCAGATTTTTTTTCAGAGGTAACTTTTTTTTTTCATTGGAAATCTGCTTTAAAAAATCTTAAATTCGCGGAAATGTGGATAATTCTTTGCTCTGCATAATGCACACACTGGCTTACATATATACACCAGGTCACAAAGACAACTATTACCGTGTAACTTTTCTGATGGTGTTGGCATGACCACAGCTGGCTAGCAGGGAGACCTTGCATTGTACCTGGCAAAACAGATGTACTCAAAGTTAATAAAGACTGCATCAAAAAGTATGACTCAACTTGCTAATGAAGTAGTACAACTGATGTACTCACAGTTAAAACTAACATGAACCAAAATTATTCATAAAATAGTGAAACACCTGTAATCACAAGTCAAAAATAGCATATAACAAAATGTATTGTAACTTATAATCAAGATAACTGACACATATACAAAGGCAAAAACAAATAACACAGAAAACAAAGAGAAAAAAATAAGTCATCATGAAACAGAAATGAAAAATAACCCAAACATGCAAAAAAGCTCACATGCTAAGTATGCAGAAGAATACCTCTGTGAAGACAGGATGCAGCTTGAGATAACTGTTCCTTGGTACTTGTTTCCAGCACTTAAGATCCTGAAAGCAGTAAATCGTCATCAGTCACACTGAAAATGCTAAAAGTTTCATAAGCACAAACTATACAATTACATGGCCACAACACTTTCAAACTGATGAAGTTTATACTTGACCAACATCCTCCCCCCCCCCAAAAAAAAAAAAAATAGCGTCATGAGTTCCATCTTATAAATTATAAAAAGACAAAACATACAAAAGTAATCTCTAATATACAACCTTATCTTATAAATAATTATTCAACAAACACTGCTGAACACAGCTGTAGATCATGTGCCCAAAATCTCAAAACCACCAATGAACCTGAGGAAAGAATATCCCACTTTTCAGACTGCATAGTAATTTTATTCATAAACCATTTGAGTGACAGAGGACTCCTTTTCTTACCTGTCCTTGGTTCTCCTTCATGCTGGTAGGCACGCTGTCAGTACTCCTACTCCTACTCCTTGGTAGCAGTTTCTCTGTGAACAAACTAATTTTCCACATGGCATTAAACATTTTCAAAATGAAATCCATGCCCCCCTTTCCAGAAAAATGGAAAAAGACGGACAGAAATGGCAGATAACAGACAGACAGAAATGGCAGATAAAAGAAACGGCAGATAAAAGACAGAAATGGCAGATAAAGACAGAAATGGCAGATAACAGACAGAAATAGCAGATAAAAGACAGAAATGGCAGATAAAGACAGACAGAAATGGCAGATAAAAAACAGACAAGAATGCAAGCCATCTTGCAATGACAGAAAAAACACAGAGAAAAGGGGGCAGAATCAAAACAACCTGAAAACTACAGTATTTAAATAACTTACACATATGTGCAAAGATCAGACGAGACAGATAGATATAAATAAAAAAAGGATTAATCTGTACCTAATGGAAACTACAGTATTTAGATAACTTATATATATGTACAAGATCAGACAAGACAGAAAGATATTAAAAAGAGGGTTAATCTGTACCTTACGGCTGAAGTGATGAAGGCTTCTGATGGTGCTGGGCCTGTCTGAAACTGTCCGAACTTCATCTAGTTCCTGGTAAAAGAGATCATTATTCAGAAAAAAACATACATACATAATAAGCTGCTGGTCCAGCTTTCAAACCAGAAAATGTCAGTACTGCTGTAAAAGGCTGAATACAGACCAGCCTGGAAAACAAACTGTTGCCTGCTGTAATGCTTCTGTCCCTCTGGATAACCATCTTGGTCAAGGGACTGATGATGATGATGATGATGATGATGATGATGATGATGATGATGATGATGATGATGATGATGACCATCTTGGTCAACAAACTGATGATGATGTTGATCATGATTATGACGACAATGATGATAATGTCCTTCAACCTCCTGCAAGACGTTTTCCCTGTTCCGTTTTGTTTGTTTATTATTTAGATGGGGAGTTTTGCACTTGGTTTGCCTGATTTGGATTTTGGGTGGGGTGTGGAGGGTTTTTCTTTTAGTTTAGGTTTCCTTTTTTGTTATTGAGCATTCCATGAAGGAGATTTTTCCGTTATTGGTTTGGGATTTTTTGTTTGGTTTTATTTTTTGTTTTTAGGGTTGTCTCATTTTATTTCAGTTTATTATGTTTAGTTCAGTATATGTAATGTTCTGTTTTCTTTTTTTTTCCCCATTTTGTTTGAATGGGTTAGTCTATTTTTTAAATTGTTTCTTTTAGTTCATCTCACAGGTTTATTATTTCATCATCTGCCAAGCACCAGTCCAGTTGTTCTCACATCACTCATTCCAAACTTACCCCACAACAACTATATCCAGGCAAATTCCAATGTACTCAAAGCCTGAAGGTGACCTGGAGCTTTGTTCACATGCAGGACCAGAACACAACCACAAACCTGAGGAGTCCTTGCAGTGTTTGTCTCTTTTCCCCCCTCCCGCCTTTTCAATTTTCCATTTTTAGTTTTTTGTTTGTTTGCTTTGTTTTGCTTGTTACTGTTTTGAAGTGGCTTTCGAGTTTTCGCACAAGTTCTCCGTTTGGGGTATTTGGGGTTTTTTTTCAATTTTCAGTTCTGTTTCCCCTTTTTAATCCATTGATTGGTTTATTTCCCTTTTTGATTTAAACCGTTTTTATTTTTATTTTGTCTGTCATTTGCAATGCACTGCCTTGCATTGCACTCCATTTGTTTTGGTTTAATTTACTTAACTTTGTGTAGACTCAACTCACTAATATAGAAAAAAATAGTCGTCTCTGCAGTAGCTCAGCCTTGAAAAACCTGAAAATTCGCAATCTCATGCACCAACTGTACAACCATTGGATTAAAAGTATCACAATTCAACAGTCAAAGACCAGCATACCTTCTGGTCCCAGACACCAAGTCAAGAAACCCTTCAAGTCTTTAGCACTGCTAAAGTATATTTTTATTTTATCATCCCTTCTCCATACCTCAACAGAGATCCTAAGAAAGAAATACATACAGTAAAGATGTCCTGAACTCTGCAGGACTGTAGTGCTGACACCTTCATCCTAGTGTCCTTTGGTGACAAGGTCCATCACAGCCAGCCAGTGTCTGTTAACAGACATAAACTTGTGTGTCATTAACATGGCACAGTAACTGTAAATGCAGAGAGAGAGAGAGAATGAATGAATGAATGAATGAATGAATGAATGAATGAATGAATGAATGAATGAATGAATGAATGAATGAATGAATGATCTTTATTTTTCAAGGGTAACAGAGTAATCATTTACACTTTTTTTTCATCCAGCCCTTGCCCTGATTAGGGAGGGGAAAACAAAAAAAAGAACCCTACCAAGACAGGAGAAAAGTCAAAAAGCAAAGATAAAGCAAAAAGCAAAAACAAGAAGGAAAAACATCACTATCACCAAGATTGTAAAAAGGAGATAAGTATACATTCAACAAATACATGATTCCCATAAGGTACATTAATACTTGTTTAAAACAAAAGAGATAATATGTATTCAACAAACACACAATCCCTAACCACAGGAACATTCATGTCAAGAGATGCACTGGTTATAATTAAATCAAATAGATCAAGATTGAGAGGCGACAGCAGAGAAGAGAACAGCCCAATCAAAAAAGATACATATTAAAACATGGCGAATCTTTCTTACTTTAAAACAATAAAATGAAGAAATGTAGAGGGAAAAAAAAAACCGAGCCCCCCCCCCCCCAAATTTATTTTTAATCCCCCCCCCCCCCCCCTGGTCCAGAGAGAGAGAGAGAAGAGAGAGAGAGAGAGAGAGAGAGAGAGAGAGAGAGAGAGAGAGAGAGAGAGAGAGAGAGAGGTTATAAATTTGATCCCAAATGATCTCAATTCAGAACATGACAAAATTTATATAATGCACCACACCTTCACAATCAAAATGGGGCTAATTTAATAGCTTATTTGAAAAAAAATATCACTTTGAAGTTGGCTGGCAAACACTCCTAGTCTATACCCAAAGTCTCACCATGTCATTGATGAACCTGGGACTGGAAAATCTCGGGAGAAACCTTTTGCTAATACGTAGTAAGGAAATGTAACTGACGAAAGGTAAAGGACACATTAAAAAAAAAAAAAAAAAAGCCTAGAATTTGAAACTGGAAGCTTGTAAATGTGTAGTGTCGTGTCTTCCATTGTCATTGTAGTCCTGAGAAATTTTCAAATACCAGGAAAAAGGCGACTAAAAATAATTACCTTCTCATAGTATGTGTGCAGCCATCTGAGAACTTAAAAAAAAACACTGCAGACTATAGCCGAACAACTAAAATTCACAAATTACTCCTTCAGCTGGTGTCGACCCCAACATTGAACTCGTGCTCACCTGCTAAGAGCGCGCCATGTTAAGCGACCAAGAGGGATAACTCTATGTGTCTTCTCATTATTCCGACTGATCAACAATGCGCCAAGTACTAATCCAGTTTTTTTTTTTTTTTTTTTTTTTTTTTTTTTGGTTTGTTTGTTTTGTTTGTTTCTAAAGTGACCTGTGTTTACCCTGATGTTGCTACAGGATGTGAGTGCAACGGGTTTTTTGTTGTTGGTTTTTTTTTGGGGGGGCCCCTCCCTTCCCTCCCTCACAAGATTGTAAAGGTGGACAAAAAGGGAGTATGGACACAATAGCAAGATGGGAAGTGTGTGTGTGGGGGGGGGGGAGGGGTTGGAGGCAAGGAGAAAGGACTGGAATAGCTGGGATCTTTAATCAATCCCAACAACAAATGAACACATGTAGAACATCTTGCACACACATTAAAATTCGTTCCCCTATTTGGAAGAGTAGGCCATTGTGTGCCCCTGGGAACAATGACACAATTGACAAAACTGCATACACATGGTGACTGGATGCAAAAAAGCACATGGGCGATTATCCCATTATCCTTGAAATAATCTATCTATCTATCTATCTATCTATCTATCTATCTATCTATCTATCTATCTATCTATCTATCTATCTATCCCTTAGTCTGGGGAAACCCATGAAGACTTGACAACCAGTTCCCTCCATTTCTCTCTCTGTTCTGCCTTTCTCAGGGTTTTGTTGAGTTCTAGGCCAGTCCATTCGCTGATGTTGTCCTCCCATCTCTTTTTTGGTCTGTCTCTTTTTCTTCCTCCTTGGACAGTGCCTTGCAGTATTGTTTTTTGCAAGTCCTTTTGATCTTGTGACATGCCCGTACCATTTAAGTTTAGGCTTCTCTATGATTGATAGAAGATTTTCGTAGGGATCAATGGTTTGCTGGATTCTATTATGCACGTCTTCGTTGCTTATGTGGTTTCTGTAGGAGATGCCAAGGAGTCTCCGGAAGCATCTCATCTCTACTGCCTGTACTTTTCTCTCCAAATCTGCTGTAAGGGTCCCTGATTCACATGCATACAAGAATGTGGATATGACAAGGGAGCGCATTAGTCTGATCTTGGACTTTCTGAGATACTTTTATCTTTCCAGATGGTGTTCAATTTTGACAGTGCTGTTATTGTCTGTGTAATCATGCATACTACTTCTGGCTTGGACTCCTTGTCTAATATGACAGCTCCCAAATACTTGAAGCTTTGAACTGTTTCCAGCTTCTGGTCACTGACCCTGATATCAGTGCTGATGCCCTTGGTGTTATTGGTCATCAGTTTGGTCTTCTCTGCACTGATTTCCATGCCGTATGTTTTAGAGGCCTTGTTCAGGTGTTCTGTTAAGCTGGCAAGATCCTGTTCTGATCCTGCTAGTCCATCAATGTCAACTGCGAAGCGGAGGTTTGTGATTGTTCTGCCATCAATGCTGACTGATCCTTTATGGTGTTCCAGTGCATCAGCCATGATTCTCTCAAGGAAGATGTTGAAAAGAGCAGGTGAGAGTCGACAGCCCTGCCTTACTCCAACTTTTGTTTGAAACCACTCTCCAATGTAGCTGTTGTAGTGCACTGCACTGGTAGCCTTGTACAGCTATTTTATGACTCTGATCAGGTTTGCATTGATACTGTACAAATTCATGGTTGCCCACAAAGCTGCATGTCACACTCTGTCGAATGCCTTCTTAATATCAATAAAAACAAAAAACAAAAAAACGTGGTAGAGGTATTGTTGGTGTTGGAGGTACCACTCACAGAGTATTCTGAGGTTGAATATATCTGTTCAGTTGTGCTACGCCCTGCTCTGAAACCTATTTGTTCCTCAGCAATGATAGTGGCTTCAGTCTGTTCAATATAATCTTCAACATGACCTTGCTTGGGTGGCATGTGAGGCTGATTGTGCAGTACTTCTGGCACTGCTGAAGATTTCCTTTCTTGGGGAGGGTGATGATGAGTGACTGTGTCCATGGTGTTGGCCATTCTCCTGTCTGCTAGATCTTGTTGCAGATTTTAAGTAGAGCGTCGGTCATGGCTTCCCTTCCAGTTTGAACCACTCAGCAGGAATGTTGTCAGCCCCTGCCGACTTCCCCCCCCCCCCCCCCTTTTTTATCGATCTGACTGCTGAGGTAGTGCAAAAGGAAAATAGCATAAAAATCCTTGCAGCAGTGGAGATAAGTGACGAGGTGGTCACTACATATTCTTTGAAGAAAGGTGGAAAAACATGGGAGAAACAACAACCCAGGAAGACCACAAAATATACAGACATGTTGGACAAGGCTGTCGTCAGATCTGCCATTGTGCCGATGTCTGAACTGGATTGCAGGAGGGGTCTGATCTGAGCGATTCCTCAACAACGAACCTGAGAGCTAAGCCCTGACATTCTGGGAGTAATAAGACTGCTTTCCTCAAAGCAGCTTTATTTATCTATTTAATTATCTATTTATCATTTTATATCGAGGATAATGGAATAAGCACTCGTGTGCTTTTTTTACATCTAGTCCCCGTGTGTATTCAGTTTTGTAAATATCGTCTGTCCCCACCGGCACACATTGGCCTACTCTTACGAGAAGCGGAACAGGATTTAACGTGTGCTCAAGATGTTCTGCGTTCGTTTGCACACGGGGCCTCGGTTTATAGTCTCATCCGAAGGACTTTTGGGGGCAGTGGAGTCAGCACTGATGTGAACTGCAGGAGAAAAATCCCCTCGAACGGGAATCGAACCGGGGTGGTCAAATTGCGAGCCAGTGTTCTGACCACTAGGCTATCCCGTCCCACTTGGGAAGTCCATCATTGAAATAAACTGTGGATAAACAATGACCCCCAAATCCACTATTGAAATCATACATGTCATTTCCCAATGAACATTTTTAGCAACTGACCGAAAAATCTTACACACACACACACGCACGCACGCACGCACGCGCACACACACACACCAATACACACCACAGACACACGCACGCACACACGGAAAAACTTTCACACGCGCACACACACACACACACACACACACACACACACACACCACAATACACACACACACACACACACACACACACACACACACACACACACACACACACACACACACACAGGGAGACAGAGACAGAGCACAGGCCCAGACACACACACATATGTACAGAGAGAAATTGCCTCTCTCTCTCTCTCTCTCTCTCTCTCTCTCTCTCTCTCTCTCTCTCTCTCTCTCTCTCTCTCTCTTCTCTCTCTCTCTCTCCTCTTTTATTGTGGCTTCTGATTTTCGTCTTCTGAATGGGTGCATTTTTATTATCTTATTATGTATAATGTCCTTATTCCTTTATGTTGTTTGGTACTGCATATAGTTTTACTGTTTAGTATCTTTTTATCTTGATGTTATCCCTGAAAAGGGCGGGGACTGGATGTAAAAAAGCACATGAGTGCTTATCTATTATCCTCGAATAAAA
>CM060328.1:50493434-50530934 GCA_030674155.1 Stramonita haemastoma
ATTAACGCTTCTCTTTTCTTTTATAATCAAAATCATTTTATTGTGGCTTCTGATTTTCGTCTTCTGAAAGTGTGCATTTTTATTATCTTATTATGTATAATGTCCTTATTCCTTTATGTTGTTTGGTACTGCATATAGTTTTACTGTTTAGTATCTTTTTATCTTGATGTTTTCCCTGAAAAGGGCGGGGACTGGATGTAAAAAAGCACATGAGTGCTTATCTATTATCCTCGAATAAAAGAATTTTGCCTTGCCTTTGCCTTGCCTTGCCTTGCCTTGTCTCTCTCTCTCCTCTCTCTCTCCTCTCTCTCTCCTCTCCTCTCTCTCTCTCTCTCTCTCTCTCTCTCTCTCTCTCTCTCTCTATTCTCTCTCTCTCTGATTATGTCTCCTGATTCTTCAACCTCCTTTAAGATACGCTGTACTAACCGAAGTCCGTGTGCGAACGCATGCAGACCAACGCATGCAGACCAACTTGCGCTCTCGTTATTCAATGTACCATCTGGAAATAAGTTTGATTTGACTTAAACCCGTCCGCTTTTCGGAAGAATAGGCTATTGTGTGCTGGTGGGAACAGATGACAAATTTTACAAAACTGCATACACACGGGGACTGGATGTAAAAAATAAAAAAGCACACGAGTGCTTAGTCCACTATCCTCGAAATTTAGAAAATAAATAAATAAATATCTCTTGGTTAGGCATCAAAGGGATACAACTCGTGCTGCTCAACGATTCATAGTATCTTTATGGGTTATTTCCTCATGCACTTCACGAATTGTGTGAATTGTGAATTGTGAATTGTAGGCCTATTTGATTTTTTCTTTTTTTCTTTTATATCGAGGATAATGGGATAAGTACTCTTGTGCTTTTTTACATCCAATCCCCCTGTGTAAGCAGTTTTGTAAATGTCATCTGTTCCCACCGGCACACGATGGCATACTCTTACGAAAAGCGGAACAGGATTTAACGTGTGCGCAAGATGTTCTGCGTGCGTTCGCACACGGGGCCTCCGTTCAAAGTCTCATCCGAAGGACTTTTGGGGAGAGTGGAGTTAGCACTGGTGTTAACCTATACATGTATGTGCAAGCTTGCAGACACAAACGCATTGTATAAACTTATCATCATCCATTATATTCTTTATCCTTTCACTTTTTCCCCTCATCCCCTTTTCAGTGCATTCTTAACGTGAATGAACCATTGTCTAAATCACCTTGTAGTGAACGGACATTAAACCAATTAGAAGAAGAAGAAGACACAAACGCTCAGACAGCAACTATTGCCATCTACCATATAGGCGGAAAAGCGTTGCGCAAGACAGGCCCAGCACACCTGACATGGGAGAGAAAAAATCATTTGAAGTCTGTCTGGAAAGAAAAAAAAGCAGGAGAATGGACCAAGAAGGCAAACAAATAGACGAGAAGGTGACAAGAAGAAAAGGAACAAGGTAGAAACAAAGAGAAGGATAGAAAAGAGGGAATTCATCGTATAGAATTTCCAGAAGGTGGGGATACTATCTATACTGACAGGCCCCGGCATCCACACAGGGAATGCCATAAAAAGGCTTGTGACTAATATCCTGCACGTCTCGGTAATGGAGAAAAAGACGTTTGGTGGTTATTCGTACATCAAAAGTCACACACCATGGGGTTCCTTGTCTTTGAGTAAATTAAGGTAAAATGAGAGTGGCCTGTGTGCATCCTGGTGAGCATCATTTCTTCCCTTCTGTTTTTGTCAGAAAAGGAGACTTTCTTCAGGTTAAGGTGAACCTGGAAACGTTTATTTATTATTATTATCATTATTATTATTATTATTATTATTATTATTATTATTATTATTATTATTATTATTATTAATCTATTCTTTTATATTGAGGATAGTGGAATAAGCGCTCATTGGTTGTTTTTTTTTACATTCAACCCCCGTGTGTATGTAGTTTTTGTAAATTTTGTCATCTGATCCCACCGGCACATAACGGCCTACTCTTCCGAAAAGCGGAACAGGATTTAACGTGTGTGCAAGATGTTCTGCGTGAGTTCGCACACGGGGCCTCGTTTCCTAGTCTCATCCGAAGGACTTTTGTAGAGAGTGGAGTCTGCACTGATGTTAATTCCATTGATGTTGTCGGTCTGAGTGTTCCAATCCTCTTGCCAGAGGGACTGCACATAACGTTAGCTTTTAGTGTTTAAATCTGTATATGGTAAAGTGGACTTTGCAATCTTTTTCTGCGTGGTTCTCGTCGAGAGTTGGTCAAATGCCTCATTGCCCCGAATGCCCTTATGCCTTGGGATCAATGTCAAAACAAAACTAGAAAGAAAGAAAGAAAGAAAGAAAGAAAGAAGAAAGAAAGAAAGAAAGAAAGAAAGAAAGAAAGAAAGAAAAAGACAGAAAGAAAAAGACAGAAAGAAAGGAAGAAAGAAAGAAAGAAAGAAGAGTGAATGAACGAAAGAAAAAAGAGTGAATGAAAGAAAGAAAAAAGAGTGAATGAAAGAAAGAAAAGAGGTCAGGATAAAAGAGGAATAAAAAGGATTTAAAACCCCACAAAAACAAAAGAAAGAGGAAGCGAAATAAAGAACAAAGTGGCTTGTAAAACCCCAAAAACAAAAGAAGAAGAAAGAAGAAAAGCAAGCAAGAAAGACAAGAAAAGGAAAGAAAGAATAGAGTGATGAGTAAATAATACTAAATGAAAAATGATGAAGAACGCAAGTTTTCATTATATGAGAAACGTTTGTACCACAAAAAAATACCAGCACAAAACAACGTTTAAGCTTCGAAACTATTTATTGAAATTCACACTAAAAAGAAAAAAAAAGAAAAAGAACAACTATAAAAAAAAAAAAAGAGACCGCATTTCTATGTTTCAAAATTCACTACACACACGCGGATTATAAAATTAGCACAAAAAAAATATTTACAGTCAGAGACATTAAACATAAAAATATTTTTAAAACCCACGTTAACTTGTGTCATAAATAAATGTCAATATTTATACACACACGCCCGCGCGCGCGCTCCTGCATGAGAAAATTTACAAAATTGCAAACACACGGGAACTTGATGTATAAAAGCACACAAGTTCTTATTCCATTATCCTCGAAATAAAAGAACAGAATACGTTTGAAAAATAAACACACACACACACACACACACACACACACACACACACACACACACACACACACACACACACACACACTTTTTAAAACAATGGGTTCTAGATCTCTGCCATTGCTTGTAAAAAAACAAAAATGAATACCACAAGGGTGACGCTCCACCATGAAATGAGTCGCTTAGTACCAAATCCACTTTTCGGCTAGGAGCCATTAAAGACAGGTGGGGGTCAAGTTGTCGATTTTGAGATTTTGATTGATTATAAAACTATAGCCATTATTCTACCCTGTACTGAAATATAAAGGCATCATTTTGTTTCCTTGTGCCTTTACACGTGTTTCAAAAATACCCAAACACTCATTCTGACTACCGTTTATTATGCTAAACTTGTCCATTTTCATTTTCTGCAGTCTATCATTTCAATTTGTAATACCTTTTCATAGAATTGTACTATTTTAAATCTTTTTTTGGCATTGTATAGCCATTTTATTGCAGATTCATAACATGTCAATAACTACAAAATGACCTTTGGTGCAATGAGACTCATTATGTTGTGGAGTGTCATTGTAGGATCAGTATTGATACCACTTCTTTTTCATATGCATGAATGATTTCTTACTTCATGTTGAGTGTTTGTGTGAAAAGTTTACTGATGGTATCTAAAGAATACCTATTTATTTTTAAACTATAAAATTGTAAGCAAACAAAAAATCATGCCGACGAATCTTGACAGTTTTGGTGAAAGAACAGACCTAAATCACATGCTACTGAATTTTCACCGAGACAAAGTGTGTTTTGCGACCACAGGACAGAAGCAATAGAAACGTGGTTAGCGCCTTGGATTTCGGACTGGAAGGTCGTGGGTTCGAGTCCCATAAGAGTCACAGGGATTTTTCGGACTCCGGCCGGCTCCTACCCAGAGTGAGTGTGCTGTGGGTGCAGTAGGGAGACTGGGACCACACAGTCGAGCTTCATCCACTTCACGGATATGACTTTATGAGTGTTGCTCAAATCACATGACCAATACTGCTGGTGTCTGTATCTCTTGGCCCAGTAGAGTACAACCCTGTCAAGTAGTATCAAAGCAGATGCACTTTCACAGCAGCATCATTACATCATCCTCATCACCATTGATCATCATGCAATAATAAAGATTGCCTCCAATTCGGTAGCCCCCGTTGCTCTGGTCTCATGGTGACCTCAGATTCAGTTTACCTATGCACTTCTGTGCCTGTGGTGAGTTTGTGTCAAAGCCTTGGGGGTTGGGGTTCGCGGGAGACGATCGTTGGAGGGACGTTATGGTGTTCGTCACCTCGGGTGGGCGACTCACTCAGTCTGGCTCCGCAATTGAGCTAATACTGTCGTTAGTAGGGGGCTTAGTAGGTGGTGTCCTCGGATGTTAGCTCAGAACAGGCACCACTGAACACCACCAAAATGACCCAGCAGAAGTGCAGGGCCCCTCTGGCTAGTGGCCCCATGACGGCCTGTTATTGATGGGCTCCCTGTGGACTCCTGACCCTGAGGATGAAACATAACAAATCCGGGTATGGCTGTTGGGGGGAGATTGGAATGAGCGGTGTGGGAACAGCAGGACTGTGACGTTTACAGAAGATGAGGCAGCAAAAAAAATAATATAAATTTATTTTCCCTTCGAATCAATACACGTAAAATATCGAAGAACTGGCTTCAAACAAGGTGGAAGTGAAGACACTAACGATCTATCTTGGTTAGAACGCATATCTGCACATGCCCATGCACACTCACGCACACTCATAAACATTTGCAAACGGTGTATAAAATGTATACAATCTTTCGCCGTACTATAGCAACTGAAGGTTGGGCAGGTATATTGGCTTAAATTAAAGTCAAGCACACATACAATTAAAAAAAAGACTGATCAAATGACTTCTCCTTGAACTCCTTGGGAAGTTAATGAAACACTGGACTGAAGTCTTCATGAAGTCAGTCTTAGGCAAGATAAACTGGCGGAGCCCATCCCTCTCCAAGTTGCAGACTGCATGCGTATGTAGGTGCCGTACGACATTCATTGCACTGGTGACAAAACATCCAAATCTTTAACATCACTTTCCCTCTGCCCTGGAATTTTTTCTTTCATAATTCACCCATTCTTTTAAAATAACTCGGAATAAATTTTCAAACTAACCTTTGCTTCGCCTGCCTCGTAACTAATCTGCTGTTAGCCTATGAATTTCTCTCATTATTCACCCAGTCTCTGTAAAAAAATAAAAATAAAAAAAAAAAAACTCAGAATAAATTTTCAAAATAACCTTTGCTTCGCCTCGTAACTAAATCTCCTGTTAGCCTATGAATATCGCCACATAGAAACTGAAATTCCTTTTTATCTTTTCTTAAGCAAATGTCCCCTTCCTGATTTAGTCAAAATGAGATAGCCCATTTCTGCAAAGATGTCCTCTCTTTTCTGAATTTGGCTGGGGGAGGAGAGGGATGCAGGGGGTTTGGGTTTGGTTAAATGATAGGCCCTGGCCTCGCGCCAGTCAAAGGGGGCTGGAGGAGGTCCGTGGTGAAGGATGTCCTGCTGGTACCCCTCCTGCCACGTGGGGTGACAGTTGCCTTTGAAGCAGATCACCTGAAACCACAGCCATAGAACTGTCAAACATTTTTTTTTAATGAAACCGATTTCAGAACATCAGTCAAATCAAAATTTATCAACAATCAAATAAAAAATGTCAATGAAATCAAAAACATTAATTTAAATGAAAAGCAGCAATCAAATCAAAAGCTTCATAAATTAAAACCTTCAATGGAATCAAACATCGAATCAAAAGCGTCAAAGAAATTTTTTTTTAATCAATCACATCAAATGCGTGAATGACTTTTTTTTAACCAATCAGATCTAAAACATCAAAATAAAACCATCGTTGAAATCAAATATCCATCAGTAGCACCAGTCACATCAAAACATCTTCAATGTTCTCTAAGAATATCACAGGGTGTACTCTCATGCCTTACCTTTTGCATTAAATATCAATTTCTAGAATCAAAATAAACTATTGGCACCAGGTGCGTTAGCCTTGTGGTCGATTATTAACGTGATCTGACTGCAATTACAGGTGCAGGGTCAAGTTTCCACTGAGATGTCCGTTCAAGGGGAGTTTTACCCTGGAGTTTACACTGCAACCTACTCCATTCCCTCCTTTGGATAAAACAAGAAAGCAAGATCCTGTGGGCGAACACATGCGCTTGGCATCTCATGTACACCTTTTGTTTCGTTCGTGGGTGCGGCTAGAGCTCCGAGGTTTACCAATGGGGAGACTTTACCTATGCAACAATTCTTCCCCTGTATGAAAGTAGCTGCATTCCGACTTCAGGGATGTATACTGGGTACTTTCCTGTTTCCATAACCCACTGAACGCTGACGCGAATTACAGGGTCTTTAACATGCATATTATTTTGATTTTTTGCATGTGTATGTACGCGAAAGGAATGGTGGCACTGGCATGTCTGCACTTGAAGTTGACCAGGGAGATAGTAAAAATATTCACCTTTAATCTACTAGAAGTTGCCGAGATTCGAACCCAGGACTTCATGGATCCGTGGGATTGAAGTTGAGCAGTCTTACCACTGGGCTATAGTGTCGGTCATGCACACTTAACAACTCACAGTAGCTGAGGAAGTCAACTATGGCCAATCACGGGTAAGCACGACTTTGTAAAGAGATAGGCTGGTACTCCAGTACTGCATTCATAGTGAATGGTGCTATCTATGGCTGTTTCACAGATACTGAATTCATAGTGAATGATGTTATCCATGGCTGTTTCACAGTTACTGCGTTCATAGTGAATGATGCTATCCATGGCTGTTTCACAGTTACTGCGTTCATAGTGAATGATGCTATCTAGGGCTGTTTGACAGTTACTGCGTTCATAGTGAATGATGCTATCTAGGGCTGTTTTACAGTTACTGCATTCATAGTGAATGATGCTATCCAAGGCTGTTTGACAGTTACTGCATTCATAGTGAATGATGCTATCCATGGCTGTTTCACAGTTACTGCATTCATAGTGAATGATGCTATCCATGGCTGTTTCACAGTTACTTGTTTCTTTTCTTACGTTATCTCCTTGGGGGGGGGATGTTTGGAGCACTGCTTTGATTTTTCAAGCACTGTATCTTGGTTAAGATGACCCTGCTGGAGCCTATGTCATTCCAGGTAGTAGGCTGTGTACTAAGAATGTGAGTGTCATTGATGCCATTGGCCATAACTTCCCTCATTCCTAAGACACATAAATGGCTTTATCTTTATCAAAATATGCGTTTGCGTATGGATTCTTGAATCCATGAAGGTCAGTTCCTAAGTAAAATATAATTTACTGACAGGTACACACATTGGTAGGAATCATATGGATGAGACAACTTACTGCTGCTTAGTGCTTTGTCACTGCAACACCAAAACAAAATAAACACACACGATCTAATTGACGCATCACCTTGAATTACCGTTATACACTCTAAGCAAGTACACCTTCTGCCTCTAACAGACTTTAGAAACTCTTCCTACCTGCAAATGATCATCTATATACAAGGACTCTGGGTGGGCCTCGTATATCCTGTAGGGCATCAGGATTCCGTTGTAATGCCAATTCCAGTCCAGATAACGCCGCAGGCTGGCCAGGAAGTGACGTAGCCAAGGGGAGTCCCTCTGAGACATGAGGACACCGATGTTGAAGGCGGCAGGCCACTCTCCCCTGCTGGGCCAGTCCAGACAGGCCACGGTGGGGTAGCGGAGGAGATGGTCGGGTATGAGGCTCACCCATAACACGTCCCCGTCCATGTAGACACCCCCGTAAGTGCGGAGAATGTGTGCTCTGTGCGGGAGAATGAACAGAAGATTATGTAGTTTAGTTGATTGGTAAATAAACCATTGGGATAGCTCAGTGGTCAGAGCACTTACTTTCCCCAAGCTAATGAGGTTAAGCAGCACTGAGCGTGGTTACCAAGTGGATGGGTGACTGTTTGCATGCCATGGCTTCAGTATAGTCTCACAGTTCACCCAGCTGTAAATGGGTACCTGCCCTCTTTAGGGTCAGGGAAGGTAAAGCAGCGAGAGAGAGGAGATGGGCGCTGCCCTGAATAATACTGGCCCTTGGAGAAGCTGAGGTCTCTGATGCCTTGCTCCCCAGTGACTGCATAGGTTATGGGAACACCTTTACCTTTAAATAAACCACACATACATGCACACTATTCCACTAGTCCCTTAACGGGAGACGTCATATGGACGCTGCACTGACCAAGAACACTAGCTTTCTCAAAATGTGGCGTTCATGCGTCAATGCCTGGGTATCATCAAAGCTCGTTTGAAAAGAACAGACACATTCCTAGATACTGACAAACAGAAGCTTCTTTCTTCTACTTCTTCGAAGATTCAGACAGCAGCTACATAGGCCCTGACAAATACCGTGATAAGCTGAAGGCCCTCCAGGGGTCTGAAGAGCTTGTCCCTGGTCAGTAGGCCAGATAGCAGCCCTCTGATTTTGGTGTGTTGGACAGGTCTGAATTATGAAGGTTTCATATGAAGGAAGTGTTTCACTGTCATGGAGAAGTGCCACAGAGGCGCACCTCAGAATCACCAATGTGGTACTTGGTAAACGTAAACAAAACAGGGAAAATGACATATAAACCACACACATGCACAGAAAAAATGGATGAACTAGCACCCGAGAATATCGGTGTTTCATAAAAGGGACATCTCCCCTCCCCCCCCCCCCTCCCCCCAAAAAAATGACAAAGGGACATAATTTCAAGTAAATCAGTCATAACCTACCCCCACCCCTCCAAAGCATACAGGTCAGATGACGCGACCTTCCGTTACCTGACTTGTCTTTCAACTAGACAAAATGTCACACACACACGACAACATGTCTTTTGTTTTTGAATTTGCCAAGAGGGGCGGAGTGTCACTTAGCGTCTCCATTGGTGATATCACGGGCATTGAGGCCGCTTAAATATCCGTCTTCCCGAAGTTGGAATGCAGCTATTTTAATGGCGAGCAGTCACATAGCAAAATCTATCACTGGTGAACCTCGAACCTCTAGCCCAGGAGCAGTTAAAAAATATTTGTCCGGTGAAATTTTTGGATGTATTCATAACTGGTTGATTGACGCAATAACCCAGTGGTTAAAACCGTTTCATTTCAATCCCATGGGTCAATGAAGTCGTGGGTTTGAATCTCCGCGGCGTCAGGTAAATTAAGGGTGGGGATTTTTACAATCTCTCGTGTCAACTCCAAGTGCAGACCTGCCAGTGCTGTAATTCCCTCCATGTATGTATACACATGCAGGAGATCAAATATGCAGGTAAAAAGATCCCATAATTCATGTCAGCATTCGGAGGGATGCGGTAACCCCAACATATCCAGCGTACATCCCTGAAGTCAGAAAACGGATACGTTATGGTGACCAAACTCGGTCACATAATACAAAATCTCACCATTGGTGGACCTCAGATTTCTAGCTGAGAAACAAACAATAATATCTGAATACACTGAAATTGGATCCCAGCTACCTTACTGGTGACAAACTGGTCACCTTGGCATCATCTCATCATTGGTGAGCCTTAGAGCTTGAGCTAAAAATAAATGAAAAAAAAAAGTACATAACTGAATGAAAAGCCGCCGCGGTAGTCTAGTGGTTAGGGCGTTGGACTCGTAATCTAAAGGTTGCGGGTTCGATCCCAGCTTTCGACTATGGCGTTGTGCCCTTGGAAAAGGCACTTTACGGCTATTTTTCTCACCCCACCCAGGTGTAAAAGGGGTACCAACCTTGTGTTGGGGGTTAACCCTGCGATAAACTGGCGTCCTATCCAGGGGGGAGTCTATGACTCTCAGTCGCTTAACGCCACAGAAACCGGGATAAGCACCGGCCTGATGAGCCTTAGGCTCGGGACAGACTTTAACTTTAACTAACTGAATGAATAAAACAAAACATAGGCACAAACTCTTTATCCAGTGTGCACTCTCATGGTCATTCCCATGAGGGATGAAAGGGACAAGAGATTATTATTCTGAGTGAACCTCACCCCCACCCCATCTCCATCCCTCTCTCAGTTCATAAGCTGGAAAACTCTCAACAACAACAACAACAACAACAACAACCAAACAAAACACACAAATAAGTCCTTGGATGAGACTATTAATCAAGGCCCCGTGTATTCGCACACGCAGAACATCTTGCCACACGTTAAATCCTGTTCCGCTTTTAGTAAGAGTAGGCCATTGTGTGCCGGTGGGAGCAGATAAGATTTACAACACTGCATACACACGGGGATCGGATGTTAAAAAAAGCCCATGAGGGCTTATTCAATCATCCTGGATATAAAAGAATAAATAAATAAATGAAAACAGTAAGAACCCCGATCTCACCTGATAATGTCACTCCTATGGGCGGGCACCTTCACGGATTGCTGAAAGACCTGGCTGATACTGTCGATGGGGACAAAGGTCACGTTCTCCCCCCTCAGCCTCTTCCACCACTCTCCACTGGGTCTGACGTCACCGTGCACGTAGACGTGACGTAATCCCGCCACGTACAGCGCGCTGAGCACGCTGAGAAAGTGGAAGAAGCGGAAGGGGGGTTTGGAGGACCTCCTGTTTGGAGGTAAAAGCCAGGTGAGATGCGCTATCCGTGGTATGGTAGAGAAGGGGGATTGTTTGGCCTTCAGCACCTGTTATGGCAAAGTTGATGTCTGCGTTAGGAGACTTTTATTTGTGTGTTGCTGTTATTGTTGTTGTTGTTGTTTTATTATTATATTATTATTATTATTATTATTATTATTATTGTTGTTGTTGTTGTTGTTGTTGTTGTTGTTGTTGTTTTATTATTATTATTCATACATCATCATCATCATCATCATCATCATCATCTTCTTCTTTTCTTCTTCTTCATCATCATAACTATTATCATTATAGTTATCATCACCATTAGTAGTAGTAGAAGTAGGCTCAGTCTCGGAAGACTATGGAGTTGCGCTCGTCTTTAAAGCGCTAAGCCTGGGTAAGTAAGTATGGAGGGCAAGCTGTTATCATCAGTATCATCATTATCATTAATGTATCATTGTCATGCCGGTATTAAAACGGTAGCAACAGCAGTAGTAGTACTAGTTGTTCTTGTTTTTATTGTAGAGCACATTCATTAGCTGTTCGTAGTAGTAGTAGTAGTAGTAGTAGTAGTAGTAGTAGTAGTAGTAGTAGTAGTAGTAGTAGTGATGGTGGTGGTGGTGGTGGTGGTGGTGGTGGTAGTAGTAGTAGTAGTAGTAGCAGCAGCAGCAGCAGTAATAGTAGTATCTTTGTTACCATTGCTTTTTAAATAATTGTACTCACTGATCATTGTCATCATCATCATTGTTGTCATTATCATCTACATGGTTGTGGTCCTAAGCACTGTTATCATTATCATCAATCTGTTCCCAGTAAACTGGCCGAATTTTGTCTACAGGTGGTCTGTCTATTTTGCCTTGATATAGATTTTCAAATTGTCCCTTAAACAAAGTTACAACAGCTTGGCAAACAACCTGCATGAATATATTTAAAAACTGGAAACAATATCAGTAAAAGAACATATCCCTGTGGAATAGGCTACAGCTGATACATATCATTATGTATCTCTGTGGTGGAAAGTAGCTCCATTGTTAACTTGTTTTCTGTCGACTGGGTTTGGGTGATTTTTTTTTAATTTCAAAAATTTTTGCTACAAAGTAGTTGGTTAGAAACAGAATGAAAATTGGTGAGAAATTAGAATTTTTCATAAAGAAGATGTACCCACCTTTCTCTGTCCATAGTACAACCAGCGAGCTAACTCTCCAAAGGGAGTCTGAGCTGCCATGATATCCTTAGGATGGAGCTGATTGGTCACAAGAAGGCAAAGGGGACTTTTCAAAGCCCCCACCTGATTATAACCTCGCACAGTGCTGCAATTTCTCTCCCTTGATTGAAGAAGATGCAAATACTCCAGCTTTGTTTCCTTGTTGAAGCTCCGCTGTGCAAAAACAAACCCAGGCAAGTTATCTTCCGTCTTACTAAACCAAAATGGTTGCTGGAAAATTTCTTTGGGGAATCTCGTCAAAATCACGTTTGGAGCGATATACAGGCCGCCATTTTGGGAGAGCAGATCTAAGACTGTGGCTGACAGTTGTTCGGGATGGCAGCCATCTTTGTGATGTGGCGCTAGACTTCGGATCTCCAGACTGGCAAATGACTGCTTCAGTTCCTGAAAAGCACAACAGCTGCTCGTTGATTTGTTGTCAGTTGTTGTTGCTGATGTTGTGTTGCTGCTATAATTAGCATCATAGTCATCATCATCATCATCATCGTCATCATCATCATCGTCGTCGTCATCATCATCGTCGTCATCATCATTATCATTACCATCACGAGCATTACCATTATTCTTATCATTATGGTCATCATTGTTATTGTAAAATTGGTAATATGAGTGGTGCACACACACACACACACACACACACACACACACACACACACACACACACACACACACACACACACACACACACATGTGATGTGATCTGTGACCCCCACGAATCTCGGTCAAGAGGATTTTTCGTCTGGAGTTAACACCAGCGCCGACTTCACCCCCCTCCCCCCAAAAAACCAAAAAAAAAAAAAAAAAAAAAAAAAAAAAAACAACAACAACAACAACAACAAAAAACACTCCTTTGGATGAGACTGTAAACCGAGGTTCCGTGCGGAACACAGGTAGAACATCTTGCACTCATGTTAAAACCTGTTCTGATTTTCGCTAGAGTAGGCCATTGTGTGCCGGTAGGAACAGATGACAACATTTACAAAACTGCACCCACAGGAACTGGGTGTGAAAAAAAAAAGCACTTTAGTGCTTATTCCATTATCCCCAAAATAAAAGAATCACACACACACACACACACACACACACACACACACACACACACACACCACACACACACACACACACATTCACACACACACACACTCACACTCACACTCTCTCTCTCTCTCTCTCTCTCTCTCTCTCTCTCTCTCTCTCTCTCTCTCTCTCTCTCTCTCCCATATCCTGATAATCTCCAGAAATATTTAAAATATATCAAAACAAAAACGAAAAAATAAACAATAGCGGTCTTTAAAAAAAAAAAGCACATAAAATAGGTTGAGGTATCTCAGACGACTGACCCAAAACCAGGCGTGGTACCAAAGCCGGTCTGCCACGGGCAGGTGAGAGTAGTGGAAGATGACCTTGAGCGGATGCAACAGACGCAGGACGCTGAGAATGGTCAGGTAGTGTTCAAAGCGGAACACCTGATTCTGCCCGCACCACACGAAGTGCACTGTGGAGGGCATCTGAAAAATCATGCGCACACACACACACACACACACACACACACCACACACACACACACACACACACACACACACACACACACACACACAGGACACGTCATCTTAAAGGGATGGTTCTCCCCAGGGGACGGGATAGCCTAGTGGTCAGAACATTGCGCTGCAATTTGATGACCCGTGTTCGATTCCCGTTCGAGCAGATTTTTTCCCTGGAGTTCACATCAATACTGACTCCACTCCCCCCAAAAGTCTTTCGGATGAGACTGTAAACCGAGGCCCCGTGTGCGAATGCACGCAGAACATCTTGCACGCACGTTAAGTCCTGTTCCGCTATTTATAAGAGTAGCCCATCGTGTGCCGGTGGGAACAGATGACAATATTTACAAAACTGCATACTGGATGTAAAAAAGCACATGAGTGCTTATTCCATTAACCTCGATATAAACACACATACACACGCACGCACGCACCAACGAACGCATGCACGCACCAACGCACCCCCCTCCCCCCCCCACACACACATACATACCCCACCCACCACCCGCCCACCATACAACAACCCCCACACACACCACACACACACACCCACACCCACACACACACTTCACACACACATTCTCACCATCTCTGGTGTTACGCTGTCCTCTCGCGAAATTTCCCTCCACTCTTCTTGTCTGTACACATCACGAAACAAAGGCAGATGCTCCATCAGTTGGGAAGCATCCAAACTCTGCAGCGACGTCTTGGAGGTTTGGGCAGGCCTGATAATGATCTTCTTGAGACTGGGCATCTCAAAGGATCCTGGGACACTCTGCTTGTCTTTGACCTGGTAGAGGAGGAAGAGGATGAAGAGGAGAGAGATGAGGATGACATTCAACTTGCCCAAAGAGAAGTGTCTGGGACAGCTCTTGAGACGTGAAAAGATCCGGCTGATTTCTCGAGTCACAGAACCCATGGTTCCTAGGAGTAAGACTGCTCTTCGTTGATGATTCTTGAAGCCTATACTGAAAAATGGAATAAAAAGAAAATCCACTTTACACTGTGAACATACTGACGTCTAACGGTGTCTTATTATATATAACCTATGTAGTGATAAGGGAGCGAGGTATCAGAGACCTCAGCTTCTCTAGAGGCCAGCATATTGAAGGTGGCGTCCATCTCCCCTCCCTCGCTGCTTTACCTTCCCTGACCCTAAAGAGGACCGTACCAATTTACAGCTGGGTGAAATGGGAAACTATACTGAAGCCAAGGGGCGCAAACAGCCAGCCATCCACTTGGTAAACACGCGCGATGCTGCTTGGGGCAAACGAGCGCTTGATGTTTACCACCTGCCATATGAGACGACTAACACTTTCATCGCTGTTGGGCACATAGATCTATAACTTATATAAGCGTTTAGCTTCTTGTTGCTCTATTGTAATCGTGTGTGTGTGTGTGTGTGTGTGTGTGTGCGTGCGTGCGTGCGTGCGTGCGTGCGTGCGTGCGTGCGTGCGTGCGTGCGTGTGTGTGTGTGTGTGTGTGTATTTTATTCTTTTATATCGAGGATAATGGAATAAACACTCGTGCTTTTTTACATCCAGTCCCCGTGTGTATGCAGTTTTGTAAATCTTGTCATCTGTTCCCACCGGCACACAACGGGCTACTCTTACGAAAAGCGAACAGGATTTATTTTAACGTGTGGACAAGATGTTCTGTGTGCGTTCGCACACGGGGCCTCGGTTTATAGTCTCATCCGAAGGACTTTGGGGGAGAGTGGAGTCAGCACTGATGTTAACTCCAGAGGAAAAATCCCCTCGATGGGAAATCGAACCCAGGTCGTCAAATTGCCAGCGCGTTGTTCTGACCACTAGGCTATATCCCGTCCCTGAGGAGAGTGGAGAGAGATTGTGGGGAGACTATCGGTCTCCAGTAGAGGGAGAGCTATGGGAAAAGTAGAGGGAGAGAGCTATGGGAAAAGTAGAGGGAGAGAGCTATGGGAAAAGTACAGGGAGAGAGCTATGGGAAAAGTACAGGGAGAGAGCTATGGGAAAAGTACAGGGAGAGAGCTATGGGAAAAGTACAGGGAGAGAGCTATGGGAAAAGTACAGGGAGAGAGCTATGGGAAAAGTACAGGGAGAGAGCTATGGGAAAAGTACAGGGAGAGCTATGGGAAAAGTACAGGGAGAGAGCCTATGGGAAATGTTAGGGAGAGAGAGCTATGGGAAAAGTAGAGGGAGAGAGCTATGGGAAAAGTAGAGGGAGAGAGCTATGGGAAAAGTAGAGGGGGAGAGAGCTATGGGAAAAGTACAGGGAGAGAGCTATGGGAAAAGTACAGGGAGAGAGCTATGGGAAAAGTACAGGGAGAGAGCTATGGGAAAAGTACAGGGAGAGAGCTATGGGAAAAGTACAGGGAGAGAGCTATGGGAAAAGTAGAGGGAGAGAGCTATGGGAAAAGTACAGGGAGAGAGCTATGGGAAAAGTAGAGGGAGAGAGCTATGGGAAAAGTAGAGGGGAGAGCTATGGGAAAAGTAGAGGGAGAGAGCTATGGGAAAAGTAGAGGAAGAGAGCTATGGGAAAAGTAGAGGGAGAGAGAGCTATGGGAAAAGTAGAGGGAGAGAGCTATGGGAAAAGTACAGGGAGAGAGCTATGGGAAAGTACAGGGAGAGAGCTATGGGAAAAGTACAGGGAGAGAGCTATGGGAAAAGTACAGGGAGAGAGCTATGGGAAAAGTACAGGGAGAGAGCTATGGGAAAAGTAGAGGGAGAGAGCTATGGGAAAAGTATTTTTATTTTTATTTATTCTTTTATATCGAGGATAACAGAATAAGCAATCATGTGCTTTTTTTCATCCGGTCCCCGTGTGTATGCAGTTTTGTAAATCTTGTCATCTGTTCCCACCGGCACACGATGGCCTACTCTTACGAAAAGCGGAACAGGATTTAACGTGTGCGCAAGATGTTCTGCGTGCGTTCGCACACGGGGCCTCGGTTTTAAAGTCTCATCCGAAGTACAGGGAGAGAGCTATGGGAAAAGTAGAGGGAGAGAGCTATGGGAAAAGTAGAGGGAGAGAGCTATGGAAAAAGTAGAGGGAGAGAGCTATGGGAAAAGTACAGGGAGAGAGCGATGGGAAAAGTAGAGGGAAAGCTATAGTGAGAGTAAAGGGAGACCATGGGATGAATAGAAAGAGTCCGGAGAGAAGTAGATTATGGACAGATAAGAGGGAAAACTATGTGGGAGATGGGGAGAGCAGAGGGAGATTAGATAAGAGGGAGAACTGTGTGGAGATGGAGAGAGCAGAGGGAGATTGTGAGGAATGGGGAGAATAGAGAGAGACTGTGAGGAGAGCAGACAGATTGTGGGGATAGATTATGGAGGAAATAGAGAGATATTATGGGAGAGAACTATTATGTGATAACTGTGGGGAGAGTAGAGGGCGATTATGAGGAGGAGAGCAGAGGGAGAATATCAATATGATACAATATCACACACACACACACATACACACAGATGAAGATAGAGCGTAGACTCTCTCTCTCTCTCTCTCTCTCTCTCTCTCTCTCTCTCTCTCTCTTCTCTCTCTCTCTCTCTCTCTCTCTCTCTCTCTCCTCTCTCTCCTAAAAATCTTTTACATGCCATCAAATGAATTTTCTCAATATGTTCTAAGATTTTTAGGAGTACCCGTAAGAACACCCAACAAGATAGTATACGGCGATTTAGGTAGATATCCACTCTATGTCAACTCATGTACAAATACCATAAGGTACTGGTTAAAACTATTGCAATTGAATCAAAATAAAATACCATATCATGCTTACTGCATGCAGTTAGAGTTAGATAGGAATGGTAAGTCTTGTTGGATTTCAAAAATAAGGGAAATTTTGTGTGAAACAGGTTTTAACATTGTTTGATTGCAACAGAGTGTCGGGGATGTAAAAGCTTTTGTAGGTATGTTTAAACAAAGATTAGTGGATATTTTCATTCAAGAATGGGATGAGACTATAAGAGATAAAGAAAGATATGATATTTATAGATCGTTTATAAGTATTTTTGCAAAAGAGCAGTATTTGAACTCCATAGATGTCTATTGTTTCCGTGTAGCAATTACGCAAGCAAGGTTTAACGTTTTACCTCTTAATAATAATGTGTATAGATACAGTGATAATATTCAAGACAGATTGTGTCCATTTTGTAAAACGAAAATTGAAAATGAAGCCCACTTTCTACTAGAATGTTGCATGTACACAAGCTTGAGAGAAAAGTTTTTAAGCAAATGTATAAATGTACCATTACCAGATCTGCTCAGAGTAACAAATGATGAGTACATGTATGGTTTGTCTAGATATATCTTTCATTCTATTAACAAAAGGAAAACAATGTTGTCTCAGGCAGTTTATTGAACAACTGTGGGTTTTTTTTTATATGTATTCAATATACATGAATTTTCCCAAACACAATAGTCTTTATGTGATTAGGTTATGGTTGATTTGAGGTTTGTAATCAGGAAAAAGAGTAAATGTATGTTTTTCTTTTCTTTTTTCATCAGTGATAAATCATGTCTTATTTGTGCATTTGCTTCATAAATGATATGAAAGAACATATTGGTACACCCCAAGCCCAGCCAATGTATTGTGGTCCAAGGCAATGTACATTAAATCATTTCAGTGTTCAGTGTTCTCTCTCTCTCTCTCTCTCTCTCTCTCTCTCTCTCTCTCTCTCTCTCTCTCTCTCTCTCCTCTCTCTCTCTCTCTCTCTCTCTCTCTCGGATAGCCTAGTGGTCAGAACATTGCACTGGCAATTTGAAGACCCGGGTTCAAGTCATGTCGAGGAGATTTTCTTCCTGGAGTTAACATCAGTGCTGACTCCACTCTCCCCAAAAGTCCTTCGGGTGAGACATTAAACCGAGGCCCCGTGTGGGAACACACGCAGAACATCTTGGCACACGTTAAATCCTGTTCCGCTTTTCGTAAAAGTAGGCCATCGTGTGCGGTGGGAACAGATATTTACAAAACTGCATACACACGGGGACTGGATGTAAAAAAGCACAAGAGTGCTTATCCCATTATCCTCGATATAAAAGAATAAACCAAATCAAATCAATCTCTCTCTCTCTCTCTCTCTCTCTCTCTCTCTCTCTCTCTCTCTCTCTCTCTCTCTCTCTCTCTCTCTCTCTCTCTCTCTCTCTCTCTCTCTCTCTCTCTCAAAAGGAGGAAGTCCTTGGATGAGACTATATATAACCTAGGAAATCAAGTTTGACTGGGAGTGCATGCAGAAAGCGACAGAGTATTGGCCAAGTTCACTCGTGCGGAACGCGTGCGGAGAACCAAAGGACGTAATTATACGGACAAAAAAGGTCGAGTATTAAAATTATATAAAAGAAAAAAAAGTTTCTGTGAATCTGTCATATATCTATTCTCTGACTCGAAGTAAAGGGGATAGCAGCACATTTTGGTCAACGATATGCAAAGTTAGGAGAAAGAAGCTTAATTTACCATCTATTTCGACTGACAGATAAAAAACACACTTTGAAAACATTCTTGCTGTGGATCACTTTGAGCATGATCATAGAGGTGTTGATTTGGAGGAGGAGGAAGAGATTTATGTTTCTGATCTACATAATGAAATATCTGAAGGGGAAATTCACCTGGCTGTTAGAAGACTTAAAGTAAGAAAAGCCTCTGGATTAGATGATATTCCCAGTGAATTTTTTTTTTTAAAACAGCAGAGCCATTTACATTGCCTTTTTGACAAAAATGTTCAACCATATGCATATAATTGGTTTCTATCCTATAGCTGAGACAAGTTCGGTTACTGACAAAAGTTGAGGCTAACAACCCTGAAAATTATAGAGGCATTCTCCTTACTCAGTATCGTTAGTAAAGTGTTTACTTTTATCCTAAACCAGAGACTGTATAAATGGGAAGAAAGGGAAGGAAAAAATAGTGAAGAGCAGGCTGGATTTCGCAGGAATTACTCTACTGTAGACCACATTATTATATTTACTCTTGTTACATTGGCTAGGTCATGTTTGTATGGGCAGAAGAGAAGTAAACTCTATATGTTGCTTTTATCTACCCGAAAGGCTTTTGATACAGTAAATCGTGATATGCTTTGGAAAGTGCTTAAAAAATCAATGTTTCATCAAAAACGATTCCTATGTTGAAAAGTAGGTATTGTTGTGTGCAAAGTTGTGTTGGCTGGGGTTCTGAAGTATCTGGGTTTTTTTTTTATGTCCACTGGGCATAAAACAGGGCTGTTTGATATCTCCTTTGATTTAAAAAAAATATTGTCAATCACTGAAGTAGCAGAAGTTTCACGAAAAGGAAAACATGGCTTTCAGTTTTTACTTGGCTTACACTAAGTTACAGGACATTTTTCTCTTGTTTTTTGCAGATAATGTTGTTTTGTTTTCTCATAGCCCCAGTGACCTTCAAAACCAACTGAATAACTTACAAAGAGCATCTGACACTTTAGGATTAACTGTAAATATTGATAAAACGAATGCTATGGTGTTTAGGAAAGACGGGCATTTATCCAAATCAGAAAAGTGGCATTTAAAGGCCAGAATATCGAAGTTGTTAACAGCTACAAGTATCTTGGTTTTACTCTTACAACTAAAGTATCTTTTGAAGCAGAACTAGAAGAGTATGCCAGGTGTGCAAAACAAAAAGTTTTTGAGATTTTGAAAACAAAGTGGACCTTGGGCAACATGGATATGTTTGTGTTTGTTAAGTTGTTTGATGCCCAGGTCAAACCTATGTTGTTATATGCTTCTGATCGAGCTCTGGGGTTTTACCAAATTCCACTGTATAGAATCAGTGCATTTATTTGCTTGCAAATGTTTGTTAAATGTTTACCCAAAAACTCCTAACACAACTATCTACGGGAAAAAGGACGTTATCCTATGTATATTGATAGCACCATAAGATATGTTGCATACTGGTTTAAACTTCAAAATATGTCTTTATACAGATTTCCAAAACAGGCCTATATGATGACTGCAAATAAGATCCTGGATAAGACATTGAGATTTAAATAACTGGCCATACTGTATTGAAAGATGTCTTGATCTTTTTGGTGCTCTGAAGTGTGGGTAAATGGTGGGGTGGGAAATGGGCACTTTTTTTTTCTAAAAGAATTAAAGCAACCATGATTGATTGTTTTCACCAAGACTGGCATGCAAATCTGTCAGAAAGTGACAGATTCGAAACGCATTGATTATTCAAATACTGTTAGTGTTACAGCCTGAAAATATCTTACTGCTTTGGCGATAGGTAAATTTAGGCATGTACTGGTTAAGTTTCGACTCGGAATTGGTAATTTAAACGTAAATGGCAGATATAATAATAAATCTAAAAAGTGCCCTTTTGGAGACAAAATGAAACTGAAATCCATTTTCCATTTGAATGTACAAGGTTTACAGACTTGAGGGAGAAACGCCTGTCCAAATTACTTCACAAATGATAATAAACAATGCCTTCAAACTTTTTTGAATAGTGAAAATATTTGCCAATTGAGACATATGGGTATGTATAAATTTTATGCTCTAAAGCCAGAGAACTTAGTTAAGTATAATCAAAATACAGAAATTGAAGTAGTTTATATGTCTTTGGAAAATCACTCACGACAATGTCATGTCAACATTCTTTTCGTTGTTTGATTGTTTCGTTTCTATTGGTTTTCTGTTTTTGGTTTTTGGTCAAAATGCCTACTACCCCCTTGTATACAGGCTGGTGGCCTTTCGATTAAAATCCTGAATTCCTGTTCCTGAGAGTTCTCTCTCTCTCTCTCTCTCTCTCTCTCTCTCTCTCTCTCTCTCTCCCCTCTCTCTCTCTCTCTCTCTCTCTCTCTCTCTCTCTCTCACACACACACACACACACACACACACGCACGCACGCACGCACGCACGCACGCACGCACCCCCAACAACCACCACACACACACACACACACACACAGAGGCATACCTATCCACTGATGCAACATCCAAACCTGTCACTTACTTTATTCTTTCACGTCTGGACTATTGCAATTCTCTTTTAGCTGGTCTGCCAGCATCATCTATTTCACTCCCTCCAAGGTGTACAAAACTCTACAGCTCGTCTGGTCCTCAGAAAGAAAAAATCTGAGCACATTACCCCTCTCTTGCAATATCTCCATTAGCCGCCCGTACCACAGAGAGTAATCTACAAGACAATACCCTCTGTTAAAATGTTTCCACAAAACTGCACCCTCCTACCTCTGTGAATGTCTTCACTTGTACACACCTTCTCGCTCCCTCGCTCCGCCGCAGATACTTTGTCCTTAAGAACACCGAGATTTAACCTATCTACTAAAGTCATGGCCACGAACATCAGTGCCATTCAGAACCTGCAAGCAGAGTCTGCTGGATGGAGCAGACGACTGGGTGTGCACTGCAGACCTCCCAGAATGGAACAGTCACCCTGAGATCATCAGCAAGAGTGGTATGAGACCTGACATAGTAGTCAACTCCCACTCAACCAAGCAGCTGATCATGATAGAGCTGACTGTTCCATATGAGAACAGGATGGAGGCATCTCACGACTACAAGACTGAAAAGTATGCTGATCTGGCTAACAGCCTAAGGAAAGAAGGCTATCAGGTTAAAGTCTTTGCTGCAGAAGTCGGAGCCAGGGGGGTTGTTGGTGAATCGGCTTACAACCTCATGAAACAGCTCTCGATTGCAGGGAAGGAAAAAACCAGAGCCCTGAAAGCCATGACAGAAGCAGCCGAGAGATGTTCAAGTTGGATCTGGTCAAGGAGGAACAAAAGCAAACTGCATAAGGCCTAGATGACCCCATAATACAATAGGTGGCTAATCCCCCCCCCCCCCCCCCCCAAAAAAAAAAAAATGTGTGCATATCCAGAGATCATGGGTTCGAATCCGAGTCAGAACTCATCACATACATGAAGGGGCAGCAGAGAGACATCCAGAGTTATGAATTGGATGTGGGCCGGCCTCCCTAGAGTGTAAGGAAGATTAAAGGCCCGAAATATTTGCTTGAAGGGGGCTTTCCTCTGAGGACTCTGTGCTGCCATGCTCTACGCGAGTTTCTTACCACTATCTACCGCTGGCGCCGCTCTTTCTCTGTTTCTGGTCCATTGATCTGGAACGACCTCCTTCTCTCCTCTTACGACATCTACCTGCCAAAGTGTATAGCCTTTGGGGGGGGGGGGGGGGGACGCGCGCATGCGCGCGCGTGTGCGCCTGTGTGTGTGTGTGTGTGTGTGTGTGTGTGTGGTGTGTGTGTGTGTGTGTGTGTGGTGTGTGTGTGTGTGTGTGTGTGTGCCCTTGCGTGTGTAACTACGTTCGAATTTGCTGGGACCATAGATTGTTATTGATTGCTTGTGTGATGTATAGGTCGAACGCAAGTGCTTTGATTTGCTTTTACAAGATATAGCGCTATATAAGTTCCATGTATTTTTTTAAAACTTTTTTTTATTCATTTTTTTGTTACATAGTTGTACAAAATGAAAAAACATATAAACGTTTTTGTTGACAGTGAAAGAGCAAAGAAAAAAGAAAGAAACTAAGAAACTTAGAAAGAAAGAGAGAAACAAAGAAAGGAAGAGAGAGAGAGAGAGAGACAAGGCAAGGCAAGGCAAAATTCTTTTATTCGAGGATAATAGATAAGCACTCATGTGCTTTTTTACATCCAGTCCCCGCCCCTTTCAGGGATAACATCAAGATTAAAAGACAGCCTCAACTAAAACAAGAACAATTATAATGATCCAATTACCAAGAGCAAACCATACCAAGTATCAAACAACAGGTAAGAAATAAGACAGAGATACAATATTAAGGTAATGTTATAAAAAAAAAAAAAGCACTCATTCAGAAACGAAAATACAAAGTAAGAATCAATGATGATTTTGATTTGAATAATAAACAAGCAAACAAGCAAACAAACAAAGAAACAAAACAAAAAATCAACAACAAAACAAAAACAAAACAAAACAAAACAAACAAACAAACAAACAAAACAAAACAAAAAGGCGCAATGATTATAGATCAAACATGAGAATATCATGAGGTTAGATGACTGAAAACATCAATCCACCACCATCTATCATCAAAATATGTCCCATAAAACATAAGATTTTGATAAATGGTGAGAAAGAACAACAACAACAACAGGTAAGAAATAAGACAGAGATACAATATTAAGGTAATGTTATAAAAAGGCACTCATTCAGAAACGAAAATATGAAGTGAATCAATGAAGAATTTGATTTGAGTACAAAAAAACAAACAAAAACCAATCAAAGCAAACAACAACAACAACAACAACAACAACAACAACAACAACAACAAAAAAGAGCAAACATGAGAATATGATGAGGTTAAATGACTGAAAGCATCAATCCCACCATCAATTATCAAAATAAGTCCCATAAAGCACAAGTTTTTGAACAAAAAAAAACCCAACTCACACTCTCTCACACACACACACACACACACACACACACACACACACACACACACACACACACACACACACACACACACACATACACACACCTCACTTAGTCTTATGATTATAGTCATAAGATCATCATAATCAGAGAGAAGTGAGGATGGAGAGGGCAGATAGTTGGAGAGGGGAGAAGTGTGGTTTGTTATTTTTGATTCATCAAGTAGATTAGAAGGTGATTTTTGAAGGTTGTTAATGATTGATGCTGTTTAATTGAGTCAGTGAGGGATTTCCAAAGCGTAGGGCCCGAGTATAGTAAACTAGTTTTGAACAAGTCTATTCTTGGGATTGGGACACTTGGCTTTACGGTATTTCTGGAATGATTCATTGGGAATTTGTCTTTTAAGGATGTGGGGACATTTCCTGTCAGTATCTTAAACATCATGATGCCTTTGTTATATTTTAGTCTTTGGTGTTGGGGGAAGGATATCTAACTGAGTATAATCCCCTTCTAGCAAGGTTGTTTTCTTCAGAAGGACCAGTTTGAGACCACGTTTATACAGACTTAGTAATGGTTTCATGATATTTGCACTGGCAGAGTCCCACAGGGTTGCAGCATAGTCTATTGAGGATTGTATATAAGCTTGAAAAAACAGTTTCCTTGAATGGAAATCGAGAAAGTGTTTAATTTTAATCAGCTGGTAGACTTTTTTGGACAAGTATTTGCATAGGTGAGATATGTGGCAGAACCAGCTGAGATTTTCATCTATTGTCACTCCTAGAACTTTGTGGTGAGAGGTCTGTTCTATTGCTTCCTTTTTTATGTGAATTGGAAATAGTTTATGTGGTAAATTTTGTCGCTTTTGTCTGGTAGTGATAAGCATGCATTTTGTTTTTTGGGGATGGATAGACATGTGGTTCAGTTCAGTCCATTTGACAAGGTCGTCAGTGCTTTTTTGTAATAAGGTTGTGAGATAGTCAATTTCATTATGATGGCTCGTATGTTGGTTGTGTCATCTGCAAATAGTTCACATTTGGAATTGATATGTAGATCGAGGAAGGTCATTTATGGAGAGAGAGAGAGAGAGAGAGAGAGAGAGAGAGAGAGAGAGAGAGAGAGAGGAGAGAGAGAGAGAGAGAGAGAGAAAGACAAGACAAGACAAGACAAGACAAGACAAGACAAGACAAGACAAATTCTTTTATTCGAGGTTAATAGATAAGCACACATGTGCTTTTTTACATCCAGTCCCCGCCCTTTTCAGGGATAACATCAAAATAAAAGATATTAAACAATAAAACTATAGGCAGTACCAAACAACATACAGAAATAAGTACACTACATATAATAAGGTAAGAGAAATGCGACAGTACACTACATATAATAAGGTGAGAAAGGTGCACTCATTCAGAAGAGAAAATCAGAAGTCACAATAAAATAATTTGGATTATTAAAGAAGAAGAAAAGAAACGAAAAAAAAAAACACAAAACAAACCCAGAACAAAACAAACAAACAAACAAATAAACAAACAAAAAACAAACAAAAAAAAACAACAACAAAAACCAAACAAACAAACAAACAAAAACAACCCCCCCCCCAAAAAAAAAATAAAAAAACAAGAAACAACAACAACAACAACAAAACAACAAAACCGCTAATAAACAAAGAGCCAGCAGGAGCCAGCAGGAGAACATTATAATAAACAACTGAAACATCAGTCTACGTCCATATGTCTAAAGTTATACAAGTCATTTAAATCATACATTTGGATAAAAAGGGGGAAAAATAAATGTTATTCTTATTTGAAGGGGGCGGGGGGGGGGGGAATACTTTTTAAAAAAATGATAATAAAAATAAAATAATAATAATAAAAAAAACAGTTAAAATTTTTTTTTAAACAAAAAAACCACAAAGAAATAATAATAATAATAAAAACATCCCAGATGTTTATAGAATTAGCAAAACATTTTTAGAAATTGGATAATGATTTCCACATACTCACATACTCTCACACACAGACGTACAGACACACAGATAAGAATTACACACATACACACCCATGCACACACACAGTGGTAGAGAGGGGAGGAGGGGTGGGGGAGTGTGGTTTGTTGTTTTTAATGCATCAAGTGGTTTAGAAGGTAATTTTTGAAGGTTGTTAATGATTGGTGCTGTTTAATTGAATCAGGAAGGGAGTTCCACAGTGTAGGGCCTGAGTATAGTAAACTAGATTTAAACAGGTCTATTCTTGGGATTGGGACACTTGGCTTTTCCATACTTCTGGAATGATTTATTGGGAATTTATCTTTTAAGGATGTGGGGACATTTCCTGTCATTATCTTAAACATCATGATGCCTTTGTTATATTTTAGTCGTTGGTGTAGGGGGAGAATATTTAACTGTGTATAGTCTACTTCTAGCAAGGTTGTTTTCTTCAAAAGGACCAGTTTAAGACCACGTTTATACAGACTAAGTAACGGTTTCATGGTATTTGCACTGGCAGAATCCCACAGGGTTGCTGCATAGTCTATTGAGGATTGTATATAAGCTTGAAAAAACAGTTTCCTTGAATGGAAGTCAAGAAAGTGTTTGATTTTGGTCAACTGGTAGACTTTTTGGGACAAATATTTGCATAGATGAGATATGTGGTAGAACCAGCTGAGATTTTCATCTATTGTCACACCTAGGACTTTGTGGTGAGAGGTTTGTTCAATTGCTTCCTTTTTTATGTAAATTTTAAACAGTTTATGTGATAAATTTTGTCGCTTTTGTCTGGTAGTGATAAGCATGCCTTTTGTTTTTTGGGGATGGATAGACATGTGGTTTTGTTCTGTCCATTTGACAAGTTCGTCAGCGCTTTTTTGTAGTAATGTTGCGAGATAATCAATGTTGTTATGGCTCGTATGTATGGTGGTGTCATCAGCAAATAGTTCACATTTGGAATTGATATGTAGAGGAAGGTCATTTATGTATAATGAGAAGAGAATTGGTCCCAATATGGATCCCTGTGGTATTCCATAATGAATGGTTTTTAGTTTGGATGTTGATGTAGTTATTGAAACACACTGTTGCCTGTTTGTAAGATAGGAATCTAGTAGTCCTAGGGTTTTTGTAGAAATGTTATACAGTTCTAGCTTTTTAAGGAGAAGTTTGTGGTCAATTGTATCAAATGCTTTTTTGAAATCAACAAATAATACCCCACAAAACTTTATTGTCATTAATGTTTGATAGCCAGTTGTCAACAAGACTGGTTAGTGCTGTATGGCATGAGTGCTTTTGTCTAAATCCAGACTTATTAGGATGGAGTAAGTTATTGGTTTCTATATGATGGACTAAGTGTTTATTCATATGTTTTTCCAGGGGTTTTGAAAGGATAGGTATAATAGAGATTGGTCTATAGTTTGAAGGATCTGAAGTATCATCTGACTTGTAGATGGGGATCGCTTTAGCACATTTGAAGGCGTTGGGGAAGTAGTTCTTATCAAGGCAAAGGTTGTATATATATGTTAGGGTGTCTGTGATAACTGGAGCTGATAATTTTAATATTTTGCTGTCTATTCCATCAAGACCACACGTTCTCGATTGTTTGAGGTGAGTCAGATAGTTATAGACCTCTGAAACGGACATGAATGGTAAGTGAAGTTTTGAAGGTATATGCTTTTCTTGGCAGTATTGTTTTAATTTATTGAGGTCATTGGAATCTGAGTTATCATTACTAATTACGTTAGAAGAAACATTGATGAAGTGGTTGTTAAGTTTTTCAGCAGAGATGTCTTTGATTATATTTGATTTGGAAGATGATTGATTGTTTGTTATTTGATTTATTGCTCGCCATACAGTCTTTGAATTTTGTTTGGAAGATAGTAAGTCTTGAAAATATTTCTTTTTTTCACGCTGTTTTTGTGAGATTATGGCGTTTCTTAATTTTTTGGACTCCTCATAATATTTGTGTTCTTTTAGAAAATCTCTTAGATAACATGCTTCCTCTAGTTCCTTTGTGAGCCAAGGTGGTTTGGGGATGTGTTTGATCCTAATGGTTTTTAGTGGGGCATGTTTGTTATAGATATCAGTGAATGTCTTTAACCAGAACTCAATAGCCAAGTCTGGATCAGCAATGTTGAATGTTTCCGACAGCGTGGAGTTACATAGTTCTAGGAGAAAGTGTTGTTCATTAAACTTTGCAAAAGAACGATAGGTTATAGTTTTATGGCCGGGTTTGGGAATTTTTGTTCCTTTTTTTGACCAAGTGGCACAGACTGGGTAGTGGTCGCTGCAGTTATAGACAGGGACACATGTTTCTATGATGTTTTCGGGGTTTGATACATAGATATGGTCAATTAGTGTGCTTGAATTTGATGTGACTCTCGTGGGAGATTTAACTAATTGGTGAAGATTGAAGGAATTCATAACTTGGGTCCATTGATTATGTACTTTAGTAAGGTCAATATTGAAGTCACCCAGTAAGATTAGTTCCTGACATTCAAGTAGGACTTCATTCATCATGGAGTCGAATTTGTCTATCCAATTTGTTCTATCTGTTGGATTCCTGTAACAGAACCCTATTACAACAGGCTGTGTACCTTTCACTGAAATTTCAATCCAGATAGATTCTATTTCATGACGTTCTAGGTCAGGGAGATGTTTGAATGTTACAGATTCACTAATATATACTAACACACCTGTTTCTTTTGGCTTATGTGGATCTTTTCGCAAGATTTTATAACCTGGTATGTGTATGTCAGTGTCCATTATATGTTCTGAGAGCCTTGACTCAGAAAGCCCTAGTATGTGAAATGGTTTACCTTGATTTGTGATGAGTGTTGATATATCTTCAATTTTGTTAATTGCATGGTTTATGTTTAGGTGGCAAATTCGTAAGCCATCCTTGGAGGGCCAGGTATTATGTCTTGGATGCATCTATTATAGGTACTTTGGTGAGAATTAATAATGTGTTGTAAAATTTGCCTTATTTGGTGAATGGGGAAAATGAAAATATGTTGAAAGTATACTAATAAGGGGGGAGTATAAGTACTTGATTGGGGTAGGGGATGAAATGAATTAAAGAGTAGAATCAAAATCACTTTGCATATAACACACAATAATATAATAACTCAGTCAAGGTAACTGTTAGCCTTCTTCAGAAGAACAAATGAAATGGGTTAAGGAGTAAAAATCAAATGACTTTACATTTAACACACAATAATATAGTAAGTTAGTCAAAATAACTGTCAGGCTTCTTCAGAAAAACAAATCAAAAAACAAATCAAATCAAACAAATCAAAACAAAATCAGATCAAAAAATCAAAAAAACAAATCAAACAAATCAACAGACCATCAAAAACTTTAAAAAAAGATAAGGCAGAGCAAGGTTTAAAAAAAATAAAATCAAAGTAAAATCAAAATCAAAAACAATCAAGGCAATACTATGCCAAGCAAGTCCTGTAAACAACAACAGTGCAACAGAAGTGAGAATAATAAGAGTATCTCTTGATGCACAGTCTACACAATTCCTGGGATACAAGATGTCCACGCACAATCAGCAAGATCCAGTGGATTCACTCACAGTCTTTTCAGTTTAAGTAAGGTCAGGGAATGACCAGTCACAGTTTGCTACACAATGGGAGCACTGGGTTGGGTGGGCTGCCTGGAGCACAGAAGAACTGGTATATATATAGTTCCACTCTGTCACAAGTTGACAATTCAAGACCATGGGTTGCAGAGCACAAATATCAGTCTTCACAACCTTGTTTCATTATTTTTATCAACTTATAGTTGAAGGATCAAGTTGTGTTCACACAATTATATTTATGGGCACAATATGCTATCATCTTGCTCACACGCTCACACACATGTGTGTATGTGTGTACATATGTGTGTATATATATATATATATATATATATATATATATATATATATATATATATATATATATATATATATATATATAAACAAGATAAGATTCAGTCACAGTCTTTTTAGCATAAGTATGGTCTGGCAATGACCAGTCACAATTTGCTACACAATGGGAGCACTGGGTTGGGTGAGCGTGTCTGGAGCACAGAAAACATGGTATGTATATCTATAGTTCCACTCTGTCACAAGTTGATAATTCAATACCATGGGTTGCGGAGCATGAGTATGGTCTTCACAATCTTGTCTCATTACTTTTATCAACTTATATTTGAAGTCAAGTTGTGCTCACGCACTTATACACATGTGCACAAATACACTACCATCTTGCTCACAGCTCACATACACATATGTGTGTGTGTGTGTGTGTGTGTGTGTGTGTGTGGTGTGTGTTGTGTGTGTGTGTGTGTGTGTGTGTGTGTGTGTGCATATATATGTATATAAACACACATCCATACACTTACATATAATTGTACATATGCATAACATATCACACGTATGTATGTCCACACATGCATACACATATATTCAAACATACATGCACACTCTTATTCATTATTGCAGTGTTGGTAGATTGTGACTTTATCACACCAGAGTTTCTATGGTGTATGCTATGTTGGGCTGGTGGTAAGGAAGATTTACAGGGAAGCTGGAGCTGGGTGAGGTCTGCTAGAGGGCATTGCTGGGTAGGGTGGGGGCATGTGGTAGGGAGAATGCAGGGTCGTCACTGGATGTAGTTGTCTGAGGTATTGTCTGTTGGCCCAGACATTGTCCTTCTGGGGTTGGGGGGTGGGATGGCATCCAGACATTTGCTTTGAGAATGGGTATCCAGGAACACTGGAGTGTGGATGATACCCTTTGTATACTAGCGATGGTGGATGGGTCATATGTTCGTCTGTAGGTAGTGTAGTGGGTGTTGTCAGGAGTGGCTGTCTTTTATGTCTGGGGTCGGCATATTTGAGGCTGTATGCTAACCTGTCTGCACCTTTGGGGCTGGGGTGAAGAGGTCAGAATACAGATCTTTGCATGGGGCCCCACTGGAGGTTATAAATATGGTAGAGTGGTCTGCAAGTGGGATCTTTTCTGCAGCACACACTTTGGCTAGGGATATGTTGGAAATGTTAACTGTTTTCTGTAGGGGGTGCTGTCCCATTGGGGGAATGATGGACGATGCCAGCAGCCTGGCTCGGGGAAACACGTGTTTGATGTTTCTGATGAGTTGTGTCCATTTGCTTTCTGTGATAGCTGTGTGTTTGCATGTGTTGATTCCTGTGTGAAAAATGATGTACTGTACTTCTTTGTTGTTGGGAATGTGATGGAGCCAATGAATAAGGTCATCGACAGTGAGACCTGAGATATTAATGTTTTGAGTTTTGCCTTTGTAGAATAGAATATCAGATTTGATGTGTCGTGTTACTGAGTCACCTAAGATGATATTAGTTGTGCTGGAATGTACTCTATGTTCTGCTAGTTGTTGGCGTGGTGTGAGAGTGCTGTTGGTAGTAGTTTGTTGTGCTTAAGAAGTGTGTGTTTGGAGTTTTGTGTCTTTTTTTCTTTTTTAGAGAGAGACTTTTGTCCATACATTTGGGTTTATGTCATTGTCCTCAGGGATGTTGGAAGTTTGTTGGTCAGAGTCTGTTTGGTTGTTTTTGATGGTGATGACAGTGTTGACTGTTGTTTGGTTGTTGATTTCTTCGGTGGTGTTGGAAGTTTGTTTGACAGAGTCTGTTTGGTTGTTGATTTTGACAGTGTTGACTGAGTCTTGTGGTGAAGGTGGAGTTCGATCAGCTGGGGCTGGCTTCTGGTCAGTGTTGTCATGAATACATTGATTTTTGTTTTCCTCATTGTGGGAGAGAAGAGAGAATCTGTTGGTGGTTGGGAAGGATGATAGGAGGGTGTCTTGTTCTTCATCTGACTGTACAGTTGAGTGCTTTTGTGTGTGTTCTTTTGATAATGTGTGTTTCAGTTGTTTCAGTTCTGTCTTTAAGTCTTGGTTTTCTTTTTGCAGTTTGAGAACATTCTTGGTAAGAGAACCTAAGGCTTTTGTGGGGTTTTTTTTTTATTGAAGTGGATAGTGAGTGTATTTTTTGTTTCTGTCGTTGTGGTGTTAGGGTGGGTGAATATTTGCAGAGGAAACGAGGAAGGTGACGTGTTTTTTGTGAGGATGAGTGACTGATGAGGAAACATGTCGCACAGTATTAGTCTGTGTATTTTGTGAGTTGTTTTTTGGCTGATTGTTGGATTGACAGCATGTTTTGATCTCTTTCCTGTTTTCAGCTGTGTGAGGGAGACCATGCATCTGCACAGGGTGTGGGTGTGGTGTTTGTATTCTGTTTTGTGGAAGGGTTTGTTTTGTGTTCCCTACAGGTGAGTTTATCCGGCCTGACTGCTGGACTGGTGGGGGTGAGGGTGGTGATAGATCAGGCAGCTGATCATCAGTGCTGGGTGGTGGGCTGGTGGTGGGATTGATCAATGAGGGTGATCTGGAGAGGCAGGGACTCCTGGACGGGGAGGGGATATCCTGGGGAATTATTCTACCAGATCTGGAAGGTTTGAGTTGGGGTAGGGGTAGTTCCGACAGGTCATGCACAGCCTCGTCCAGGTTTGGTTGGGTCTCTCTGCTTCTTGTTAGACTGAAGATGGCTCGAATCACCTGAATGAGTGATTGGAACTCGTTTCTGAGCCATCTTCTGCACAAGTTCCCTTGTACCAGTACAGTTCCTGTTGTGTAAAAGGTGGTGATGGTGATTAGTTTTCTGTCAGCACAATTAACTTGAATTTTAGTCTTGTAAAGTTCGTCACTGGGTAGGGTGGTGGGGATAGTAGAGAGGTCGCGAATGTCACTAAAGGAAAGGAGTTTATTAGGCTTTGAGTAATCATTCCAATATGTGTCAAAGCCTGGTTGATTACTGACACTGCACATGTAACGTTTATAAAAGACAGATCTTGCTACTGGAAGCAGTGGGAATGGGACTTGAAAAGTTAATTGTTTTGTGTCTATCTTTATATCTATTTGGGGGACCCAGGTACATTGGGTGTCATTGGTGACAGCAGACATATTGGGGGGGGGGGGGGGGTGACAAGGGTATTGGAGATGTGAGATGGAGTGGGGTGAATATGGGGGAACTAGTGATTCTTGTGCTTTTTTTTTTAACCCATGGTCCTTAGTCCTACAGTTCACATATTTAAGTACATGGCATTCTTCACTGTATACAGGACCATAGCGGCAGTTTCAATCACCCCAGACAATAACAACAGGAAAAAAAACAAAAAAACAAAAAAAAGGGAGGAAGAGGGGTGGAGGGAAGGGAGGGGGTAAGGGCAAGGTAATCAATGGCTCAGTACAGAGTTGAGTGGACACTAAGAGATGTTACCATGGTAGGGAGACAGTACAGGGCATGAATACTCATTCCAACACTGTCAGCAATAGCATATCTAATAAAGCTGTCCAAAATTGGCCCCTGGCCAAGTGCACCAAAAATTAAACAGAAGAAAAACAATTTCCAATACGAACTCCAGCGAAGTGCAATTGCCGTAGAAGAGTGCAATTGCCGTAGAAGAATGGATAGTTGTCATCTGCAATAGCTTGCCACTTGTGCTTTGTCGTGTGGAGTATTTTTTAGCCATGTCAGTTTCAAAGATTGTGCTAATGTTTTCAATTCTGGTAATCGAAGACCCCCATTTTTAATACTTTTATGTGAAACATTTCTACTAATTTTATCTCTTTTATTGTTCCAAACAAATTTATAGCAGTAGCTCTGCAAGGTATGGAAAAATTCGTCTGGTGGATTAGGAAGTAGCATCCATAAATGTATAATTTTTGATAAAATGAGAGATTTTAATACTGCTATCCTACCTATGGGTGTTAGTTGTCTTTTAGCCCAATTTTGAACAAGTGTTTTACATCTTCTAGTTTTTCTGAGTAATTTAAATGCGGACAGTTTTGTAGGTCATTTGTAAACCAGATTCCCAGGATTTTAAATTTTTGTGGATTCCATTCCATACCTAGATGCCTCATAAAAGGAACTGCTGAGTTGTTGTTTTTTTTGCTCCCCAACCAGATTACACTCGTTTTACCATGATTCATATTTAACCCAGATTTAGACCCAAATATATTTATTATTTCAATGCAAGTTTCCAACGATTTGTTGTCGCCTGCTAAAAGGATTTCTGTGTCATCTGCATACTGAGAGAGTTTGTGTTCAATATCATTAATAGTTATCCCATGTATATTTTTATTTTCACGGATCATTATAGCCAGTATTTCAGCACATAAAACGAATATATACGGAGACAATGGGTCTCCTTGTCTACAACCTCGTTCAATATCAAACCACTCAGAGACTTGACCATTGACTATAACACAAGCTCTGGTATTTCTATAAAATATGTCTATCCATTTACATATGCCATGTTGAAAGCCAAATGCCCTAAGTACTTTAAACATGAAATCCCAACTAACTGAGTCAAATGCTTTCTCAAAATCAATGTTCAACAAAAGTCCAGGTAATTGATGTTTTTCTAGATAAGCTATTGAGTCATAAATAAGTCTAATGTTGTCACCAATATATCTATTCCCTATGAAACCAGTTTGATCTTTATTAATAAGTTTAGGTAATACATTTTTTAAATGGTTAGCTATGCATGCTGATCCAACTTTATATACAACATTTAATAAAGTTATTTGTCTCCAATTCCTTATCAAATTTCTTGGTTTGTCTCCTTTAGGTATACATGTAATTAAACCTTGCCTTTGAACACAACTTAGTTCTCCCTATTTAAATCCAGCATTTAATGCTCTCACTACAAAAATACCCATTTTACCCCCAAAAGCACTTAAAGAACTCAGCAGTAAACCCATCTGTGCCAGGACTTTTATTATTTTTCATATTTTTTAATGCTAAAGATGTTTCTTCTAACCTAATTTCCCCTTCTAAATCCTTTGCTTCTTCAGCATCTAATTGTGGAACATGTATTACAAGACCATTTATTTGACAAGGCTCTATGATAGAGAGTTTATATAACCTTTCATAAAAGGTCTTAACTTCTTGCAAAATATCTTTCTGAGTGTTTGGGTATTACTATGCCTATCAGTTAGTGTAGCCATGTTTTTGTTTACAAAATGTCGTTTTTCTAGATTACAGAAGTAGCCTTACTTTTTCCCCTTCAGCTATCCATCTTGCTCTAGATCTTAAAAGCACCCCCTCTATTTTTTTCTCTCTTATACCTTTTAACTGTTCCTTCTTTGAATCTATATACTTTATATCTTCCTCATTTCTTCCCTCTCTCTTTTCAAGTTGCTGAATGTCTTTTATCAATTCAGATTCTTCTTCATTCGTTTCTTTCTTTTCATAGTGGCATAGGAGATAGTGCATGATCTGATTTTCATTAATAAAAAATCAAGGAATATGTCATCAGGGATTGTGAGATGCAGTTCCGATAGAGGAATTGTGTCTAATGTTTCTCTTGCATATGACTCGCTACATAATCTTCTAATACAGTTTTAATCTCCGTGTTAATTTCGTCTAGATATGATTTGTCTTTTAATAGAGATGAATTAAATTTCCAGAAGGTACTAGTTTAATTTTCTCGCAAAATTTTAGTTGTAAGAGAATCATAGAATGGTCTGTCCTATATCCGAAATCAATATCTGCATCTCTGACTAAAGAAACAACTTCATCTGAAATAAGAAAAAAGTCAAGTCCCGCCTGCTGAAATGGGTTATTTCTTCTCCAGGTGTACCTAGGACAATCCTGGTTTAGATCTCTCCAGATATCATTCAAGTCTAATTCATTTATCATGTATTCTACCGCATTCCTAGCTCTGGGATTATTGACATTTTTATGTTATAGTAATCCTTTGCTTTATTATTATTATTATACACAAGAGGGGGGACAGGGTAGCCTAGTGATCTGAACATTGCCCTTGCAATCTGATCACCAGATTCGGATTGATTCCCATTCGAGGGATTTTTCCCTAGAGTTAACATCAGTGCTGACTCCACTCTCCCCAAAAGTCCTAGGGATGAAACTATAAACCAGGCCCCCTGTGCAAACACATGCATAACATCTTGCACACACCTTGCACACACATTAAATCCAGTTCCGCTTTTCGTAAGAGTAGGCCATTGTGTGCCGGTGGGAACCAATGACAAGATTTATAAAACTGCATACACACGGGGACTAGATGTAAAAAAGCACACGAGTGCTTATTCCATTATCCTCGATATAAATGAATAAATAAACAAAATAAAACACACACACACACACACACACACACACACACACACACACACACACACACACACACACGTTTTGAAAATAAATATTCTTTGACTTGACTTTGACTTTAACGCATGCAGTACATGAAGAACCAGAAGAACACATCGACTTACCTACCGTCTGCTCACTAGTAGTCGGCCCGGTGCAATACACAGTTCGCTAGCCACCAATAAATCCTCAGTGCAGTGCCACACCAACACATACACACACATTCTCTCCTCCCCTCCCCCCCCCCCCCCCCCCCCCCCTCTCTCCCTCTCTCTCTCTCTCTCTCTCTCTCCTCCTCTCTCTCTCTCTCCTCTCTGCCCAAATACAACCCACTGAGCTATATGGTGCAGAAATTTGGGGTTTGAATGCAGCTGCAACGCATTGTGAATCAGTGCACTTCTTTGCTTTAAAGCAGTTCTTAGGCTTAGATAGACGAACGCCCAATGATCTTGTGTATAGTGAAACTAATAGATATCCTCTCTCTGTTAATGCTGCTGTAAGATGTATTAGATACTGGATTAAGATTCTACATATGGATGAGAACAGGCTACCTTTTAAATCTTACAAGATGCTTTATGATCTAGATTTGAAAGGGAAAAACAACTGGGCTACACAAATACGCACCTGTTTATGTGAACTTGGTTTTGGATTTGTTTGGCTCAGTCAAGGTGTTGGAAATTGTAGAGAATTTATAAACACTTTCAGACAAAGACTGATTGACTGCCGATGGCAGCAATGGAATGATCATATACAAACCAGTGAAAGGTATCAAATGTATAGACAATTTATAAGTACACATGATATTAAACCTTATTTAAAGCTTGATATGGACATACATTTGAAAAGAATTATGTCAAAGTTTAGGCTTGGTGTATCAGATATAAATGTTCATAAATTCAGATACAGAGGATATGATGTTGATGACCTCAGGTTACTATGCCTGTTATGTAAGCAAGCACCTGAAAATGAGGTGCATTTTGTGTTGTGCTGTCCAGTGTTAGAGGATGTTAGGCAGAGTTACATCCCTGTGAAATATAGAAAGCAGCCTAATTCATTTAGACTCTGTTTACTCATGGCATCAAGTCAGCCTGAGCTTGTGTGCAGCCTCACTCTATATTTGTGTAAAGCCTTTAGAATAAGAGATACTTTATTATCGTAAGTCATATTTTTGCTACTGTTTTTGTTGCTATACAATTCTGCTGTTTTCATTGCTGTTGTTTTTTATTCCACCAAAACACTAAGCAGTTTGGCAACCCCCTTCATGTATGGGCCAATGGCCTTTTTGTGAATAAACTTTTCGAGTTCGAGTTCGAGTTCGAGTTCGAGATCTCTCTCTCTCTCTCTCTCTCTCTCTCTCTCTCTCTCTCTCTCTCTCTCTCTCTCTCTCTCTCTCTCTGGGATGGGATAGCTCAGTGGTCAGAGCACTCGCTTACCTACAGCT
>CM060328.1:50535934-50558434 GCA_030674155.1 Stramonita haemastoma
CAAGCATTAAAAGTAGCTAAAACAAGCCCAACAAATAAAACGAATAAATTCAAAAGAAAACCTATAACAGAACATTAATAGCAGACCGAGAAATAACTTTAGCAATATCAACAATTTCTGGTCTACCAGTGAGTAAACCCACAGATTCCCTTTTCAGATCTATACCAGACTCTGTGTATAATGATGTCAATATAGGGCAATCAAAAAGAATGTGTTCACACAATAAAGGGTGAGAACAAGCACATACCACATTTTGGGAATACTTGGTTTTCCAGGAGTTTAAAGGCAGCTTAAATATTAACTTTAAAATGTGTCTTGGGCAAGACCCCAAATCTGAATTTTCTCGTGGATAAAGTTTATGCAGATAACTAATAATGAAATTATTTTATGAAAATCAAGTTTTAATGTACTTTCTGTCGTATTTCTCTTCGCACCCTGTTTAGCCAATTTATCTGCTGTTTCATTCCAAAACATACCTCAATCCAGCAAAATACTATTTCAATACCTCTAGACATAATGATATGTATCAAGTATCTTATATCAAATAATAGATCTTTCCTGATCTTTGAATTCCAGTGTGTGTGTGTGTGTGTGTGTGTGTGTGTGTGTGTGTGTGTGTGTGTGTTTTATTTCATTTATTTATTCTTTTACATCGAGGATAATGGAATAAGCATCCATAGTTTTTTTACATCCAGTCCCCGGGTGTATGCAGTTTTGTAAATGCCATCTGTTCCCACCGGCACACGATGGCCTACTCTTACGAAAAGCGGACAAGGATTTAACGTGTGGGCAAGATGTTCTGCGTGTGTTCGCACTGGGGGCCTCTGTTTGTAGTCTCATCCGAAGGACTTTTGGGGAGAGTGGAGTCGGCACTAATGTTAACACCAGGGGGAAAACCCCCTCCACAGGAATCGAACCCGGGTCTGTTCTGACCACTAGGCTACTCTTACTTGTGTGTGTGTGTGTGTATGTGTGTGTGTGTGTGTATGTGTGTGTGTGTGTGTGTGGAGAGAGAGAGAGAGAGAGAGAGAGTGTGTGTGTGTGTGAGTGGTGTGTGTGTGTGTGTGTGTGTGTGTGTGTGTGTGTGTGTGTGTGTGACAGTCAAAGTCAACATTTTATTTCCAGATGGTACATTAAGTAAGCAATAAATCTGCTTTTCTTTCATCTAGCCTTCTAGCAAAAAAACAACAACAAAAAACACCAAACAAACAAACAAAACAAAACGAAAAACCCCGCCTACACAAAAAAAACCCCAAACTAACAAAAATGAAGCAGGGAGTAAACAAGCAAAATAAACCAATAAAACCCCACCCAAAATATATATAATACTGGGGGGGGGGGGGGGGGTAAAATCTTGGGCTGAACAGCTGCCTTATGCTTCTAGTGATTTGTTTTCTCTGTCTTTAAAAGCTTGCCATGTTCCTAGTCTCTGGTACTCTAGAGCTTGGGCAGGCCTGGCTCCCGGTTGCTTTTCAGAATTATATAAGTTTTTTTGGGGGTGGTGGACTGAGGGGATGAAGTGGGAGGGAAGTGGGAGGACGTGGCTTTCTGCCACAGCCCCTAATTAGAGTATTTCCACTGGGCTATAATATACTCTCCACAACAACATAGTCTCGGGGGGGGGGGGGGGGGGATCAATAATGGCCTGTAACCATTTGCAGATTTGGGGTGGTTATTTTTCCGAACAGGGCAAATTATTGATTTTTTCCCAGGGAGTATGCTGTTGTTGAGAGTAGTTTATAGTCCCAGACACACACACACACACACACACACACACACACACACACACACACACACACACACACACACACACACAATCCCCATCCCCCCCTCAGCAAAAAAAAAAATTGGCACTCTTTCAAATTAAGTCATGTTTCAAATGAGTTTTCAAAAATCTTTATTGCTCCATGGAGATATTAAAAAGTACATTCAATTGCTCATTTCTTGCCCATCGTGTTCATCATCTGGATTACAGAATTCTCAGTATCACTATTTTTTTAAAATCACATACAATAAGCTAACTTCATTTTTGTCAAAGGCTCACACAGCAACAATATTTGTCTGTCATATGAGCGAAAAAATGTGTTAAGTGCATCACAAGTCAGGCCCAGCGCATCGGACTTCAGCATAGGAGAGAATTGTCACCTTTTAAGTCTTTCTGGGAAAAAAAAGAAAGAAAAGAAAGGGGGGGGGGGGAGAATGGACCAAGGCAGAAAACAGACAAGGCGACAGGACGAAAAGGATCAAGGCAGAAACATAGAGGGGGATAGAAAAGAGAGAACTCCGAGCATAGAGTTCCCTGGGGGTGATACTATTTTTTTATGCTGACTGCCCCCCCCCAGCCTCGGGCACATACCCACGAGAAATATAAAAAAGCTATCTATAACGCACGCACGCGCCGCGCGTGCGCGCCAGCCCACACACACACACACACACACACACACACACACACACACACACACAACACACACACACACACACACACCACACAAACTGTATACAAATTCCACAATACATTCCACAGTAAAAGACGCGTTATCGGAAGAAATCGAAGCAAAATTTGGTAGTCCATCAAGATAACACACTTTTCAGTATTTACATGAATTGTATCTTTCAACATATAGGTGTCAATGATTCTCCATATGTAACCAAAACAAATGGTGTGGTCCCAGGTGTGATGTATGCAGATGATCTTATATTGTTATCAACTACAAAATCAGGTCTCCAATCGAATCTGGATACAAATTGCACGAGTATTGCTTAAAATAAGGACTCCCACGTAAACAAAGAACAAAACCAATGTATAAGCTTCACAAAATCCCAATTCACTTCCAATGTGGACAAAACATAATTGAAACAACAGAAATATAAGTATCTAGGTACAGTTTTCCACCAGTCGGGCAAATTTCATGTGGCCCAGGAACACTTACAAAGTAACACATTTAATTTAGTAATTTAATGAAAGAGCGAGGGAGATACATTCAAATACCCCGAGAGTAAAAAATAAAATTAAGTGGTGTAACAAAATAGACGACGAGTATCACTTGCTTGATGTTTGTACACTATATGATGATTTAATAAGGAACATATCTAATATTGAAAATAAACAAATGACTGACTATAATAATGAGAATGTAAGTTTTAAAACAACGAGGACTATCTGATAGACATGATCAAATATGTCCATGATCTTTTTTTTTTGCAGAAGAGCCAGAGTATTGACAAATTCCATAAATCTAAGAATCTACATCTTCTAGACATGTTGAATGCGCTTATGTTTGGTGTGAAATAAGTCTCGATCTGACTTTGCTTCTGCCCCGGAATCTGATTCACACACACACACACACACACACACACACACACACACACACACTACACACACACACACACACACACACACACACACACGCACGTCCCTGGGGGGCGGGATAGCCTAGTGGTCAGAACATTGCGCTCGCAATTTTGACGACCCGGGTTCGATTCCCATTCGAGGGGATTTTTCCCCTGGAGTTAACATCAGTACTGACTCCACTTCCCCCAAAAGTCTTTCGGGTGAGACTATAAACCGAGGCCCCGTGTGCGAACGCACGCAGAACATCTTGCGCACACGTAAAATCCTGTTCCGCTTTTCGTAAGAGTAGGCCATCGTGTGCCGGTGGGAACAGATGACAAGATTTACAAAACTGCATACACATGGGGACTGGATGTAAAAATTAGCATATGAGAGCTTATTCCAATATCCTTGATATAAATAAATTAATAATTAATAAAAAAACACACACACACACACACACACACACACACACACCACGCACGCACGCGCACGCACACACACACACGATACCCCCCTCCCCCAACACACACACACACACATACAATAATGCATAAAAAGTACTACTACAAGAAAGACCAGTACCCTCTTGTTAAATAATTTGAATTCTAGCCCTAGACACATCAGTTTAATGTATCGCTTTCGTTTAAACGCTCTCCGCACGAAATATTGCAAAAATATTAAATGCTTATGCGGTGAACAAATCACAGTGAATCATTTACTTGTTCACTGTTCATTCGCTGGGCGCTCGGTTTTACAAAAGTTGGGCTATTGTCATTCTTCAAACAGCCCTTTTTCTCTAGAAAATATTTTGAACGACTTTTCGCTTCTTCGTGATTTTTCTGTTTGTCTATGTAATAGTCCAGTTGGGATTTACCTTTGATTGTTGTTAGCTGTTACTTGTAGTTAATTTCATTCTAGTTAAATGTTACATTTGAAATATTCTTTGTTATCTTTGTCTTTGTTTAACCTTCATTCTTTTTATGAGTCCACACTCACACACGCAGGCACACTCGCATGCACCCATGCATTACACACATTTTCTCTCTCCCTCCCCCTTCTGCCCCCCCCCCTCTCTCTCTCTCTCTCTCTCTCTCTCTCTCCCTCTCCCTCTCCCTCTCCCGCTCTCTATCTCTTCAAGCACATTCACTATACTGTCACTTTTTTTTCCCGTCTAATATCACTTAAGTGGAAAGACGTTAAATTGAAGAACCACACACACACACACACCACACACACACACACACACACACACACACACACACACACACACACACACACGATTAGCCTAGGGACGGATAGCCTAGTGGTCAGAACATTGCACTCGCAATTTGACGACCCGGGTTCGAGTCAGGTTGAGGAGATTTTTCTCCTGGAGTTAACATCAATGCTGACTCCACTCTCCCCAAAAGTCTTTCGGATGAGACTTTAAACCGAGGCACCGTGTGCGAACGCACGCAGAACATCTTGCACACACGTTCAATCCTGTTCCGCTTTTCGTAAGTGTAGACAATCGTGTGCCCGTGGGAACAGATGACATTTACAAAACTGCATGCACACGGGGACTGGATGTAAAAAAGCACTAGTGCTTAATCCATTATTTTCGATATAAAATAATAAATCCATGATACCTGGTAACACACATGGACAGCATTTAAGTAGAAATAGCTTCTTTTTTTCTTTTTTTTTAAAAAGCATGAACAGTAAGCAACAAAAGACACAAGAGGTAAATGTGTAAATAACTAACACAGACAGGTCACTCACCTCATCTCATAACACTAACATGACCACAGCTGATTGCACATACATAGTATTTGGTCAAACAGGTGTCCATCACGAAAGAGACAGCTAGCATAAAACAAAGTAACCACAACCCAAAATGACAACGAAAATGCAGAAACAAATGATGTACGTAACAGTGACTAACAAAAAATTTTTTTAAATCAACGCAGATATAAGACACAAAAATAAAAATACAGCAGTATGTAGAACTGTACCTTATCGACAGACTTTAGTTCTTAGTCACTGTCTGTTACATGTCCAATCTTCCAACCTTGACTTCACCATCCACCCACTCCCATTTCCATGCATTTTTGCATCCTCTGTCCCCATAAACATGAGTCCGATCGACAATTGTTATACTGCATATGCTAGCCATTTTGAAACTTTGCACACGACCCTCTATCACCTTTAGCTAATGAGTCAAGTGAGTGAGAACTGAAACCTTTGACGACACTCGCACCATTTGAGAATATCCAGTTTCGGGGTTTTTTCTCCAGATTTTTTTTCTGAGGTAACTTTTTTTTTTCATTGGAAATCTGCTTTAAAAAATCTTAAATTCGCGGAAATGTGGAGAATTCTATGCTCTGCATAATGCACACACTGGTTTACATATATACACCATGTCACAAAGACATAACTATTACCGTGTAACTTTTCTGGTGGTGTTGGCATGATCACAGCTGGCTAGCAGGGAGACCTTGCATAGTACCTGGCAAAACAGATGTGCTCAAAGTTAAAGACAGCCCCCCAAATATGACTCAACTTGCTAATGAAGTAGTACAATTGATGTACTCACAGTTAAAACAAACATGAACCAAAATTATTCATAAAATAGTGAAACACCTGTAATCACAAGTCAAAAATAGCATATAACAAAATGTATTGTAACTTATAATCAAGATAACTGACACATATACAAAGGCAAAAACAAATAACACAGAAAACAAAGAGAAAAAAACAAGTCATTATGAAACAGAAATGAAAAATAACCCAAACATGCAAAAAAGCTCACATGCTAAGTATGCAGAAGAATACCTCTGTGAAGACAGGATGCAGCTTGAGATGACTGTTCCTTGGCACTTGTTTCCAGCACTAAAGATCCTGAAAGCAGTAAATCATCATCAGTCACACTGAAAATGGTAAAAGTTTCATAAGCACAAACTATACAATTACATGGCCACAATACTTTCAAACTGATGAAGTTTATACTTGACCAGCATCCTTCACCCCCAAAAAAGATAGCGTAATGAATTCATCTTATAAATCATAAATAGACAAAACATACAAAAGTAATCTCTAATATACAACCTTATCTTATAAATATTAATTATACAACAAACACTGCTGGACACAGCTGTAGATCATGTGCCCAAGATCTCAAAACCACCAATGAACCTAAGGAAAGAATATCCCACTTTTCAGACTGCATAGTAATTTTATTCATAAACCATTTGAGTGACAGAGGACTCCTTTTCTTACCTGTCCTTGGTTCTCCTTCATGCTGGTATGCACACGGTCAGTACTCCTACTCCTACGTGTACTCCTTGGTAGCAGTTTCTCTGTGAACAAAGTAATTTTCCGCATGGCATTAAACATTTTCAAAATGAAATGCATGCCCCCCTTTCCAGAAAAATGGCAAAAGACAGGCAGAAATGGCAGATAACAGACAGAAATGGCAGATAACAGACAGAAATGGCAGATAAAAGACAGAAATGGCAGATAAAGACAGACAGAAATGGCAGATAACAGACAAGTGGCAGATAAAAGACAGAAATGGCAGATAAAGACAGACAGAAATGGCAGATAAAAAACAGACAAGAATGCAAGCCATCCTGGAATGACAGAAAAAACACACAGAGAAAAGGGGGCAGAATATAAACAACCTGAAAACTACAGTATTTAAATAACTTACACATATGCTCAAAGATCAGATGAGACAGAAAGATATATAAAAAAGGATTAATCTGTACCTAATGGAAACTACAGTGTTTAGATAACTTACAGATATGTAAAAAGATCAGACAAGACAGAAAGATATGAAAAAGAGGGTTAATCTGTACCTTACGGCTGAAGTGATGAAGAAGGCTTCTGATGGTGCTGGGCCTGTCTGAAACTGTCCGAACCTCATCTAGTTCCTGGTAAAAGAGATCATTATTCAGAAAAAAAACATACATACATAAAAGCTGCTGGTCCAGCTTTCAAACCAGAAAATGTCAGTACTGCTGTAAAAGGCTGAATACAGACCAGCCTGGAAAACAAACTGTTGCCTGCTGTAATGCTTCTGTCCCTCTGGATAACCATCTTGGTCAAGGGACTGATGATGATGATGATGATGATGATGATGATGATGATGATGATGATGATGATGATGATGACCATCTTGGTCAACAAACTGACGATGATGTTGATCATGATTATGACGACAATGATGATAATGTCCTTCAACCTCCTGCAAGACGTTTTCCCTGTTCCGTTTTGTTTGTTTATTATTTAGATGGGGAGTTTTGCACTTGGTTTGCCTGATTTGGATTTTGGGTGGGGTGTGGAGGGTTTTTCTTTTAGTTTAAGTTTCCTTTTTTGTTATTAGCATTCCATGAAGGGGATTTTTCCGTTATTGGTTTGGGATTTTTTGTTTGGTTTTATTTTTTGTTTTTAGGGTTGTCTCATTTTATTTCAGTTTATTATGTTTAGTTCAGTATATGTTAATGTTCCGTTTTCTTCTTTTTTTTCCCCATTTTGTTTGAATGGGTTAGTCTATTTTTTAAATTGTTTTTTTTAGTTCATCTCACAGGTTTATTAGTTCATCATCTGCCAAGCACCAGTTCAGTTGTTCTCACATCACTCATTCCAAACTTACCCCACAACAACTGTACCCAGGCAAATTCCAGTGTACCCAAAGCCTGAAGGTGACCTGGAGCTTTGTTTACATGCAGGACCAGAACACAGCCACGAACCTGAGGAGTCCTTGCAGTGTTTGTCTTTTTTCCCCCTCCCCCCTTTTCAACTTTCCATTTTTAGTTTTTTGTTTGCTTTGTTTTGCTTGTTACTGTTTTGAAGTGGCTTTCGAGTTTTGCACAAGTTCTCCGTTTGGGGTATTTTGGGTTTTTTTTCAATTTTCAGTTCTGTTTCCCCTTTTTAATCCATTGATTGGTTTATTTCCCTTTTTGATTTAAACCGTTTTTATTTCTATTTTGTCTGTCATTTGCAATGCACTGCCTTGCATTGCACTCCATTTGTTTTGGTTTAATTTACTTAACTTTGTGTAGACTCAACTCACTAACATAAAAAAAAATTGTCGTCTCTGCAGTAGCTCAGCCTTGAAAAACCTGAAAATTCGCAATCTCATGCACCAACTGTACAAGCATTGGATTAAAAGTATCACAATTCAACAGTCCAAGACCAGCATACCTTCTGGTCCCAGACACCAAGTCAAGAGAAGCCCTTCAAGTCTTTAGCACTGCTAAAGTATTTTTGTTTTATCATCCCTTCTCCATACCTCAACAGAGATCCTAAGAAAGAAATACATACAGTAAAGATGTCCTGAACTCTGCAGGACTGTAGTGCTAACACCTTCATCCTAGTGTCCTTTGGTGACAAGGTCCATCACAGCCAGCCAGTGTCTGTTGACAGAATAAACATGTGTGTCACTAATATGGCACTGAAATTATAAAAGCAGAGAGAGAGAATGAATGAATGAATGAATAACCTTTATTTTTCAAGGGTAACAGAGTAAGCATTTACATACTTTTTTTCATCCAGCCCTTGCCCTGATTAGGTAAAAAGAAAAAAAAAAACCCTACCACGACAGGAGAAAAGTCAACAAGCAAAGATGAAGCAGAAAGCAAAAACAAGGAAAAACATCACCATCACCAAGATCATAAAAAGGAGATAAGTAATCAACAAATACATAATTCCCATAAGGTACATTAGTACCTGTTTAAAACAAAAGAGATAATAATAATATGTATTCAACAAACACACAATCTCTAACCACTGGAGCATTCATGTCAAGAGATATATATACTGGTTATAGTCAAATCAAATAGATCAAGATTGAGAGGTGACAGCTGAGAAGAGAGCAGCCCCAACAAAAAAGATACATATTAAATAAAACATGGTGAATCTTTCTTACTTTAAAACAATAAAATGAAGAAAAGGAGAGAGAGAAAAACAAAAACAAAAAACAGCCTCCCACCTAAAACAAAACAAAAAAATAAAATCCCCCCCCCCAAGCTGGCAGAGAGAGACAGACAGAGAGAGAGACACAGAGAGAGAGAGAGAGAGAGAGAGAGAGGAGAGAGAGAGAGAGAGAGAGAGAGAGAGAGAGAGAGAGAGAATGTTATAAATTTGATCCAAAATGATCTCAATACAGAACATGACAAAATTTATACAATGCACCACACCACGATCAGAATGGGGCTAATTAATTTTTTATTTAATAATAGCTTATTTGAAAAATGAATATCACTTTGAATTTGGCTGGCAAACACTCCTATACCCAAAATCTCACCATGTCATTGATGAACCTGGGACTAGTAAGGAAAGTTAAAGGACAGTTTAAAAAAAAAAAATTAAGCCTGGAATTTGAAACTGGAAGCATGTAAATGGGTAGTGCCTCCATCTTCCATTGTCATTGTAGCCCTGTGACATTTTCAAATTCAATACCATGAAAAAAGGCGACTGAAAATAATTACCTTCTGATAGTATGTGTGCAGCCATCTGAGAACTTTGAAAAAAAAATGCAGTCTATAGCCTAACAACTAAAATTCACAAATTACTCCTTCAGCTGGCGTCAACCCCAACATTGAACTCGTGCTCACCTGCTAAGGGTACGCCATGTTAAGCGACCAAGAGGGATAACTCTATGTGTCTTCTCATTATTCCGACTGATCAACAATGCGCCAAGTTGCTGTGACGTCACTGGTTATAACTGCTTTTGTTCTGTACTATTTTTTTCCCCTTCTCCCCTCCAGGGGGTGATAGGGAGGGGGTGGGGTGTGGTAGAGCTGACAACCAATAAAAAAAATAATAATGAAATGTAGAAACTATCTCTTGTCATATAAAAAAAATCGATAATACAGTTGAAAACATGGGTACATTTTTCTATGTAAAAAAAAAAAAAAACACCTTGCCATTTATTTTATTTATTTATTTACTCTTTTATATCGAGGATAACAGAATAAGCAATCATGTGCTTTTTTTCATCCGGTCCCCCTGTGTATGCAGTTTTTGTAAATATTGTCATCTGTTCCCACCGGCACACGATGGCCTACTCTTACGAAAAGCGGAACAGGATTTAACGTGTGCGCAAGATGTTCTGCGTGCGTTCGCACACGGGGCCTCGGTTTAAAGTCTCATCCAAGGACTTTTGGGGAGAGTGGAGTCAGCACTGATGTTAACTCCAGGAAGAAAATTTCCTCAACCGGACTCGAACCCAGGTCTTCAAATTGCCAGCGCAATGTTCTGACCACTAGGCTATCCGGCCACAAAGGAATATGCTGATGAGCTCATGCCTCACTGAATTTCAGAAGGATTAAATATATGCCTCCAAAAAAAAAAAAGCCCTCTCTCTCCTCTCTCCTCTCTCTCTCTCTCTCTCTCTCTCTCTCTCTCTCTCTCTCTCTCTCTCTCTCTCTCTCTCTCTCTCCTGACAATGTCATGATGATAATCAGAGCTTGGGATGAGGCCTTGTACCTACAACTTTGTTGTCCTGCTGCCGTCAGACATGTTGGACAAGGCTGTCATCAGATCTGCCATTGTGCCGATGTCTGAACTGGATTGCAGGAGTGGTCTGAGCAATTCCTCAACAACGAACCTGTTAGTTAAGCCCTGACATTCTGGGAGTAATAAGACTGCTTTCCTCAAAGCAGCTTTATTTATCTATTTAATTATCTATTTATTCTTTTATACCGAGGAAAACGGAATAAGCACTCAAGTGCTTTTTTTTTTACATCTAGTCCCCGTGTGTATGCAGTTTTGTAAATATCACGTCCCCACCGGCACACAATGGCCTACTCTTACGAGAGGCGGAACAGGATTTAACGTGTGCTCAAGATGTTCAGCGTGCGTTCGCACACGGGGCCTCGGTTTATAGTTCATCCGAAGGACATTTGGGGGAAGTGGAGTCAGCACTGATGTGAACTCCAGGGGAAAAATCCCCTCGAACGGAACCGAATCGGGGTGGTCAAATTGCGAGCCAATGTTCTGACCACTAGGCTATCCCGTCCCACTTGGCAAGTCCATCATTGAAATAAACTGTGGATAAACAATGACCCCCAAATCCACTATTGAAATCATACATGTCATTTCCCAATAAACATTTTTTGCAACTGACGGAAAAATCTTAAACACACACACACACGCACGCACGCACGCACGCACGCACACCGCGCGCACACACACACACACACACACACACACACACACACACACACACACACACACACACACCAATACACACCACAGACACTCCCACGCACACACGGAAAAACTTTCACACACACAACATTATGTACAAAGAGAAATTCTCTCTCTCTCTCTCTCTCTCTCTCTCTCTCTCTCTCTCTCTCTCTCTCTCTCTCTCTCTCTCTCTCTCTCTCTCTCTCTCCTCTCTCTCTCTTCTCTCTCACACACACACACACACACACACACACACACACACACACACACACACACACACACACACACACACACACATTCTAGCCTTATCCCATCTTTTCTTACTTAGGCCTACTTTACTTACTTCGTCCCCTTGTAACTCTAGTGCATCAGGGGCAAAAGAGCTTTCTCTCTGCAGCAGGTTTGAAGGCCTTGGTGGGTGGAATGTTGTCGGTCTTCAGTGTTTCTTTCACACCCTCGATCCAGGTCTTCCTTGGTCTTCCTCTTGCCTTGCACCCGAACATCCTTGTGTTGTATGTGAGCTTTAGGCTACTGGCAAGCTGCTGAGGTGCCATACTGTCCTAGAATTATCAGTTCACACAAAACTTTCTGGGTGGAAGAATAAATTGTTCTTTCAATGAACAGCTTTCCGAGGCATAGGCTACCCACTCACACAGTCAATCCGCCATGAATGTTCGATGAAATGGTGTGCATTTTTAATAACCTAGGACTGTACTTCATAAAAGAAATACGACGAAAAGTGCCAATTATTGTACATTTTAGTCAACGTAAAGCACGCGTTGGATTGGCCTACTCCGGCGAGACACACAATCTGTCCCGAGAACAGCACTGCACTGGACCCCAGACGGCAAGAGAAAGAGAGCTAGACTGAGAACATGGAGGAGGACAGTGGAATGTGAGATGGAAGCCCTACACACCACTGGGTGTAGCCTAAAGGATAGATGATGATGATGATGATGATGATGAAAGCACGCGTACAAACCAAACGCTGGTCCGCCTGGGCTGTGAGCTAGCCTATTCCATTTGCCTAGTGGGACGGTCTTCTCAGAAGCTGGTCAGCTAAATTTAGAACGCCGCAGCGATGCCAGAAAAATGTGTAGGGTAGGGATAAACGATGCTTTATATTAAGAGTTGCCCAACATTCCCAACTTGGCCTCCAACAGATTTCAAACAAAGTCATTAAAAAAAAGTTTTACAATCCCTTGAAAAACCTAATACATATCACAAAACAAGGTATAGTCAAATTTACAGTACTCCACCATCGGACTATGCCTACTCTTACTACAGTAGGCCTATATGTAGGCCTACAGTTAGAGGTCGTAGCAGGGGACAGGATAGCTCAGTGGTCAGAGCACTCTCTTTCCCCCAGCCTAGGTTAAGCAGTATCCAGTGTGATTACCAAGTGGATCTATTATCTATCAATACCAGTACCAGTCAGGGGTCTGTCTTTTTATTTAATCTTTTCAAGGTTTCTTTGTGATTTTTTGAACGATTTTTATTCCTGTGATAGGTGATACACCGGAGATCTTGAGCGGACAGTCAAGCATTGATCACTTCATATTCTCTTTCCGAAAAAAGTTCCTGCTTTATTTTAGTCATGGTTTTTCGTTTATAATTACAGAAATAAAAGTTGTTAAATCCACAGAATTCCTGTGTGTGTGTGTGTGTGTTGTGTGGTGTGTGTGTGTGTGTGTGTGTGTGTGTGTGTGTGTGTGTGTGTGTGTGTGTGTGTGTGTGTGTGTATGTTCAGTTGCTTTAGATTTTGAATATTATTACGGTTGTCGCTGAATTTCAGCTTAAACATGGAGAAGGCTACAGTTTAAAATCTCATTCTATGTAGACTGAACGTGACCAGAACGAACCAATTTAAGAACAGCCACACCAACAGCAGAGCCAGCAGCAGCAGCAGCAGCGGCAGCAGCAGCAACAACAACAACAGCAACAACAACACCAATAAACTTGATGAGTAATTGTAGATAGGGTGTGTTTTATGTTTTTACCATTATGAAATGTCCAATTAGCTATTATTTTACTCATTTACACTTTTGCTCGCTTATAAGAAAGCACATTCAAAATAGTGTTCAGGTGCTTGGATATAAGAAAGCCCGCTTATAAGAAAACCTAAAATCGGGTCCCGACGACTTTCTTATAAGCGCGTCCCACTGTATTATTATTATTATTATTATTATTTTATTAATTTTATTATTATTATATTATTATTATTATTATTATTAATTATTGCCGTCAGATAAGTTGTGATTATTAATCATAGTCTCTTCACAGGGCAAGGGCCGGATAAAAAAAAGTATGTCAAAACTTATCTGTAACCCTTGGGAATAAAGACTCTCTCTCTTTTCTCTCTCTCTCTCTCTCTCTCTCTCTCTCTCTCTCTCTCTCTCTCTCTCCTCTCTCTCTTTCTAATTTTTCCCCTGGAGTTAAGATCAGAGCGGACTCCACTCCCCCAAAACTCCTTTGGATAAGGCTGTAAACCGAAGTCCGTGTGCGAACGCATGCAGACCAATTTGCGCTCATGTTATTCAATGTACCATCTGGAAATAAAAGTTTGACTTGACTTAAACCCGTTCCACTTTTCAGAAGAATAGGCTATTGTGTGCTGGTGGGAACGGATGACAAATTTTACAAAACTGCATACACACGAGGACTGGATGTAAAAAAAAAAAAAATAATAATAATAATAATAATTTTTTAAAAAAGCACAGGAGTGCTTAGTCCACTATCCTCGAAATTTAGAAAATAAATACAGAAATATCTCTTGGTTAGGCATTAAAGGGACACAACTCGTGCTGCTCATCGATTCCTAGTATCTTGATGGGTTATCTCCTCGTGCACTTCACATACGCACGTATTTAATTTTTTCTTTTTTTTCTTTTAAATCGAGGATAATGGGATAAGCACTCTTGTGCTTTTTTACATCCAATCCCCCTGTGTAAGCAGTTTTGTAAATGTCATCTGTTCCCACCGGCACACGATGGCCTACTCTTACGAAAAGCGGAACAGGATTTAACGTGTGCGCAAGATGTTCTGCGTGCGTTCGCACACGGGGCCTCCGTTCAAAGTCTCATCCGAAGGACTTTTGGGGAGAGCGGAGTTAGCACTGGTGTTAACCTATACATGTATGTGCAAGCTTGCAGACACATATGCTCAGACAGCAACTATTGCCATCTGTCATATAGGCGGAAAAGCGTTGGGCAAGACAGGCCCAGCACACCTGACATGGGAGAAAAAAAATCATTTGAAGTCTGTCTGGAAAGAAAAAAAGCAGGAGAATGGACCAAGAAGGCAAAAAAATAGACGAGAAGGTGACAAGAAGAAAAAGAACATGGTAAAAACAAAGAGAAGGATAGAAAAGAGGGAATTCATCGTATAGAATTTCCAGAAGGTGGGGATACTATCTATACTGACAGCATCTGCACAGGAAATGCCATAAAAGGCTTGTGACTAATATCCTGCACGTCTCGGCAATGGGGAAAAAGACGTTTGGTGGTTATTCGTATATCAAAAGTCACACACCATGGGATTCCCTCGCCTTTGAGTAAATTAAAGTAAAATGAGAGTGGCCTGTGTGCATCCTCGTGAGCACCGTTTCTTCCCTTTTGTTTTTGTCAGAAAAGGAGACTTTCTTCAGGTTAAGGTGAACCTGGAAACGTTTATTTTTATTATTATTATTATCATTATTTATCTATTCTTTTATATTGAGGATAATGGAATAAGCGCTCATTGGGTTGTTGTTGTTTTACATCCAGTCCCCGTGTGTATGTAGTTTTTGTAAATTTTGTCATCTGATCCCACCGGCACATAACGGCCTACTCTTCCGAAAAGCGGAACAGGATTTAACGTGTGTGCAAGATGTTCTGCGTGAGTTCGCACACGGGGCCTCGTTTCCTAGTCTCATCCGAAGGACTTTTGTAGAGAGTGGAGTCTGCACTGATGTTAATTCCACTGATGTTGTCGGTCTGAGTGTTCCATTCCTCTTGCCAGAGGGACTGCACATAACGTTAGCTTTTAGAGTTTAAATCTGTATATGGTACAGTGGACTTTGCAATCCTTTTCTGTGTGGTTCTCGTCGAGAGTTGGTCAACTGTCTCATTGCCCCGAAAGCCCTTATGCCCTGGGATCAATGTCAAAACAAAACAAAACTAAAAAGAAAGAAAGAAAGAAAGAAAGAGAAAGAAAAGAAAAGAAAGAAAGAGAAAGAAAGAAAGAAAGAAAGAGGAGTGAATGAAAGAAAGAAAAAAGATTGAATGAAAGAAAGAAAAGAGGTCAGGATAAAAGAGGAATAAAAAGGATTTAAAACCCCACAAAAACAAAAGAAAGAGGAAGCGAAATAAAGAACAAAGTGGCTTGTAAAACCCGAAAAACAATAGAAGAAGAGAAAGAAGGAAAAGCAAGCAAGCAAGAAAAAAAAGGAAAGAAAGCGTGAAGTGATGAGTAAATGATACTAAATGGAACATGAAGGATCACACAAGTTTTCATTTTATGAAACGCGTTTTTACAAAAATAAATACCAGAACAAACAACGTTTAAGCTTCGAAACTATTTAATGAAATTCACACTTAAAAAAAAAAAAAAAAAAAAAAAAGAACAACTATAAAAAAAGACCGCATTTCTATGTTTCAAAATTCACTACACACACGTGCGATTATGAAATTTTAAAAAGTATATACTTTACAGTCCGAGACATTAAACATAAAAATATTTTAAAAACACTGTTAACTTGTGTCTTAAATAAATGTCAATATTTACACACCCGCGCAGGGGCCTGGATGAAAAAAAATTACAAAATTGCAAACACACGGGAACTTGATGTAAAAAAGCACCCAGTTCTTATTCCATTATCCTCGAAATAAAAGAACAGAATACGTCTGAAAAATAAATAACACAACACACACACACACACACACACCCCACACACACACACACACACACACACACACACACACACACACACACACTTTTTTAAAGTATAGGTTCTAGATCTCTGCCATTGCTTGTAAAAATTTGGAATACCACAAGGGTGACGCTCCACCATGAAATGAGTCGCTTAGTACCAAATCCACTTTTCGGCTAGGAGCCATTAAAGACAGGTGGGGGTCAAGTTGTCGATTTTGAGATTTTGATTGATTATAAAACTATAGCCATTATTCTACCCTGTACTGAAATATAAAGACATCGTTTTGTTTCCTTGTGCTTTTACACGTGTTTCAAAAATACCCAAACACTCATTCTGACTACCGTTTATTATGCTAAACTTGTCCATTTCTCATTTTCTGGTCTAACATTTCAACTTGTCATACCTTTTCATAGAATTGTACTATTTTTAGTCTTTTTTGGCATTGTATAGCCGTTTTATTGCAGATTCATAACAGTCAATAACTACAAAATGACCTCCGGTGCAATGCGACTCATTATGTTGTGGAGTGTCATTGTAGGATCAGTATTGATACCACTTCTTTTTCATATGCATGAATGATTTCTTACTTTATGTTGAGTGTTTGTGTGAAAAGTTTACTGATGGTATCTAAAGAATACCTATTTATTTTTAAACTATAAAATTGTAAGCAAACAAAAAATCATGCCGACGAATCTTGACAGTTTTGGTGAAAGAACAGACCTAAATCACATGCTACTGAATTTTCACCGAGACAAAGTGTGTTTTGCGACCACAGGACAGAAGCAATAGAAACGTGGTTAGCGCCTTGGATTTCGGACTGGAGGTTCGAGTCCCATAAGAGTCCACAGGGATTTTTCGGACTCCGGCCGGCTCCTACCCAGAGTGAGTGTGCTGTGGGTGCAGTAGGGAGACTGGGACCACACAGTCGAGCTTCATCCACTTCACGGATATGACTTTATGAGTGTTGCTCAAATCACATGACCAATACTGCTGGTGTCTGTATCTCTCGGCCCAGTAGAGTACAACCCTGTCAAGTAGTCTCAAAGCAGATGCACTTTCACAGCAGCATCATTACATCATCCTCATCACCATTGATCATCATGCAATAATAACGATTGCCTCCAATTCGGTAGCCCCCGTTGCTCTGGTCTCATGGTGACCTCAGATTCAGTTTACCCATGCACTTCTGTGCCTGTGGTGAGTTTGTGTCAAAGCCTTGGGGGTGGGGTTCGCGGGAGACGATCGTTGGAGGGACGTTATGGTGTTCGCCACCTCGGGTGGGCGACTCACTCAGTCTGGCTCCGCAATTGAGCTAATACTGTCGTTAGTAGGGGGCTTAGTAGGTGGTGTCCTGCGGATGTTAGCTCAGAACAGGTACCACTGAACACCACCAAAGTGACCCAGCAGAAGTGCATGGCCCCTCTGGCTGGTGGCCTCATGGCGGCCTAATATTGATGGGCTTCCTGTCGACTCCCGGTCCCGGGGGTGAAACATAACGAATCTGGGTATGGCTGTGGCGGGGAAATTGGATCGAGCGGCGTGGGAACAGCCGGACAGTGACGTTACAGAAAATGAGGCAGCAAAAAAAAAAGGAATAAAAAATATATTTTCCCTTCGAATCAATACACGTAAAATATCGAAGAATTGGATTCAAACAAGGTGGAAGTGAAGACACTAACGATCTATCTTGGTTAGAACGCATATCTGCACATGCCCATGCACACTCACGCACACTCATAAACATTTGCAAACGGTGTATAAAATATATACAATCTTTCGCCATACTTTAGCAAGTGAAACTTGGGTAGGTATATTGGCTGAAATTGAAGTCAAGCACACATACAATTAAAAAAAAGACTGATCAAATGACTTCTCCTTGAACTCCTTGGGAAGTTAACGAAACACTGGACTGAAGTCTTCATGAAGTCAGTCTTAGGCAAGATAAACTGGCGGAGCCCATCCCTCTCCAAGTTGCAGACTGCATGCGTATGTAGGTGCCGTACGACATTCATTGCACTGGTGACAAAACATCCAAATCTTTAACATCACTTTCCCTCTGCCCTGGATTTTTTTCTTTCATAATTCACCCATTCTTTTTAAAATAACTCGGAATAAATTTTCAAAATAACCTTTGCTTCGCCTGCCTCGTAACTAAATCTGCTGTTAGCCTATGAATTTCTCTCATTATTCACCCATTCTCTGTAAAAAAAAAAAAATAAAAAAAACAACCTCAGAATAAATTTTCAAAATAACCTTTGCTTCGCCTCGTAACTAAATTTCCTGTTAGCCTATGAATATCGCCACATCAAAACTGAAATTCACTTTTATCTTTTCTCAAGCAAATGTCCCCTTCCCGATTTAGTCAAAATGAGATGGCCCATTTCTGCAAAGATGTCCTCTCTTTTCTGAATTTGGCTGGGGGAGGAGACGGATGCAGGGGGTTTGGGTTTGGTGAAATGATAGGCCCTGGCCTCGCGCCAGTCAAAGGGGGCTGGAGGAGGTCCGTGGTGAAGGATGTCCTGCTGGTACCCCTCCTGCCATGTGGGGTGACAGTTGCCTTTGAAGCAGATCACCTGAAACCACAGCCATAGAACTGTCAAACATTTTTTTTTAATGAAACCGATTTCAGAACATCAGTCAAATCAAAATTTATCAACAATCAAATCAAAAATGTCAATGAAATCAAAAACATTAATTTAAATGAAAAGCAGCAATCAAATCGAAAGCTTCATAAATTAAAACCTTCAATGGAATCAAACATCGAATCAAAAGCGTCAAAGAATTTAATTTTAATCAATCACATCAAATGGTGAATGGTTTTTTTTTTAACCAATCAAATCTAAAACATCAAAATAAAACCATCGTTGAAATCAAATATCCATCAGTAGCACCAGTCACATCAAAACATCTTCAATGTTCTCTAAGAATATCACAGGGTGTACTCTCATGCCTTACCTTTTGCATTACATATCAATTTCTAGAATCAAAATAAACTATTGGCACCAGGTGCGTTAGCCTTGTGGTCGATTATTAACGTGATCTGACTGCAATTACAGGTGCAGGGTCAAGTTTCCACTGAGATGTCCGTTCAAGGGGAGTTTTACCCTGGAGTTTACACTGCAACCTACTCCATTCCCTCCTTTGAATAAAACAAGAAAGCAAGATCCTGTGGGCGAACACATGCGCTTGGCATCTCATGTACACCTTTTGTTTCGTTCGTGGGTGCGGCTAGAGCTCCGAGGGTTTACCAATGGGAGACTTTACCTATGCAATAATTCTTCCCCTGTATGAAAGTAGCTGCATTCCGACTTCAGGGATGTATACTGGGTACTTTCCTGTTTCCATAACCCACTGAACGCTGACTCGAATTACAGGGTCTTTAACATGCATATATTTTGATTTTTTGATGTGTATGTACGCGAAAGGAATGGTGGCACTGGCATGTCTGCACTTGAAGTTGACCAGGGAGATAGTAAAAATATTCACCTTTAATCCACTAGAAGGTGCCGAGATTGGAACCCAGGACTTCATGGATCCGTGGGATTGAAGTTGAGCAGTCTTACCACTGGGCTATAGTGTCTTTCATGCACACTTAACAACTCACAGTAGCTGAGGAAGTCAACTATGGCCAATCACGGGTAAGCACGACTTTGTACAGAGATAGGCTGGTACTCCAGTACTGCATTCATAGTGAATGGTGCTATCTATGGCTGTTTCACAGATACTGCATTCATAATGAATGATGCTATCTATGGCTGTTTCACAGTTACTGCGTTCATAGTGAATGATGCTATCCATGGCTGTTTGACAGTTACTGCGTTCATAGTGAATGATGCTATCTAGGGCTGTTTGACAGTTACTGCGTTCATAGTGAATGATGCTATCTAGGGCTGTTTCACAGTTACTGCATTCATAGTGAATGATGCTATCTAGGGCTGTTTGACAGTTATTGCGTTCACAGTGAATGATGCTATCCATGGCTGTTTCACAGTTACTGCGTTCATAGTGAATGATGCTATCCATGGCTGTTTCACAGTTACTTGTTTCTTTTCTTACGTTATCTCCTTGGGGGGGGGATGTTTGGAGCACTGCTTTGATTTTTCAAGCACTGTATCTTGGTTAAGATGACCCTGCTGGAGCCTATGTCATTCCAGGTAGTAGGCTGTGAACTAAGAATGTGAGTGTCATTGATGCCATTGGCCATAACTTCCCTCATTCCTAAGACACATAAATGGCTTTATCTTTATCAAAATATGTGTTTGCGTATGGATTCTTGAATCCATGAAGGTCAGTTCCTAAGTAAAATATAATTTACTGACAGGTACACACATTGGTAGGAATCATATGGATGAGACAACTTACTGCTGCTTAGTGCTTTGTCACTGCAACACCAAAACAAAATAAACACACACGATCTAATTGACGCATCACCTTGAATTACCGTTATACTCTCTAACCAAGTACACCTTCTGCCTCTAACAGACTTTAGAAACTCTTCCTACCTGCAAATGATCATCTATATACAAGGACTCTGGGTGGGCCTCGTATATCCTGTAGGGCATCAGGATTCCGTTGTAATGCCAACTCCAGTCCAGATAACGCCGCAGGCTGGCCAGGAAGTGACGTAGCCAAGGGGAGTCCCTCTGAGACATGAGGACACCGGTGTTGAAGGCGGCAGGCCACTCTCCCCTGCTGGGCCAGTCCGGACAGGCCACGGTGGGGTAGCGGAGGAGATGGTCGGGTATGGGGCTCACCCAGAACACGTCCCCGTCCATGTATACACCCCCGTAAGTGCGGAGAATGTGTGCTCTGAGCGGGAGAATGAACAGAAGGTTATGTAGTTTAGTTGATTGGTAAATAAACCATTGGGATAGCTCAGTGGCCAGAGCACTTACTTTCCCCAAGCTAATGAGGTTAAGCAGCACTGAGCGTGGTTACCAAGTGGATGGGTGACTGTTTGCATGCCATGGCTTCGGTATAATCTCACAGTTCACCCAGCTGTAAATGGGTACCTGCCCTCTTTAGGGTTTGGGAAGGTAAAACAGCAAGGGAGAGGAGATGGGCGCTGCTCTGAATAATACTGGCCCCTGGAGAAGCTGAGCTCTCTGACACCTCACTCCCTAATGACCGCATAGGTTATGGGAACACCTTTACCTTTAAATAAACCACACACACATGCACACTATTCCACTAATCCCTTAACAGGAGCCGTCATGTGGACGCTGCACTGACCAAGAACACCAGCTTTCTCAAAATGTGGCATTCATGCGTCAATGCCTGGGTCTCAACAAAGCTCGTTTGAAAAGAACAGACACATTCCTAGATACTGACAAACAGAAGCTTCTTTCTTCTACTTCTGCGAAGACTCAGACAGCAGCTACATAGGCCCTGACAAATGCTGTGGTAAGCTGAAGGCCCTCCAGGGGTCTGAAGAGCTTGTCCCTGGTCAGCAGGTCAGTACGCCACTGGTGATATCACGGGCACTGGGGCCGCTTAAATATCTCTCTTCCCGAAGTTGGAATGCAACTATTTTAATGGCGAGCAGTCCCATACGCAAAATCTCATCACTGGTGAACCTTGAAGCTCTAGCCCAAGAACATTAAAAACAATATCTGTCTGGCGACATTTTTAGATGTTTTCATATATGGTTGATTGACCAATTACCCAGTGGTTAAGAGCGTTTCATTTCAATCCCATGGGTCAATGAAGTCGTGGGTTTGAATCTCCGCGGCGTCAGGTAAATTAAGGGTTGGGATTTTTACAATCTCTCGTGTCAACTCCAAGTGCAGACCTGCCAGTGCTGTAATTCCCTCCATGTATGTATACACATGCAGGAGATCAAATATGCAGGTAAAAAGATCCCATAATTCATGTCAGCATTCGGAGGGATGCGGTAACCCCAACATTTCCAGCGTACATCCCTGAAGTCAGAAAACGGATACGTTATGGTGACCAAACTCGGTCACATAATACAAAATCTCACCATTGGTGGACCTCAGATTTCTAGCTGAGAAACAAACAATAATATCTGAATACACTGAAATTGGATCCCAGCTACCTTACTGGTGACAAACTG
>CM060328.1:50560934-50588434 GCA_030674155.1 Stramonita haemastoma
ATTGAAGAAGATGCAAATACTCCAGCTTTGTTTCCTCGTTGAAGCTCCGCTGTGCAAAAACAAACCCAGGCAAGTTATCTTCCGTCTTACTAAACCAAAATGGTTGCTGGGAAATTTCTTTGGGGAATCTCGTCAAAATCACGTTTGGAGCGATATACAGGCCGCCATTTTTGGGAGAGCAGATCTAAGACTGTGGCTGACAGTTGTTCGGGATGGCAGCCATCTTTGTGATGTGGCGCTAGACTTCGGATCTCCAGACTGGCAAATGACTGCTTCAGTTCCTGAAAAACACAACAGCTGCTCGTTGATTTGTTGTCAGTTGTTGTTGCTGATGTTGTGTTGCTGCTATAATTAGCATCATAGTCATCATCATCATCATCATCATCATCGTCATCATCATCATCTTCGTCGTCATCAACATCGTCGTCATCATCATTATCATTACCATCACGAGCATTATCATTATTCTTACCATTATGGTCATCATTGTTATTGTAAAATTGGTAATATTAGTGGTGCACACATAACACACACACACACACACACACACACACACACACACACACACACACACACACACACACACACACACACACACATGTGATTGTGATCTGTGACCCCGCAGGAATCTCGGTCAAGAGGATTTTTCGTCTGGAGTTAACACCAGTGCCGACTTCACCCAAAATCCTTTGGATGAGACTGTAAACCGAGGTTCCGTGCGCGAACACAGGTAGAACATCTTGCACTCATGTTAAAACCTGTTCTGATTTTCCCTAGAGTAGGCCATTGTGTGCCGGTAGGAACAGATGACAACATTTACAAAACTGCACCCACAGGGAACTGGGTGTAAAAAAAAAAAGCACTTTAGTGCTTATTCCATTATCCCAAATAAAAGAATCACACACACACACACACACACACACACACCACACACACACACACACACACACACCACACACACACACACACACACACACACACACACACACACACACACACACACACACACACACACACACATTCACACACACTCACTCTCTCTCCCTCTCTCTCTCGGAGTTGGTCACGAGAGGCGAAGGGGACAGGGCGTACATTTTCTGTGAGCTACAGTAAAACTCGTAATTCATACAAAAATGCCAGTTACTGGACTTCCAGCGGCTGTGGAGAGGACCTTAGGCGCCCTGCTGACTGACAATGCAGTCTCCAGCTGGAAAGTGGCAGGAGAAGGGAACAGCGTGGTTTTTGTCTTGCGACTTAAACCAGTGGACACAGCAGTGTCAACCAACATGGCGGATCCAACAGTGAATCGCAGCACACAAGTACAATACTATAGGAAAAAATCCTACTCCCAAACCCGCAGGGATTTGGAACGCTCTCGAAAGCATAAAGAGAAGCAGGCAAGTGTTGTGTGTGAAAGTGACTGTGTCTTCAGTGCCTCGAGTCCACCTGACAAAAGTGTAGAACAGCAGAATGCAGCATGCGCAGATACGCATAGAGTAGACCTACCAACAGCACACACACAGGACATCAACACAAAAACATCAGTTAAGTTGCTATCATTGGTTGATTTAGAACCTCCCTGTATGTCTGATTGTAGTGACTGTGCTGATATGTGTGTTTTGCAGCCTGAGGTGAACGATGATAATATTGTTGGTGCATTCGACAAAGGAAATGTCAAACAGTATGTGGCTACTCTAACTGATAGATCAGTACAGAAAAGGCTGAGAGACAGACAAAGAAATACACACTTTAGAAAATCTGTCCTACATCATTCAGATGGTGAATTTGTGACCTGTGAGTCAGATGACATTGTGATCCAGCTCGCATGCCAACCAGACACTGAGCCAGTATGTGTGTACTGGTTTGTCAAACAGCAAGAGAAAAACATGTTAAAAGAGGAAGGTGTCAAACTCGCCAGTTTGCGGAATGGGAAGCGAATCCAGAACACACTACACATGGAGACCCTTTCGCGGCTTCAATGGACTTGGCGACACTTAGAGAACTATTACATCGATGCCTAGGCTAGTGTCTTGGCTAGCCTAGGCGGAGGGTTGTGACAATGACTGGACGAAAGAAAGGCTCGGAATGCCGTAACATATCGGGACTGTAAAGAGTGTTGTGTCTCAATGTACATTACAAATCAATGCTGTGGTTTCCATGGCATGGAATGGTGTTGTGTGTCAGCTTAAAGCAATTATCCGGTTAACCCCCTTCATGTATGGGCCAGTGGCCTTTTTTCATGAATAAACCTTTAGAGTTCGAGTTCTCTCTCTCTCTCTCTCTCTCTCTCTCTCTCTCTCTCTCTCTCTCTCTCTCTCTCTCTCTCTCTCTCTCTCATATCCTGATAATCTCCAGAAATATTTAAGATATATCAAAACAAAAACGAAAAAATAAACAATAGCGGTCTTTAAAAAAAAAGCACATAAAATAGGTAGAGGTGTCTCAGAGGACTGACCCAAAACCAGGCATGGTACCAAAGCCGGTCTGCCACGGGCAGGTGAGAGTAGTGGAAGATGACCTTGAGCGGATGCAACAGACGCAGGACGCTGAGAATGGTCAGGTAGTGTTCAAAGCGGAACACCTGATTCTGCCCGCACCACACGAAGTGCGCTGTGGAGGGCATCTGAAAAATCATGCGCGCACACACACACACACACACACACACACACACACACACACACACACACACACACACACACACACACACGCACGCACGCACGCACGCACGCACGCACGCACGCACGCAGCACGCACGCACCACACACACACACACCACACACACACAGGACACGTCATCTTAAAGGGATGGTTCTCCCCGGGGGACGGGATAGCCTAGTGGTCAGAACATTGCGCTGCAATTTGACAACCCCTGTTCGATTCCCGTTCGAGCAGATTTTTTCCCTGGAGTTCACATCAATACTGACTCCACTCCCCCCAAAAGTCTTTCGGATGACACTGTAAACCGAGGCCCCGTGTGCGAACGCACGCAGAACATCTTGCACGCACGTTAAGTCCTGTTCCGCTTTTTATAAGAGTAGGCCATCGTGTGCCGGTGGGAACAAATGACAATATTTACAAAACTGCATACTTGATGTAAAAAAGCACATGAGTGCTTATTCCATTAACCGCGATATAAACACACATACATACGCACGCACGCACCAACGAACACATGCACGCACCAACACACCCCCCTCCCCCCCCACACACACACATACATACCCCCCCCACCACCCGCCCACCATACAACAACCCCCCCCCCCCCACACCCACACCCACACTTCACACACACATTCTCACCATCTCTGGTGTTACGCTGTCCTCTCGCGAAATTTCCCACCACTCTTCTTGTCTGTACACATCACGAAACAAAGGCAGATGCTCCATCAGTTGGGAAGCATCCAAACTCTGCAGTGACGTCTTGGAGGTTTGGGCAGGCCTGATAATGATCTTCTTGAGACTGGGCATCTCAAAGGATCCTGGGACACTCTGCTTGTCTTTGACCTGGTAGAGGAGGAAGAGGAGGAAGAGGAGAGAGATGAGGATGACATTCAACTTGCCCGAAGAGAAGTGTCTGGGACAGCTCTTGAGACGTGAAAAGATCCGGCTGATTTCTCGAGTCACAGAACCCATGGTTCCTAGGAGTAAGACTGCTCTTCGTTGATGATTCTTGAAGCGTATGCTGAAAAATGGAATAAAAAGAAAATCCACTTTACACTGTGAACATACTGACGTCTAACAGTGTCTTATAACCTATGTAGTGATAAGGGAGCGAGGTATCAGAGACCTCAGCTTCTCTAGAGGCCAGCATATTGAAGGTGGTGTCCATCTCCTCTCCCTCGCTGCTTTACCTTCCCTGACCCTAAAGAGGACCGTTTCCAATTTACAGCTGGGTGAAATGGGAAACTATACTGAAGCCAAGGGGCGCAAACAGCCAGCCATCCACTTGGTAAACACGCGCGATGCTGCTTAAAGCATTGGCTTGGGGCAAACGAGTGCTTGATGTTTACCACCTGCCATATGAGACGACTAACACTTTCATCGCTGTTGGGCACATAGATCTATAACTTATATAAGCTTTTAGCTTCTTGTTGCTCTATTGTAATCGTGTGTGTGTGTGTGTGTGTGTGTGTGTGTGTGTGTGTGTGTGTGTGTGTGTGTGTGGTGCGTGCGTGCGTGCGTGCGTGCGTGCGTGCGTGCGTCAAGTCAAAGTCAAAGTCAAAGTCAAACTTTTATTTCCAGATGGTACATTGAGTAAGCAGTCCAATTGCTTTTTTTCATCAAGCCATCCATCTAAAAAAAAAAAAAAAAAAAAAAAAAAAAAAGGAGAAAAAAGAGAGAATAATCATATTTGAACAAGGAAAAACTTAAAGAAGATATGTGGTACAAATGAAAAGATTAAAAATGAACTTGAAAAATATGCACACCAAAAGAAGAAACTACACACACACACACACACACACACACACACACACACACACACACACATATATATATATATATATATATATTATATTATATATATATAATATATATATTATATATCACACAAGGAAAATAATGCATGGTTCCTTAAAAATCGTTTTACACACACACATACAAACCTATATCCATTCCCTCCTCCAAAACAAGTACGGTGCATACAAAGAAAAACAATACATTACAAAGCAATGGATTCAAAGCAGAAAGGAAAGACAATCACATTAATTGCCTTCCTTTTTCTCAGTCCTTCACTCCCAAACACTTGTGTTTATAGATTTACACAAAACATGTCAGCGTTCTAACAAATAAGTGCATTCAGGTACATAAAAAAATCGCAACTAACTTGAGCACCAGCTCATCAATTGTATAATTAAAAAATCAATCAATAATTTTTTTTTAATTAAAAAAAAATAATAATAAAAATAATATATATATAACAAACAAACAAACAAACAAACGAACAAAAAATTTAAAAACAAAACAAAAAACAAAAACAAAAAAAAAACCAAACAACAAAAAATAATCCCACAAAAGGCACATACAAAAAAAAAAAGCAAAAAAAAAAAGCAACATTTCCTATAACTAAATATCTCATGTACTGTATCAACACACACACACACACACACACACACACACACACACACACACACAACACACACACACACACACACACACACACACACCAGAACAAACATCCAAACCAAAGAGAAATCAAACAGATAAAATCAGGCCACCCCCCCCCCCCTATAAAATGTTAAAGCCTAACCAAACAACATCAGCATCAACAACAACAATAACCACACACCAACTCACTCACACACACACACACACACACACACACACACACACACACACACACACACACACACACACACACACACACACACACACACAGAGTAAAATCAACCATCAAGGTCTAATATCTTATCAAGTCATCAGCAGATCAGTATCCCTTAAAAGTAACATCAAGAGATGAATATAAATGACCATATAAACTGTGGTCATACCATATTTATAATGATAATAATGACTATCAGTGATACATTCATCTCTCTGTCCCTCGCACACATGCTACATGTAACATTTTTAATTCAGTTGTAACACTAGGCCACAATACAAGTACGTTGGAATGAAACAGTAAAGAGTGATGTTATATCACAAGCAAATGTACACGTTTACAAGTCTTGTTCTATACACTTATCTATGAAATATTTTTTTAGATGTGCTTTAAAATTGTCTTTGTTTTTGATACATTTCAAATTTTTTGGTAGCTTATTCCATAGGTCGCTACCTGAACATAGTAGGCTTGATTTATATAGATTATTTCTGGGTCTTGGAAATGTTAGCAAATGGTTGTGTCTGTGTTGATTGATTTTGAAAGTATTGGTAATCTTGGGAGGTGCAGTTTGGTTAACAACTTTTTGCATAAACATGGCTTTATTGAAGGAAAGTCTGTTTCGAAAAGTCAGGACGTTTATTTTCTTATAATCCTCAACTGTCAGGGTACTTGATTTTAACAGGACAAGTTTTACTGCTCTTTTATATAAACGATGAATGAATTTCAAGTTCGTTTCACTACAGGTATCCCATATAGTTGATGCATAGTCAATAATAGGTAGAATATGACAACAAAAAAAACAGTTTTCGAGAGTGATGATTCAAAAAGTGTTTGATTTTCGATAATTGACGTAACCTGTGAGCAATGCGCTTTCCTAGTGACACAATGTGATCAGTCCAAGTCATATTTTTGTCAATGGTGACACCTAAAAGTTTATGAGAGTCAACTTCTTCAATTATTCTGCTATCAAGTAACAGAGGTAGGAACTTATCTCTCATTTTTTGTCTTTTCTGTCTTGCTGATACATACATACACTTTTTTTGTGCATTTAAGGACATATGGTTTAACTGAGTCCAAGTAATCAATTTGTTAATGCTAAATTGAAGTTTGCGAGATAAGCTGCAAGGGTCTGAATCACTACAAAGTAGAGTGGTATCGTCAGCAAACATTTCACAGCTACATTGAATAAAACAGGGTAAGTCATTTACAAAGATTGAAAACAAGAGAGGTCCCAATACTGAGCCTTGTGGTACCCCATAGCTAATAGGTAGTAGTGCTGATGTTTGATTATTAACAGTTACGAGCTGTTGCCTATTTGACAGAAAACTTTTTAGAAGCTGAATAATTTCAGGTGTCAGTTTGTACATTTCTAATTTGCGTAATAACAGAGAATGATCAATCACATCAAATGCTTTTTCAAAGTCAACAAAAAGGAGTCCTGTAAATTTATTGTTATTTATGTTGTGTAAGAGACTTTCAGTAAGCTGAGTTAGAGTAGTGTGGCAGGAATAGTTTTTACGAAACCCCGATTGATCTTCATTTATTAGACTGTTGTTAATAAAGTAAGAACTTAGCGATGTTTGTATGTGTTTTTCTATGGGTTTAGATAATATTGAGAGAATTGAAATTGGCCTATAATTCGAAGGAGAAGAGTATTCCCCTGATTTATGTACTGGAAAGATTTTTGCTTGTTTAAACTTGAGAGGAAAACACCTTTTTTCAATACACAAGTTGTATAGATATGTTAGTGTTTCAGCAATGACTGGACTAGATAGTTTTATTATCCGTCCATCCAAATTGTCTAAATCACGTATCCTTGAATTTGTTTGTAATTTTAGACTATTTAAATACATCAAAGATTGCCATTGGCTGGAGATCGAATGGAATTTTAATGTGTTTAGAATTAACATGTTGTTCTAAGTAAATAAGATCATTTTCGCTTGACTTGTCGCATGTTATAACTTTATCAGCTACATTTGAAAAATGGTTGTTTAATTCATCAGCTGACATTTCTTTAATGGATTGTTGGCTCTTTGAAATATGTTTATTACATAATGTATTAATGGCTTTCCAAATTTGGCGAGAGTCAGTTGTGGTAGTTAACAACTGTTGGAAGTAGTTTCTCTTCGATCTGCGTTTTAGAGAATTTACTTTATTTCTTTGTTCTCTAAATTGGTCATTTGTGCCATGGGTTTTCAGATAGTTTCGTAGGTTTATCTCGGAATCTATGTCCTTTGTTATCCAAGGAGGTTTCATTTTTTCTTTAACTCTTTTTCTTATGAAGGGAGCATGTTTGTCATACACTGAGATAAATGTATTAACCCAAAAATCAGCAGCTTCATTGGGATCTCTTATTTGATAAATATCATGTAAAGGTGAATTCATCAAGTCTGAAAGAAAATGTTTCTCACTAAAGTTTTTGAATCTTCTGTAATATATGGTTTTATGCCCAACTTTAGGAATTTTTATACGATGTTTAAACCAAGTAAAGCAGACAGGATTTTGATCACTGCATCCACACGATGGAGTACATACTTCAGTTATGTGTTGTTTTGCATTAGTATATATATGATCAATTAATGTCTCTGAGTTTTCTGTTATACGTGTGGGTTTATCTACTAGTTGGTCTAGTCCAAACATAGTATAGTTGTGATTCCATTTAGGCTTAGGTTTGAGTAAATCTATGTTAAAATCACCAAGGATAACTGTTTCATAGTTTAAAAGTGTAACTTCATCCATTAAAGAATTGAATCGATCAATCCAGTCAGTGGGTTCCGACGGATTTCTGTATATAAATCCTATCAATAGCGGACTACTGTGTTTTAGTTTGATTTCTACCCATATCGATTCAATATCATAGACATCAAAGTTATGTAGCCTTTTACAGCATAATGAAGATGCAAAATATGTTAACAAGCCTGTAGTTTTTGGTTTGTAGGGATCTTGACGAAATATTTGGTATCCTGGAATGTGCATGTCTGCATCAGTTATATTTGAGGAAAGAGAGATTCAGCAAAGCCAAACAGATGAAACTCATTCCCCTCATTAAATAGTATGCTAGCAATATCATCTGTTTTATTCATTGCATTGTTTATGTTGAGGTAGCCTACTCGAGACCCTGTTTTAATGGCCACTTGTCTGAGGTAAGAGGCATGACATTTAAGGATGAGTGCAGATAGTAATGCTGTGTTAGATCTTTGGGTGTCTATGAGTTTTCACACAAGTAGAAGAAAAACCAAAAACCAAAATCAAATAACCAAAACAATTACAAAAGGGAAAACAAAATGAACAGATATTGACTAAAATCTCAAATAACAAACACGTAAGCCTAATAGAAGTGTAATCACAAAAAAGAAGTATAATCACAACTCAAACTAGGATACACGAATATGATATATACAAAGTTCTGTAACAAAAAAGTAATAAGCAAAGCAAAATTACACAATCACACACGAATTTCAGCTGTTATCACCCAAAATTCTCTATAGATCAATCAATGATGATCAAGTTTCTGCTAGATGAACAGATATAAAGTAAAGCAACTTGACTGTGTAAACTTAGCAGAGTACACTGCAGCATGACACCATTAACATTTCAGAGAGAGAGAGAGAGAGAGAGAGAGAGAGAGAGAGAGAGAGAGAGAGAGAGAGAGAGAAGCCTGTTATAGGAGAAGATAAGACTAGTTTATGCAATGGTACAGACAGAGATAGACTTGTCTTAGGCTAAAAAAGGGTAGGCTATCTGTTGGTCAAGTCATGTTGTGTGAAATAGCACAACATTTGGGTGGGGTGGGGGTGAAAAAGTAAAGTTTGGGGGGGGGGGGGGGAACAAACCGGGGTGAGGAGTGGAAAGGTGAAGTTTAGGGGGGGGGGGGGGGGGAATCCCACCAACCCACAAGGTTCATGAATTCATTTGACCGTGTAAAACTATTAGGTAAAAGAAAAATCATCACATACTAGGTCTAGATGTGTAAATACATTTCATTAACACATTTATCACTTGCATCAACACATTTGTGATTATGCCCTCACAGAGGTGTGTACATACATGCATCAACACATTTGTGTTTATGACCTCACGCATAACACACACACACACACACAACACACACACACACACACACACACACACACACATAACGTGCGCGCACACACTCACACTCACACACACTCACTCACACACACATACACACACATACACATACACACACATGCACACACTCACACGCACACACACACACACACACACACACACACACACACACAACACACACACACACCACACACGCACACACACGCACACACACATTCACACACTCACACTCACTCACACACACATACACATACACACACATACACATACACACACATGCACACACACACACACACACACACACACGCTCACACACACACACATCACACACTCACACCTCACACCACACACACACACACGCACACACACATTCACACACTCACACTACACACACACACACACACACACACACACACACACACACACACACACACAAAACACACACTTCTGTAATTATAGATTAGGGCTGGAGCAATTCCATTAACAGACCTAGGATCTTGTCTGTTTTGGTGTTTGGTACAGTCGGTCTACCCAGCATGACAGAGTCATGGGGAATAAGTCTCCTGGGTTGTCTGGGTGGAAAGTGAAAGTCATAGTCAGTCACAGGTGGGGATTTAGGCGAGGTGGACAGGACAGGGACACGTTTGAGTCATTAGTGTTTGTTGTAGGTAGAGTCTCCACACTTCTGTACCCCTTCACTGCATCCACATAACTAGCAGAAGGGGAGTGTGAGTATGTTGGTCGGACGAGTGGACGGTTACCATGGGAACAGAGGTTGTGTGTAAGGACTTCACAACCCCTGTAGCTGGGGTGGAGTCTGTCACGGTACATGTCTTTCTTGGGTGCGCCTGACTTGGCGAGGAAGTAGGGGGTATTGTCAATGAAAGAAACTCCTTCTTGAATGCAGGTGTTTCTCAGGTTCATTGTGGACCATGAAGCTGCTGCACCCAGTGGGTGTCGTCCAAGGGGGGGGAGAAGAGAAGAGGCGTGTAGCGTGGCACGGGGGAACACCCTTCTCAGAAGACGTATCAGCTTGACCCAGTCTGCTGAGGAGACGGGCCCTGTGTAGCAGCTGTTGATTCCGACATGGAATACGACATGGAATACAACACGCTTGATGAGGGGTGAAGGGGGGCGTGATGAGAGCCACTGACACAGGTGGTCGACAGTCAGGCCAGGCACCGCCAGGTTGCAGACAGGGTGGCTGTGTGTTGGCATTCTTTGGCTGTCCACACCTACCAACATTGAGTCACCCAACAGCAGTGTGTTCACTTGCCGTGGGATTAATTTCTGCTTCAGAGCAGTTAAGGCAATGTGCGGCACCCAACATTACTAAATTTAGGTCATTTTGGCTATTTTGAGATTTTTCCAATTTTACATTCTAGGACATGTATATATTCATATGACATAATTAGATTTTACAAATACATTGTCTTTATGCAATTAAAAAACGTTTTACTAACCTAACCCAACCGAGTTTGTGTTCTTTTATTCCGAAAAATGCGTGAAAATGCCGACATTTATGCCCTAGCAACATGCATTTCTAGTTCACAAAGTATGACGTATCATACACCAAACGAAACTAGATTGTCTCCCCTACAAGATTCCGAAGAGCTTCTACTACGAACACTCATTCACAACGAGTTATACGTCATTTCAGTCGATTAGCATATCGACGGCAACTTCCATATATAGAGAGCGATTCAAAAGTAAGCTGGCCGGTTAGTTGAATCGGGTCACGTGACGCAAAATGGCCGCTGTTTACATCGAGTTCGTACCTCCGCTTCAAGCAGAAAAATGACTCGTTTGAAGAAATAAACGCTTCAATTGGCTTATAAATGCAAGCCGAGTCGCGAAAAACACCTTGCATTTGCTCGACAGTGCAAAACATGGAAGGAAACGGACGAATTGTTGAGAATCAGTGCCGAGTCTGACTTAGTGCTACAGTGTTCTAAAAGTGAAATCTCATCGTCTGCTTCGCTGTCAAGATCGCTGCATACTGAGAGTGTTTTGCTAAGCAAGAAAGCTTGTACTCTGCTCAAACATGAACCATATCAGGCCGTTTGTGAAAAAAGGTTCGAAAATGCCAGTTCTGAGCCAGCTGGTAACTGTAATGAGCAGAAACTGCTCCAAGTGTAAACTAACTTTTGGCTTCAGAACAGAGGAAAAGAAACCACATGGGTTAGTTGTTCTGTGTATTCAATGTGTGTTGTGTATCACCAGTAAGCAAGCTGTAGGGGGGATTTGGGGTGGGAAACAAGTTTACTGGTAGGCCTAGCTGTTTTATATTTGTGTGTGTGTGTGTGTGCAAATGCATGTGTGTGTGTGTGTGCAAATGCATGTGTGTGTGTGTGTGTGTGTTGTGTGTGTGCACATGCATGAGTGTGTGTGTGTGTGTGTGTGTGTGTGTGTGTGTGTGTGTGTGTGTGTGTGTGTGTGTGTGTGAGACACAATTTTCTTTATTTATACCTGTAATTCTAATGAGGCAAAACATGAATATATTTTTGCATTTATGGACAGAAGTATAGGATAAAACTGCATGAATTAATTAATTAACAGTTTTCACAAAAGGATTCAGGCTGAAATGAATATGGAGTGGAAATCAACTTTATTGTTTGAACAAATTCATTATACTAGATCTAGATTACAGCATACTCTTCATGCAAGTATTCACAAACACACTAGCATATATATATATATATATATGTATATATGTATATATATTTATATATGTATATATATGTGTGTGTATATATGTGTGTGTGTGTATATATGTGTGTGTGTGTCTACATGCATACCTACACACACACACACACACACACACACACACACACACACACACACACACACACACACACACACACACACACACACACAGCTCCAAACATAAATTGTTATATCTAGATCAGTATATCTTGATTCAATTTATGAGCTCACATGGAGTTTGAAGCAGTCCTGTGGTGTGCACCATGGAATGCGACAAGGTGTGATATCTTCAGTGAGCTGACAACACCCCTGAACTATGAGAAGCAGCATATCTACTTCATGCCTGTTTATGAGAGAATGACAAAGATGCAGCTGCTTCAAAGATGTGGTGCTGGCAAGACTCAAAGAGTGCCTGAACAGCCTTGTGAAATTTGTTGTTCCATGGACAAGCTCACATCATGCTGGCGAGTTTTCTTTGCAGTCTGACAGCCATCCATGAGTTCAACTTAGGTCCTGCTTCTGCCCAAGACACTGCCAGTTGCTTTAGATTTGATATAAGTGTGCACATGAAGAGGCTGAGGGCATCCAGACAGCAGGGCAGGGAGAAGAACAGCCTCAGGTACCAGAGGGCCAGTGTGATCAAGAGGCGCGACACTCTGAGAGCTGCCAAACTGAAGGGGTAGAGGAGCAGATGGTGCTGGAAAGTGGCCCAGCCTAGCCTACAGGGGTGTTCTGATTATGTATTCTTGTTTTTAAAGGGCTGGATATGTGAACTGAAGCTTTCCAACAAGGCTATGAGTAATATATGGTGGTCTGTACATGTTTGTATTCTTTTTCCTCTTTTTTCTCCACTTTGTGTTTTTTGCATCACATGCATTTTGTGATCAAAATTTCTCAAAAACTGTCTATCAGAAATTGATGAAACTTGGCACACTTACACATTATGGTCTTCTTGACAGTAATATAGAGAGACATTTTTAATATTATGAGTATTTTTTCTGTTAAAAAGATCAGATTACATAATACCTTGTATAAAAAGTGTCCATTAAAAAAAAAAATTATAAAAAATAAACAGTGAATTTTTTCAAGAATGTCTCTCTATTTAACTGTAAATACACCCATTATGTACATTTGTGCCAAAAATCATGAATGTAGCACTTGAATTTATGGGTAAAAAATCATTCCTAAAAATCCAAGATGGCGGATGTTTATCTTGGTTTCCATGGAAACATGGCTCACTAACATAAAACAAGTAACATTTTTTAAGTTAGAAGTCATAGTACTATAAGTTAATATCAAAGACTAGGTTTTAATTCTTCATTTGTAAAAAGTAAAATTTAGTGCCTCACATTGCCTTAAGGGAGATAGGCGGGGTGGGGTTTGGTTGGTGGCTGGGGACTTGGACTGCTTACGTGTCTGAGTATTATGATGTGTGGTTGTGGAGTGTGAATGAACAGTGTGGGGGGTGTGTGCCAGAATGGGTTGCTTGCTTCTTTGATTGTGAGGGAAGTGGGAGTGAGAAGTCTTAGCATTGTCTGTAGAAGTTGGCTGTTTGTTAGTCTGTGTGTGCATAGATGAAGTGTTGATTTGCTTACATTGTTGCAGGGGTTTTTCTGTAGTGGTTGTTAGCGAATCTGCTGCATTGTCTGAAAGAACTTCAAATCTGTTTGAAATATCTACGCTATATTTCTCTGTTTGTGTGCACAGTTCAGGACATTCTTTGCTTGCATTGTCTGTCTGAGTCACTGAATGCTGTGTCTGTTTGGCTGCACAGAGAGTCTGTAGTTGTGTCTTGGTGCTGTTGTTGACATTGCTTTGACTGTCTTTGAATGACTGGAGCTTGCTTGCTGTTTCTTTCAGTTGGCCTTGCTGGGTTTTGTGGCTGTCCTGCAATTTATTGATTTCATGTGACACTGCTTGTTTCATTATTTTCAAGGAGTTTTTTTATTCTGATCTCTGAATCAGAGATGTTTTGGGCATTGTGATCTATTTGTTGTTGTGCCTGTAAAAGTTGCGATTCCAGTGTTTGTATTTTGTTCTGCATGTTGGAGATGGTGAGGTTTGCAGCAATGAGTTGCTTGTAGAGCATGGTTATTGTGACAGTGTTAGTTGACTGTGTGAGAGTGGAGGGTGCATTGTCCTGTTGTGTAGAGGTATTTTCAGGTGTAGATGAGAGGCAAGCATCGGTGTGGTGGTACGGAGAAGATGAAGGGGAGGGATCAGGACTGGGGGAGGGGGTAGGAGCCTGGTCTTTTGGAGGTTGGTAGGGAGGAGAGGAAGGAGAGGCAGGGGGGGTAGTGGGAGGGTCTGGAGAGCTTGATGGTGAAGGGAGGGGTTGATGATCAGGTGAGGGGTCATGGAGAAGGGCGGAGGTGATGGTCACATCTGTAGGTGGAGGAGGAGGGGGTGAGGTTTCTTCATCAGGGGATGAGGGAAGAGGCAATGTAGAGAGTTGGGGGTGAGGCAAGGTGAGGAGTTTGGGGGGATAGGGTCGGGTGAACTGGAGGGGGAGATGATGACTGGTCAGGTGGGGGAGATTTGTCATCAGCAGCTGCAGTCTGGGGGCACTGGGATGACATCACAGGAGGTGTGCTGTCCGTGATGGCTGGTAGAGTTTGGTGGCTTGGTGACGCAATGGAGGACAGCACATCTGGGGCGTCTTCTGTGGATGGGTTTAGTTCAGCCAATTGATTGACAATGGCTTTCAGAGTTTCAAACTCCTTCTCCACCCACGACTGGCACACATTTCCCTGTATTAAAAGTTTTCCTGTTGAGTGGTAAATGTGAACAGTCAGGAGTTTGGTGGTGCCCTGATAAACCTGAATGAACGAGTGCCACAGTTCAACTGGAAGAGTTAGGGTGTATTCAGTGGGTATTGATAATTGGAGTTTGTCATTTTTGTTTCTTTCAGAAAAGGTGGAGGAAATGCCTGATGGCTGGTATTTCCCACAGTATCTCTCAAAAAATACGAATCTCCATAGGGGTATCTAGACTTGGGGGAATCGAAAGTTACTTGGCATGAGTCTAGTGTGGGCTGTATAGTTTCACTAGAGAACCACTTTGCACTCATGGAGCGTGTAGTAGGCCCATTTTTAGAGGGAGCTGGTAGTATATTGTACAGTGTGGTTAGAAACATACTACCAGAAAAAAAAGTGCTAAGAAAAGAGAGAGAGAGAGAGAGAGAGAGAGAGAAGAGAGAGAAGAGAGAGAGGGGGGGGGGGGGACGTTAATCCGTGCCTTCTGCCTTGTTGACCATTTCAATAGTGCTTAGGCCTACGGGTTGGCACAAGAACGACATTGTTCATGAGGCATTTACCACTAGCCTATAATAAAAACAACATGGCAAAGTAGTGCTTACACTGATTGTATGGCCTGTAAACTTTGGGTAGGGAAAGACTACATATTAGCCTACCCTCAGCTATTCGCCCAACAACCATGAAACACTTGTCACAGATTCGTGAAGCTGGCCGTCACACTGAGTAGCCTGTTCGGCACAAAGGTCCAGGAACAGGTCACCACCACCTTACCACTTCACCACAGCACAAGCTTTGTTAAAACTAGATCAGTGGAAGAAATCGTAAAGGAATCGTAAATAACAATATTCACAACTTTTTATAGCCAATTATGTTCACACTTTTTGTCCCGGATGAAGACACACTGGTGTGTATAATTTTCACTGAACAACTTTCCTCTAACTATTAGAAAAAAATACATCTCTGGAGAGCTCCTCCTACACGTCTTGCTCCTAGCACGTCTTGTGTGTTGTGTGTGTGTTTGTGTGTGTATGTGTTGTATTTTATCTGTTTATATCGAGGATAATGGAATAAACACTCGTGCTTTTTTACATCCATCCCCGTGTGTATGCAGTTTTGTAAATCTTGTCATCTGTTCCCACCGGCACACAACGGGCTACTCTTACGAAAAGCGAACAGGATTTATTTTTAACGTGTGCGCAAGATGTTCTGTGTGCGTTCGCACATGGGGCCTCGGTTTCTAGTCTCATCCGAAGGACTTTGGGGTAGAGTGATGTTAACTCCAGAGGAAAAATCCCCTCGAGGGGAAATCGAACCAGGTCGTCAAATTGCGAGCGGGTTGTTCTGACCACTAGGCTATATCCCATCCCCGAGGAGAGTGGAGAGAGATTGTGGGGAGACTAATCGTCTCCAGTAGAGGGAGACGCTATGGGAAAGTAGAGGGAGAGCTATGGGAAAAGTAGAGGGAGAGAGCTATGGGAAAAGTAGAGGGAGAGGCGATGGGAAAAGTAGAGGGAAGCATGGAAAAGTACAGGGAGAGAGCTATGGGAAAGTAGAGGGAGAGAGCTATGGGAAAAGTACAGGAGAGAGCTATGGGAAAAGTAGAGGGAGAGAGCTATGGAAAAGTAAGGGAGAGAGCTATGGGAAAAGTAGAGGGAGAGAGTGGGAAAAGTACAGGGAGAGAGCTATGGGAAAAGTAGAGGGAGAGAGCTATGGGAAAAGTACAGGGAGAGAGCTATGGGAAAAGTTAGGGAGAGAGCTATGGGAAAAGTAGAGGGAGAGAGCTATGGGAAAAGTACAGGGAGAGAGCTATGGGAAAAGTACAGGAGAGAGCTATGGGAAAAGTAGAGGGAGAGAGCTATGGGAAAATAGAGGGAGAGAGCTAGGGAAAAGTAAGGAAAGCTATAGTGAAGTAAAGGGAGACCATGGATGAATAGAAAGAGTCCGGAGAGAAGTAGATTATGGACAGATAAGAGGGAAAACTATGTGGAGATGGGGAAGCAGAGGGGGGAATTAGATAAGAGGGAGAACTGTGTGGAGATAGAGAGAGCAGAGGGAGATTGTGAGGAATGGGGAGAATAGAGAGAGATTGTGAGGAGAGCAGACAGATTGTGGGGATAGATTATGGAGGAAATAGAGAGAGATTATGGGAGAGAACTATTATGGGATAACTGTGGGGAAAGTAGAGGGCGATTATGAGGAGGAGAGCAGAGGGAAATATCAACATGATACAATATCACACACACACACACACACACACACACACACACACACACACACACAACACATTCACACACACAAATGAAGATAGAGTGTAAACTCTCTCTCTCTCTCTCTCTCTCTCTCCTTCTCCTCTCTCTCTCTCCTCTCTCTCCTCTCTCTCTCCTCTCTCTCTCTCTCCTAAAAATCTTTTACATGCCATCAAATGAATTTTCTCAATATGTTCTAAAGATTTTTTAGGAGTACCCGTAAGAACACCTAACAAGATAGTATACGGAGATTTTAGGTAGATATCCACTCTATGTCAACTCATGTACAAATACCATAAGGTACTGGTTAAAACTATTGCAATTGAATCAAAATAGAACACCATATCATGCTTACTGCATCAGTTAGAGTTAGATAGGAATGGTAAGTCTTGTTGAAAAGTAGGTATTGTTGTGTGCAAAGTTGTGTTGGCTGGGTGTTCTGAAGTGTCTGGGTTTTTTTTTTAATGTCCACTGGCATAAAACAGGGCTGTTTGATATCTCCTTTGATTTAAAAAAAATATTGTCAATCACTGAAGTAGCAAAGTTTCACGAAAAGGAAAACATGGCTTTCATTTTTACTTGGCTTACACTAAGTTACAGGACATTTTTCTCTCGTTTTTTGCAGATAATGTTGTTTTTTTTTCTCATAGCCCCAGTGGCCTTCAAACCAACTGAATAACTTACAAAGAACATCTGACACTTTAGGATTAACTGTAAATATGATAAAACGAATGCTATGGTGTTTAGGAAAGACGGGCATTTATCCAAATCAAAAAGTGGCATTTTAAGGCCAGAATATATACAAGTACCTTGGTTTTACTCTTACAACTAAAGTATCTTTTGAAGCAGAACTAGAAGAGTATGCCAGGTGTGCAAAACAAAAAGTTTTTGAGATTTTGAAAACAAAGTGGACCTTGGGCAACATGGATATGTTTGGTTTTTTAAGTTGTTTTGATGCCCAGGTCAAACCTATGTTGTTATATGCTTCTGATCGAGCTCTGGGGTTTTACCAAATTCCACTGTATAGAATCAGTGCATTTATTTGCTTGCAAATGTTTGTTAAATGTTTACCCAAAAACTCCTAACAACAACTGTCTACGGGAAAAAGGACGTTATCCTATGTATATTGATAGCACCATAAGAAGATGTTGCATACTGGTTAAAACTTCAAAATATGTCTTTATACAGATTTCCAAAACAGGCCTATATGATACTGCAAATAAGATCCTGGAAAGACTTGAGATTTAAATAACTGGCCAACTGTATTGAAAGATGTCTTGATCTTTTGGTTGCGCTGAAGTGGGGTAAATGGTGGGGTGGGAAATGGGCACTTTTTTTTCTAAAAGAATTAAAAGCAACCATGATTGATTGTTTTCACCAAGACTGGCATGCAAATCTGTCAGAAAGTGACAGATTCGAAACGCATTGATTATTCAAATCACTGTTAGTGTTACAGCCTGAAAATATCTTACTGCTTTGGCGATAGGTAAATTTAGGCATGTACTGGTTAAGTTTCGACTCGGAATTGGTAATTTAACACGTAAATGGCAGATATAATAATAAATCTAAAAAGTGCCCTTTTGTGACAAAAATGAAACTGAAATCCATTTTCCATTTGAATGTACAAGGTTTACAGACTTGAGGGAGAAACGCCTGTCCAATTACTTCACAAATGATAATAAAACAATGCCTTCAAAACTTTTTTGAATAGTGAAAATATTTGCCAATTGAGACATAATGGGTATGTAATATATTTTATGCTCTAAAAGCCAGAGAACTTAGTTAAGTATAATCAAAATACAGAAAATTGAAGTAGTTTATATCTCTTTGGAAAATCACTCACGACAATGTCATGTCAACATTCTTTTCTTTTTGTTTTTTGTTTTGTTTCTATTGGTTTTTTTTTTTTGGGTTTTTTTGGTAAAAAATGCCTACTCCCCCCCCTTGTATACGGGGGGGGGCCTTTCAATTAAAACCTTTTTTCCTGTTCCTAGAGTTCCCTCTCTCCCCTTCTCTCTCTCTCCCCTCTCTCTCCCCTCCCCCCTCTCTCTCTCTTTTCCCTCTCCCTCTCTCCCCTCTCTCTCAAAAAAACACACACACACACACACACACACACACGCACACACCCACACACACAAAACACAACACACCCCCAAAAAACCACAACACACCAAAAAGCCCATCCTACCCTGATGAAACCCCCCCAAAAACCTTCACTTCCCTTATTCTTTCACGTCGGGGACTTTTTGCAATTTTTTTTTAGCTGGTCGCCGCATCACTATTCACCCCCCCCAAAGGGGTTTTTAAAAAACCTACAGCCGCCCTGGTCCTCAAAAGAAAAAATCTGAGCACTTCCCCCCCTTTCCCAATATCCCCATTACCCCCCGTACCAAAAAAGAATAATCTACAAGCAATACCCCGGGTTAAAATGTTTCCAAAAAACCCGCCCCCTCCTCCCCTCTGATGTCTTCACTTGTACACACCTTCTCGCTCCCTCGCTCCCCCCCCAGTACTTTGCCCTTTAAAAGAACCCCCCGAATTTAACCTATCTACTAAAGTCATGGCCCGAACACATCCCAAATTCAAACCGAAGCAGAGTTCTGGTGGAGCGACGACTGGGTGTGCACTGCAGACCTCCCAATAACAGTCACCCTGAGTCATCAGAAAAGAGTGGTAGCCCCCTACATAGTAGTAAAAACTCCCACTCAACCAAGAAAGCTGATCATGAAGGCGATTTTTCCCCATATGAAACAGGATGGAGGCATCTAAACGCCAAAAAGACTGAAAAGTATGCTGATCTGGCTAACAGCCTAAGGAAAAAAGGGTATCAGGTTAAAGTCTTTGCTGCAAAATCGACCCCGGGGGGTTGTTGGGAATGGGGTTAAAAACCCATGAAACAGCCTCGATTGCAGGAAGGGAAAAAAAACCCGACCCCCGAAACCATGACGAACAAAACCCAGGATGTTAAATTGGATCGGGGCAAGGAGGAACAAAAGCAAACGCATAACCCCCAATGCCCCAAATACAAAGGGGGCCCAACCCCCCCCCCCCCCCCAAAAAAAAAAAATGTGCATACCCCGAGACAGGGTTCGAAGGGGGGTCAAAAAACCCCACAAAAACATAAAGGGGGGGAGAGGGCTCCAGATTTGAATTTTGGTTTGGGGGGGGGCCCCCTAAGGGTTAAAAATTTTAAAATTTAAAATCTGTTTCCCCGGGCCAGGGCTCATCGGGGCCCGGTTTCTTACCCCCGGGGTTTTTTGGGGTTTTTGCGATAAAGGGCCCTAGATAAGATCCCCCCCGGGAAAAAGCCAGTCTAAACGCGGGGTTTTTAAACCCCCCAAAAAAAGGGGGTTTGGGACCCCTTTTTTCCCGGGGGGGGGAAAAAAAAGCCGTAAAAATGTAAGAGTGAAAAAAAGATCAAAGGGCCCCAAATATTTTTTTTAAAGGGGGGGGCTCCTCTGGGACCTCTGCGCCATGGGTCTACGCGAGTTTTTTACCACTATCCCCGTTGCCCGCTTTTTGTCTTTTCGGGGCCATTAATCGGGGAAGCCCCCCCCCCCTCCCTCTCTCCTTTTTTGACATCTACCTCCCAAAAAGATAGCCTTTTTTTTTTTTTTTTTTGGGGGGGGGGGGCGGGCCCGGGGGGGGGGGGTGTGTGTGTGTGGTGTGTTTTGGTGTGTGTGGGGTGTGTGGGGGCTTGGGGGCCCGGGGTTGTGATACGTTCAAATTTTTTCTAGGACCTAGATTGTTTTGATTGCTTTTTAATTTGTGAGGGATAGGTCCAAAAGCGGGCTTTGATTTGCTTTTAAAAAATTTTTGCGCTATATTTTTCCATGTATTTTTTTTAAAAAAATTTTTTTTTTTTTCATTTTTTTTTTTCATAGTTTTAACAAAAAAGAAAAAACATATAAAGGGTTTTTTTTTGACAGGAAAGGGGCAAAGAAAAAAGAAAGAAAAATAAGAAACTTAAAAAAAAAAGAGAAACAAAGAAAAAGGGAAAAAGAGAAAAGAGAGAGAGAGGGGAAGGGGGAAAAAGAGAGAGAAGAGAGAGAGAAAAGAGAGAGAGAGAGAACTCAACCCCAACTCGAAAGGTTTATTCATGAAAAAAGGCCCCGCCCATACATAAAAGGGGGGGAAAACCGATACGAAATTTTCTTTAACTGACACACAACCCACCCCAAAAAAACCAAAAAAACCCCAGCTTTTAAATTTTAATGTACAGGGGACACAAACCCCTTTTTCATCTGAAAAGTTACGCATTCCAGTTTTTTTTTCCCCCATTTTTTTTAAACACCCTTTCCCGACGGTGTAATAGGAATAGTTCTCTAAGTTGCCAAGTCCCTTGAAGCACGCAAAAAGGGTCCCTGTTGTGTGTTCTGGTTTTCGTTTCCCCCTTCCGCAAACGGCATTTTGAACGTTCCTCTTTTAACTGTTTTTCTTTTGCTGTTTGCAAACCATACACAATACGGTCAGTTCGGGTTTGGCATGCGAGCTGATCACAATGTCATCTACCACGGGTCCAATATCTTCACCATCAAGATGTAAATTTTTCTAAAGTGGTTTTATTTCTTTGTCTTCCTCAGCCTTTCTTACGACTATCAGTTAAAATGCCCATATTTTGACATTTTCCTTTGTCGAATGCCCCACAATATTACACGTTCACCTCAGGCTCAAAACCACAATCAACAGTCACTACAATCAGACATACAGGGGTTCTAAATCAACCTTTTATAGCAACTTAACTGATGTTTTTGTTTTGATGCCCCTGTTGTTGCTGTTGGTAGTCTACTCTATGGTATTTTGCGATGGGGTTTTCTGCTGTTCACACTTTTGTCAGGGGGACCGAGGCACTAAGCACAGCACTTTCACCAAAAAACACTTGCCTGTTTCTCTTATGCTTTCGAGAGCTTTCCCAAAAATCCCTGGGGGTTTGGGAGTAGGATTTTTTCCTAAAGTATTGTACTTGTGCTGCATTCATGTTGGTCCGCCATGTTGGTTGACATTGCGTGTCCATGGTTTAAGTCGCAAAAAAAAACCCGCTGTCCCCCTTTTCCCCACTTTCCCTGGAGACTGCATTGTCAGCCCGGGCGCCAAAGGCCTCCCCCCCGGGAAATCCAGTAACTGGCATTTTTTTATGAATTTCGATTTTACGTAGCTCACAGAAAATGTACGCCCTCGAGGGGGAAAAAAAAGAAGAGAGAGAGAGAGAAGGGAAGAGAGAGAGGAGAGAGGAAAGAAGAAGGAGAGAAAGGGGAAAGGAGGAAAGGAAGGAAGCGGAAAACCAAAAAGGAAGGGAAAAAAATTTTTTTCGGTAAAATAACACCAAAGTTTTTAAAAACCCTTTCCCCCCCCCAAAAACCAAATAAAAAGACACCCAAAAAAAAAAAATAAGAAATTACCCAAAACAAAAACCCAAAAATATAAAAACAGGAAAATAAAAAATAAAATTTAAGGGAAAAAATTTAAAAAAAAATATTAGAAAGAAAAAAAAAAAAAACAAAAAAAAAAAACAAGCAAACAAACAAACAAAAAACAAAAAACAAAAAAAAAAAAAAAAAAAAAAAACAAACCAAAACCCAAAAAAAAACAAGAGGAAAAGAGAAACCCAAAAAAAAAAAACAAAAGAAAAAAAAAGAGAGGGAGAGAGGAAAAAAAAAAGGAAAAGGGAAAGGGGGAAAAGGGGATTTTTCCTTTTTCCCCTTTTTGGGATAGGTAAAAAAAATTAAAGGGAAAAAAGAGGGGAAAAAAGGGGAAAAAGAAGGGGAAAGGGGAAAAGGGGAAAAAATGGGGGTTCTATTAATTAAGTAAAAATTTTTTGGGGGTTTTTTCACATTAAAACAATTTAAGAACCCAAAATTTTTTAATAAATTTCCCAAAAAAATTTTTTGCGTGTATTTTATCAAACTTTTTTTTTTTTCCCCCCCCCCCCCCCCCCCCCCCCCCCCCCCCCCCCCCCCCCCCCCCCCCCCCCCCGGGGCCCCCCCCTTAGTTTTCCCTGGGGCTTTAAAATTTTTCAAAGGGTATTTAAAAAATTTTAAAAATTTGTAACTTTTTTTTTTGGGGGGGTTTAACTTTTGGTTTTTTTTTTTCCCCAAAAAAAAAAACTTCCTTCATTTTTAAAAAAATCCCTAAATAAGAAAACCCTTTTAAAAAAAATTTAAAAATATACTTTATTCATATTTAGGAATTTTTTAAAACTGAACCCCGCCCCCCGGGGGGAATTTTCTATTTTTTTAAAAAATATTTTTTTATTCACAAACATTTAAAAAACATTTAAACCTCCAAAAACGTTTTATTCTAAGTAAAAAATTTTTTAAATTTTTTCAAAACTTTTTTTAATAAATTTTTTTTAAAAAATAAAAATTTTTTTTTTGGGTTTTAAAAATTTAAAAAAAAATTTAAAGTTTAACCCCCTTTTTTTTTGTTTAAAAATTTAAATCTTGCAATGAATTTTTTAAAAAAACCTTTTGAATTAATTTTGGGTTTTTAAATAAATACAATTTTTTAATAATTTTTTTTAAAAAAATTTTACTTCCCCTTTAGAATTTTAACAAATGGAAAACATGGCCCCCTTTTAAAAGAAAATTTTTTCCCCTTTTTTTTAAACCCCCCGGAAAAAATTCTAGTTAAATTGTGAAAAATTTTCCAATTTTTAAAAGGGTTTGGGGCCTTTTTTTTTTTTAAAACAAAGTTTTATTAAAGTTAAAAATTTTTTTTATTGGGTTTATGCTTTTTTTGCATTGTGTTTGTGGGGTTTTAATGCATTTTAAAGTTGTGTTTCCATTTTTTGAAACAAAATTTTATTTTTTTTGGGGACAAAAATTTTTTAACCTAAGAAAAAAAATTTTCCCCCTTTTTAAGTTTTAAAGGGAAAAAGGCTTGGGTGACTTTTTTTTTTGTGGGGGGGGAAATTTTTTTGGGGGGTTTTGGGGGGTTTTCCGATGGGGAAAAGTTTTAAATCGTTTGGGTTTTGGGGTTTTTGGGGGAAAAAAAGATTAAATGGCCATCTTCTTCCCCCATTTTTCTTGGTTTGTTTTTTTCCAATTCACCGGGTTTCATCAAAAAAAAAATTTTTTACCAAAAAATTTTTAAATTTTTTAAAATTTTAAAAAAAAATGGGTGTATTTAATTTTCAATTTTATTTTTTTCCCGAAAAAAATTTAAAAATTCATAAAATATTTCCCCAAAAAATATAAGGGACTTTGTTTGCTTGCAACCCCTTTTTTTTCCCCCCCCCCCCCCCCCCCCCCCCCTTTACCCGTAAAGCCAAAAATTTAAAAACCAACTCTATTTTTAAATAAAATTTCAAAAAATTCAAGTAAATTTTTTCAAATAACATTGGTCCCAAAAAAGGGGAATTTTCAATTAAATTTCAATTTTTAACAGTTTTATAAAATAAAAAAACATTTTTATTATTTTAAATTTTTTTTTTATCCCATTTATAAATTTGGGGTTTTTTTCCAAATTTTTTCAAAAAAAAGGGGTTTTCCCTTTATACAGTTTTTACTTTTTAAAACATAGCCCTTTTTACAAAATTTTTGTTTTTAAAATTTTTTTTTTATTTTTTAAACCCAAACAAAAAACCGTAAAAGTCAAAATTATTTCCCTATTTAATTAAAAATGTTTTTTTAAAAAATAACCCTTTTCAATCTTTTTTTAAAGGGAAAGTTATTAACCATTTTATTTCAAGTTTTTGATTTTTTTTTTTAAAAAAAAACTTTTAAAACCCCGCAAAATATCTTTTTTTTGTTTAAAAAACTCTCTGAGGCAAAAAATGGTTTTAAAATCTTTCTTTTAAAAATTTTTAAAATTTTTCCTATTTTTTTTTGTTTTTTTTGTACTAAAGCCCCCTTTTTTTTTATTTTTTTAGCCTTCTTTTAAAATTTTAATTTTTAAAATTTTTCCCCCTTTTTTAAATTTTAATTAACATTTTTACTAAATTTTTTCTTTTTTGCCCAAAAAATTTATACTTTCTTAAATAAAAATTTGTCTTGGGTTGGAAAGCCCCCCATTGGGTTTTTAAAAAAAAATTTTTAATTGTATTTTCCAGGGTTTTATTGCTTTTTTAAAAAAAATTTTTAAAAAGGTTTTTCATTTTTTTTCCCGAAATTTTAATGGGGGGTTTTTTTTTTTTTCCAAATTCCCGAATTTAAATTTTTGGGCCAAAACATCCAAAAAAAAAAAAACTCGGGTTTTTTTTTTCCCCCCCAATTACCTGCCTTAATTTTTAAAAAAAAAAATTTATTTTTTTTCCCAAATTTCCCAAAAATTTTTCCCCCCTTAAAAAATTTTTTTCTTTAAAAAAAATTTTTCAAAAAAAAGACCCCTATATTTTAGCCCCAAAAAAAGATTTTTCCCAAAAAATTTTTGGAAAATTTTTCCCAAAAAAATCTTTATAAAAACCCGAAGGGAATTTCTATAACCCCAAAAATTTTTTAAAAAAAGCTACATTTTTAAAACCCTTTTTAAACCAAACCCTTTTCTTTTAAAGAAACCCCCTTTTGGGGAACCTTTCCCAAAAAAATTTTAACAAACCGGAAAAAAATTTTTTTTAAAAATTTTTTTCAAAAAAAGTAATTTACCCAAAAAATTTTTTAAAAAAAAAGGATCTTTTTTAAAAAAAAAAAAAAAAAAGGGCAACACTATCCCCAATTTTTTTAAAAAACAAAAAAAACCCAACCAAAATTTTTGTTTTTTTTAAATTTAAAAGCCCTTTAACCCAAACAAACCCCTTTTTAAAACCCCATTTTGCTTTCCCCTACAAAAAAAAACCCCTTTACCCAAAAAAAAAAAATAGCATAAACCCCCGTGCCCTTCAATTTTTTTTTTTTAAGCAAAAAACTTTCCCCCTTTTTTCCCCCTTTTAAAAACCCCTTTCTTTTTCCCCTTTGTGGAAAAAGGGGCAAGACCTTTTTTACAAGGTTTAAGAGATTTTAAAATTTTTAAAAAAAATTTAATTTTGCAAAATACTTTTGGTTTTAAAATTTTTTGCCCAAGTTAGGGAGCCTTTTTTTTAAAAATTTTTTTTTTTAAGTGCCAAAATTTTTTTCCCCAATCCCCGAAAAAACAAAAGTTTTTTTTTTTTTTTTTTTTTTGTTTTTTTTGAAATTTAAATTTTTTTTTTTTTCCCCCTTTTTTTTAAGGGAAGAAAAGATTTTTTTTTTTTTTCTTTTTATGGGATAGGAAAAAGGGGCTATTTTTTTAAAAAAAAAGGTTTTTGCAAAGGGAAAAAGTTTTTAATGTTTCCGCAAGGATGCTACTAATTTTTTTACATTTTTTAACCCGGGGTTTAATTTTCCCAGTTTAAAGCTTTTTGGAGGTTTTTCCGAGGCTTTTAATTTTTAAAATTTTGGAAGGAATCTAGAATTTTTTTGAAAAATTCGCTCCTACTGAAAAACCCCCCAAATAAAAAAAAATCAAGTCCCCCTGCAAAGGTTTTTTCTTTCCCCCAAAAATAGGAAATTGGGAAAAACCCCAGAATATAAGTCTTTTTTTTTTGGTTTTTAAGCTTCCTGCCTGGGTTTTTAAAATTTTTTGTTTAGTAATTTTTTTTTATTTTTTTTTCCCGGGGGGGGGGTTGTGTGGGGAAATTTTTGCCCCTTTCTCTTCCCCCATTGGATTGTTTTCCCCTTGGGGGTTTTTTCCCCCGGGTTTTTTTATGCTGCCCTTTTTTAAAAAGTTGGGTAAAATTAAAAACCCCCTTAAAAGCTTTCTTTTTTTAAACCGTTTGTTTCGTAAGTGGGGCTTTTTTTCGGTAACCTGAAAAAATTTTTTTAAAATCTACCCCGGGCAGTGTGCCCGGTGTTATTTTTCCCCCTTTTTGTTCAAAATAAAAAACCCCCCCCCCCCAAAAAACCCCCCCCCAAAAAAAAAACCCCCTTTAAAAAAATTTCTTTGCTTGCTTTATTTTAAAGGTTTCTTCTGGCCGGGCCTCGTTTTGTCATAGTTGGCCCCCGGGGCGTTTTAAAATTTTACCCCTAAAACCCCTCCCCACCCCAAAACCCCACCCCCCCCCCCCCCCCCCCTCCTCTCTCCTTTTCCCCCTTTTCCCCTCCTGCTTCTCCCCCCAAAACCATTTAACAAATTTTTCCAAGGAAAAAAAGGGGGTTTTTTTGTGGGATGGGTGGTTTCAACCCCCGGCCCCAAATTACAAATTTAAATTACCACCTTGGGGGAAAAACCCTAAAGTTCAGAAAAAAAAATGAAAAAAAAAAAAGGAAAAAAAAAAAAAAAATGTTGTTTTTTTTTGGGTTTTTTTTTTTTTTTTTTGTGGTTTTTTTGTGGTTTTTTTTTTTTTTGGGGGTTTGTTTAAAAAAGGGGGAAAGGGGGAAAAAGGGAAATTTATTTTTTTTTTTTTTATATGAAATAATGGGAAAAAAA
>CM060328.1:50593434-50603434 GCA_030674155.1 Stramonita haemastoma
CGCAGAACATCTTGCGCACACGTTAAATACTGTTCCGGTTTTCGTAAGAGTAGGCCATTGTGTGCCGTGGGAACAGATGACAAGATTTACAAAACTGCATACGGACTGGATGAAAAAAAAAGCACGTGAGTGCTTATTCCATTATCCTCAATATAAAAGAATAAATAAATAACAAAATTTTAGTTTGGCACTGGAAAAATGAACAAGACTCCCATGAAAACGTGGGTTTAACTTTGGGCGGCGTGTGGTGAAGTAAGGATAGGGATTTTTTTTTTTTACGATCTCCGAGGTCAACTTCAAGTGCAGACCTGCCAGTGCCTTAAGTCCCTCCGTACATATACACATGCAGAAGATCAACTACACGCGTTAAAGATCCAGTAATTCATGTCAGCGTTCTTTGGGTTATGGAAACACGGACATAGCCAGCACACATCCCCGAAGTCGGAATGCGGCAACGTTGATGATAGATAAAAACAGTGGCAAAACACAAAATCTCACCATTGGTGAACCTCGGAGCTTCAGCCCAGCAACGAGAAATAACTATTTTAAAAAAGACATGATAATAATAATGATGTTGTTGTTGTTGTTATTATTATTATTATTATTATTATTATTATTATTATTATTATTATTATTATTATTATTGTTGTTGTTGTTGTTGTTGTTGTTGTTATTATTATTAATATAATTATTATTATTAATATCATCATCATCATCATTATCATCATCATCATAAGCAACTTTTGCGCACATGACAGACAGCAGTCGGTGGTTGAGCACTGTCCGAGTTTGACCAAGAAGAAGAAATCGAAACTGGAAAGTCTATTTTTGACGCTCACACTCGACATCCGGGAGGGGGTGATGAGGAGGGTTTGGGGGGGTAAGTAAGCCTAGGCCTACTCTTTAAAATATGATGACTGTCTGAAAGCCAGGGGCCTGCTTTGTGCTCCAGGCAACCATGGCAAACAGAGGATAGCTAGCGCCTGTGTTTTTCGTTCGTTCCTCAGTTTAACGACATTCCACTAAAATATAGTGGAATATATATCATCATGCTGTTGATTTTTTTGTTTTGGTTTTGGGTTTTTTTGTGGGGTGTTTTGTTCTCCTAATGTATTGTAAATACTCTTTCTTTTTTCTTTTTTGTGCCATCCATTGTGTTAGGATTTTTGTTGTGAGTATTTTTCACACGCCCATATCTGCAAGCATTGGTTTTGTCAAATTTCATGTAGGCTACCCCTACGGGGGTTTCTTGAAATAAAATTTTGAATTTGAATTTGAATTTTGTTTAGTGATATAGATCTATATCAGACGAGGGTGTGTGTGTGTGGTGTGTGTGTGTGTGTGTGTGTGTGTGTGTGTGTGTGTGTGTGTGTGTGTGTTTGTTTGTTTGTTTGTTTTTCATTTAAAGTCTGTTCACTCTAGCTGATAATAGACTTAAACAAGCATTAAAAGTAGCTAAAACAAACCCAACAAATAAAACGAATAAATTCAAAAGAAAAACCTATAACAGAACAATAATAGCAGACCGAGAAATAACTTTAGCAATATCAACAATTTCTGGTCTACCAGTGAGTAAACCCACAGATTCCCTTTTCAGATCTATACCAGACTCTTTGTATAATGATGTCAATATAGGGCAATCAAAAAGAATGTGTTCACAAGATAAAGGGTGAGAACAAGCACATACCACATTTTGGGAATACTTGGTTTTCCAGGAATTTAAAGGCAGCTTAAATATTAACTTTAAAATGTGTCTTGGGCAAGACCCCAAATCTGAATTTTCTCGTGGATAAAGTTTATGCAGATAATTAACTGATAATGAACTAATTTTATGAAAATCAAGTTTTAATGTACTTTCTGTCGTATTTCTCCTCGCACCCTGTTTAGCCAATTTATCTGCTGTTTCATTCCAAAACATACCACAATGTGAGGGAATCCAGCAAAATACTATTTCAATACCTCTAGACATAATGATATGTATCAAGTATCTTATATCAAATAATAGATCTTTCCTGATCTTTGAATTCCAGTGTGTGTGGTGTGTGTGTGTGTGTGTGTGTGTGTGTGTGTGTGTGTGTGTGTGTGTGTGTGTGTGTGTGTGTGTGAGTGTTTTATTTCATTTATTTATTCTTTTACATCGAGGATAATGGAATAAGCATCCATATGGGTTTTTTACATCCAGTCCCCGGGTGTATGCAGTTTTGTAAATGCCATCTGTTCCCACCGGCACACGATGGCCTACTCTTACGAAAAGCGGAATAGGATTTAACGTGTGGACAAGATGTTCTGCATGTATTCGCACTCGGGGCCTCTGTTTATAGTCTCATCCGAAGGACTTTTGGGGAGAGTGGAGTCGGCACTAATGTTAACTCCAGGGAAAAACCCCCTCCACAGGAATCGAACCGGGTCTGTTCTGACCACTAGGCTACTCTTACTTGTGTGTGTGTGTGTGTGTGTGTGTGTGTGTGTGTGTGTGTGTGTGTGTGTGTGTGTGTGTGTGTGTGTGTGTGTGTGTGTGTGTGTGGACAGTCAAAGTCAAGTCTGCTTTTCTTTCATCTAGCCTTCTAGCAACAACAAAAAAAAAAAAAAACACCAAACAAACAAACAAAACAAAACAAAAAAAACCCACCTACACAAAAAAACCCCAAACTAACAAAAATGAAGCAGGGAGCAAACAAGCAAAATAAACCAATAAAACCCCACCCAAAATATATCTAATACGTGGGGGGGGGGGGGGGGGGGGTTAAAATCTTGGGCTGAACAGCTGCCTTATGCTTCTAGTGATTTGTTTTCTCTGTCTTTAAAAGCTTGCCATGTTCCTAGTCTCTGGTACTCTAGAGCTTGGGCGGGCCTGGCTCCCGGTTGCTTTTCAGAATTATATAATTTTTGGGGGGTGGACTGAGGGGATGAAGTGGGAGGGAAGTGGGAGGACGTGGCTTTCTGCCACAGCCCCTAATTAGAGTATTTCCACTGGGGCTATAATATACTCTCCACAACAACATAGTCTCTGGGGGGAAAAAAATCAATAATTTGCCCTGTTCCGAAAAATAACCACCCCAATGGTTACAGGCCAGTAGCTCATTAGTGTAAAGGGTGAAAAGAGTGGAAGACAGAACAGTGCTTTGGGGAAACCCAGTGGACATTGACCTTTCTGTCGACATTGCTTTCTGAAACAGACCGTCAAAAAACTAATTCTCCAGTGAATGAACTGAAGAAGGATGTTTATGGAAAGTAGCTTGAATGCTAAGAGATCAGGCTGAATGGTATGAAAGGCAGAGGAAAAGCCTACAAAAAGTAGCCTTTAGATCAAAAGAGTCAGGCTTTCCTAATTGGGAGTAGGCATTGTGCAGCAAGGTAATGGTCGCATCATTTGTGCTTCTGTTGCTTTATATGCAAAATAAAGAGGATCTAGATACGAGGAAGTGGAGAAAAGAAGCTGTTTCAGAATGATTCTTTTATACATTTCATTACTATTGGGGTGAGAGCTACTGGCCTGTAACCATTTGCAGATTTGGGGTGGTCATTTTTCGGAACAGGGCAAGTTATTGATTTTTTCCCAGGGAGTATGCTGTTGTTGAGAGTATTTTATAGTCCCAGACACACACACACACAGTTCCTTCACACACACACACAGTTCCTTCACACACACACACACATACACACACACACACACACACACACACACACACACACACACACACACACACACACACACACAGAATCCCCATCCTCCCCTTAGCAAAAAAAAATTGGCACTCTTTCAAATTAAGTCATGTTTCAAAAGAGTTTCAAAAATCTTTATTGCTCTATGGATATATTAAAAAGTACATTCAATTGCTCATTTCTTGCCCATCGTGTTCATCGTCTGGATTACAGAATTCTCAGTATCACTATTTTTTTTAATCACATACAATAAGCTAACTTCATTTTCGTCAAAGGCTCACACAGCAACAACATTTGTCTGTCATATGAGCGAAAAAATGTGTTAAGTGCATCACAAGTCAGGCCCAGCGCATCGGACTTCAGCATAGGAGAGAATTGTCACCTTTTAAGTCTTTCTGGGGAAAAAAAGAAAGAAAAGAAAGGGGGGGGGGAGAATGGACCAAGGCAGAAAACAGACAACAAGGCGACAGGACGAAAAGGATCAAGGCAGAGTCAAAGAGGGGCATAGAAAAGAGAGAACTCCGAGCATAGAGTTCCCTGGGGGTGATACTATTTTTTCATGCTGACTGCCCTGCCCCCCCCCCCCCCCCCCCCCACCCCCCCACCCCCCACCCCAGCCTCGGGCACATCCCCACGAGAAATATAAAAAAGCTATCTATAACGCACGCGCGCGCGCGCGCACGCACACACACACACACACACACCACACACACACACACACACACACACACACACACACACACAAACTGTATACAAATGCCACAATACATTCCACAGTAAAAGACGCGTTATCGGAAGAAATCGAAGCAAAATTTGGTAGTCCATCAAGATAACACACTTTTCAATATCTACATGAATTGTATCTTTCAACATATAGGTATCAATGATTCTCCATATGTAACCAAAACAAATGGTGTGGTCCCAGGTGTGATGTATGCAAATGATCTTATATTGTTATCAACTACAAAATCAGGTCTCCAATCGAATCTGGATACAAATTGCACGAGTATTGCTTAAAATAAGGACTCCCACGTAAACAAAGAACAAAACCAATGTATAAGCTTCACAAAATCCCAATTCACTTCCAATGTGGACAAAACATAATTGAAACAACAGAAATATAAGTATCTAGGTACAGTTTTCCACCAGTCGGGCAAATTTCATGTGGCCCAGGAACACTTACAAAGTAACACATTTAATTTAGTAATTTAATGAAAGAGCGAGGGAGATATATTCAAATACCCCGAGAGTAAAAAATAAAATGTAAGTGGTGTAACAAAATAGACGACGAGTATCACTTGCTTGATGTTTGTACACTATATGATGATTTAATAAGGAACATATCTAATATTGAAAATAAACAAATGACTGACTATAATAATGAGAATGTAAGTTTTAAAACAATGAGGACTATCTGACAGACATGATCAAATATGTCCATGATCATTTTTTTTGCAGAAGAGCCAGAGTATTGACAAATTCCATAAATCTAAGAATCTACATCTTCTAGACATGTTGAATGCGCTTATGTTTGGTGTGAAATCAGTCTCGATCTGACTTTACTTCTGCCCCGGAATCTGATTCCACACACACACACACACACACACACACACACACACACACACACACACACACACACACACACACACACACACACACACACACCACACACGCACGTCCCTGGGGGGGCGGGATAGCCTAGTGGTCAGAACATTGCACTCGCAATTTGACGACCCGGGTTCGATTCCCATTCGAGGGGATTTTTCCCCTGGAGTTAACATCAGTACTGACTCCACTTCCCCCAAAAGTCTTTCGGGTGAGACTATAAACCGAGGCCCCGTGTGCGAACGCACGCAGAACATCTTGCGCACACGTAAAATCCTGTTCCGCTTTTCGTAAGAGTAGGCCATCGTGTGCCGGTGGGAACAGATGACAAGATTTACAAAACTGCATACACACGGGGACTGGATGTAAAAACTAGCATATGAGAGCTTATTCCAATATCCTTGATATAAATAAATTAATAATTAATAAATTAATAAAACTCACACACACACACAACACACACACACACACACACACACACACACACACACACACACACACATACACACACACACACACACGCGCGCGCACGCGCGCGCACACACACACACGATACCCCCCTCCCCCAACACACACACACACATACAATAATGCATAAAAAGTACTACTACAAGAAAGACCAGTACCCTCTTGTTAAATAATTTGAATTCTAGCCCTAGACACATCATCAGTTTAATGTATCGCTTTCGTTTAAACGCTCTCCGCACGAAATATTGCAAAAATATTAAATGCTTATGCGGTGAACAAATCACAGTGAATCATTTACTTGTTCACTGTTCATTCGCTGGGCGCTCGGTTTTACAAAAGTTGGGCTATTGTCATTCTTCAAACAGCCCTTTTTCTCTAGAAAATATTTTGAACGACTTTTCGCTTCTTCATGATTTTTCTGTTTGTCTATGTAATAGTCCAGTTGGGATTTACCTTTGATTGTTGTTAGCTGTTACATGTAGTTAATTTCATTCTAGTTAAATGTTACATTTGAAATATTCTTTGTTATCTTAGTCTTTGTTTAACCTTCATTCTTTTTATCGAGTCCACACTCACACACGCAGGCACACTCGCATGCACCCATGCATTACACACATTTTCTCTCTCCCTCCCCCTTCTGCCCCCCCCCCCCCCCCCCCTCTCTCTCTCTCTCTCTCTCTCTCTCTCTCTCTCCCTCTCCTTAGCTTAGTTTCTCGCTTTTGTGTCATTGAAATAGAGTAGGGATGTGTTGTGCCTTGTTACCGTTGAATAATTTGAATTTGTAATCTAGAGTGTCATGTTGGATAAGACTATTAGTAAGGGTTGTGACTTGAAATAGTGTATATTGAGATTTTGCTTGTGCCTGTATTGTAAGTGTAGTTGGATAGTTGGTTATATAAATAACTAAGTAATTAAGCTTATCATTTGCTTTGCTATATCTATATGTCATATAATTCTTTATGATTGTTTGCCAGTGGGTTTGTTGTTTTTGGTTTGTTTGTGTGTGGGTGTTTTGTTTTTTTATGAGGACCTGGTGTAAAGAAGCCTCTGGCTTATCCATATTTCCTCAATAAAACATTCGAGTTCGAATTCGAGTTCCCTCTCCCGCTCTCTATCTCTTCAAGCACATTCACTATACTGTCACTTTTTTTTTCCCGTCTAATATCACTTAAGTGGAAAGACGTTAAACTGAAGAAACACACACACACACACACACACACACACACACACACACACACACACACACACACACACACACACACACACACGATTAGCCTAGGGACGGATAGCCTAGTGGTCAGAACATTGCACTCGCAATTTGACGACCCGGGTTCGAGTCAGGTTGAGGAGATTTTTCTCCTGGAGTTAACATCAATGCTGACTCCACTCTCCCCAAAAATCTTTCGGATGAGACTTTAAACCGAGGCACCGTGTGCGAACGCACGCAGAACATCTTGCACACACGTTCAATCCTGTTCCGCTTTTCGTAAGTGTAGACAATCGTGTGCCGGTGGGAACAGATGACATTTACAAAACTGCATGCACACGGGGACTTGATGTAAAAAAAAAAAAAGCACTAGTGCTTAATCCATTATTTTCGATATAAAAAAATAAATCAAAGAAATAAATCAAATTAAATCAGATTACTCCCCCCAAACACACACACGCACCCACACACGATACCCCCCCCCCCCCTCAAACACACACACACGATACCCCCCCCCACACACACACACACACACGCACACACACACACACGCACGCACGCACGCACGCACGCACACACGATATCCCTCTCCACACACACACACACACACACACACACACACACACACACACACACACACACACACACACACACACACACACACACACACACACACACACACACATTCGAGATATAGACCTATACCATTTTGCGAAGCAGAAGCACAGAACAAATACACTTGCATTGTAAGTACGAATCTCAGGGATGAACAGGCAGGCTTCCGACAAAACAGATCATGCACAGATCAGATCGCCACAATGCGCATCATCATCGAGCAGTCCCTAGAGTGGCAGACCCCCTTGTATTCAGTCTTCGTCGACTTCCAGAAGGCATTTGACAGCGTCGACAGAGATGTCATCTGGAGACTGATGCACCACTATGGTTTCCCACCAAAGTTCGTCACCATCATCCAACAGCTCTATGAAGATGCCACTTGCCAAGTCATCCATGATGGTAAATTGACGGAACCCTTCTGCGTACAAACCGGCGTTCGTCAGGGCTGTCTGTTGTCACCAACCATCTTCCTGTTGGTGGTTGACTGGATAATGCGACAGGCCACAGCAGGCAGGAGAACTGGCATACAGTGGACCATCACAAGGCAGCTGGAAGACCTGGACTTCGCAGACGACATCAGCCTTCTCTCACACAGGCACCAAGATGCACAAGAGAAGCTATGTCATGTTGCGGAGGAAGCCGATAAAATAGGCCTCCAAATCAACATCAGGAAGACGGAGGTCATGAGGGTGAACAACAAAAAACAAGACCCAGTGCGACTACACCAAGAAAACATCAAAGAAGTCGACAAATTCACCTACCTGGGCAGTGTCGTTAGTAAAGATGGGGGAACGGACGAAGACATCAAGTGCCGAATAAATAAAGCACGTCATGCCTTCAACACCCTTCGCCAATCTGGAGATCAACATCCCTCTCACTCCACAACAAGATCCGGATATTCAACACCAATGTCAAGTCGGTCCTACTGTATGGCTCAGAAACCTGGCGGGTGACAAAGACCAACACCCACAAACTCCAGACATTTACCAACAGATGTCTTAGGAACATCCTTGGTATCAGGTGGCCAGAAGTAGTCTCAAACGAAGAACTATGGGACAGGACCAGACACGCTCCAATTGACACGGAGATCAAGAAAAGGAAATGGGGATGGATTGGCCATACACTCCGCAAGCCTGCTTCAGATGTCACCAGGCAGGCCCTTGACTGGAATCCACAAGGGAAGCGGAAAGTAGGCCGACCAAAACAGACCTGGCGCAGAAGCATTGAAGCAGAGACGAAAGCAGCCGGAATGACATGGGCCGAGCTGAAGAGGATCTCCCAGAACCGAGTCCGTTGGAGGAGTGTTGTTGTGGCCCTATGTTCCCACGGGAATCCACAGGCATAAGTCAAGTAAGTCAAGTAAGTACGAATGCCATGATTATGCATCATCATAAACACATCTTAAATGGACACAACACTACCTGCACTTGTCTTTCCTCACTACTTTTTTCTCAATAATAAATAGACACAACAGGAGAGAAAAATCCTCTGAAGTCAAAATACGGCTCCCAATAATATAGCAAGGTGCTTGAAAAGCCACATACAGGCAAATATCATCCTGTGTGTGTATCACGCTTATGACCTTACAGTGAATCCCAGTTGAGATCAGTGAGATAGTGCATATTCTGGGTGCCCCCCAGAGTGTTAAGCTGGGGAATGCACAACAGCAAAAACAGAAAACAAAGCGCATGGACACTTCAATAAGTATTATCTCTGTGGGTGGGGGTGGGGTGGGGGGGTGGGGGTGCGCGAGCGCTTGCGTGCGTGCGTGCGTGCGTGCGTGCGTGCGTGCGTGCGTGCGTGTGTACATTTGAATTTGCTAAAACTATTTATTGTCATTGGTTGCTTGTGTATTGTGTGGGTCGAGTGCAAGCCCTTTGATTTGTTTTTTTTGCAAGATCTAGCGCAATATAAATTCATTGTATTATTATTATTATCATTATCATTATCATTATTATTATTATTATTATTATTATTATTATTATTATTATTATTAATTCTAAACACACCAGTGTTAACAACAAACATGACTAAAAACCCCAAGAGATTGGTGGGTCGGTGGTCTAGAGGTGACGCACCTACATGGAGAGCCTTAAGTCCGGCTTTGATCCCCATTTAATTTTGTGCCCGAAATCCCCTCCCCCCCCCACACAAAAAAAAATCCACTAGACCCGTGAGCTGTAGTCTAGGTGCTAGTCTTTCGGGTGAAACAACAAAACGAAGTCCCTTGCATTACTCGCTAAGCGCATGTTAAAGAACCCACGGCAACAAGAGAGTTGTCCCTGGCAAAATTCTGATAGGGGGAAAACGAAGACACATATAGAAAGGAAAAGAGAAAAAAAAAAAAAAAAAAAAAAAAAGATGGGTGGCACTGTTCCCGTAGCAACGACACACTCTCTCCAGGGAGAGCAGACCGAATTTCATGCAGCCACAGTGCACAAA
>CM060328.1:50608434-50615934 GCA_030674155.1 Stramonita haemastoma
TTTTTAGAAAATTAAGAAACAGCACGAGATTAAAGTCTCTGTCTCGAAACAAGCTACTAACATGTTCATATGCACTACAGTAAACTGTCAATTGGACTCTTCTTCAGCGATAAGGCAAGTTCACACAGCATCACACAGTTACTTAAAATACTGTCCAGAGAGTTCTCACGTGTGATGGGAAGACACTGTTTTAAAACAGGACAGTTAAAAAGAATATGACTGACTGAAATCGTCCCATCACATATGCAACGCACATTTTTAGCATACTTCGTTCGGAAGGCATTTAAAGCATGTGTGTGTGTGTGTGTGTGTGTGTAGTGGTAACTTCCTCTCTGAAGACATACAGTCTTCAGTCTCCCTTGGCCTACCTACCCACCCATGTAACAGTGTCCTCTCGACTGTGACTCAGATGAGACCACCGACTGTTGCCATGGTGACACCCCCCCTCCCCCCCCCCCCTCAACAGAAGCCAAAGAATCCCACTCCACCCCTACCACACCCCCACAGCCCCCTGAGTTCTTTGTTATAACACTAGCTACTAGCCACTAGCCTAGTAGTCTGCTGACCTAAATACAGCAATGGTTATGTTATTCAGGTTTAACCTTGACACTTTTGCTGGTGATTTGATTGTTGATGGTGGCGGTGGTGGTTGGTGGTGGGGTGGGGGTGGGGGATTGGTGGTTGGTGGTTGATTGTATGGTGGTGGTGGTGGTGGTGGTGGCGGGGGGGGGGGGGATAGGGGGAAGGGGTGGCAATGATGAAGTAAAAGGAGACTGGATGAGAAGCCTAGTTTTATTTCATCAGCATTTCAACAAATAATGTCCCACATGGGGTGACCCACAGTTAAGCCCTAGATAGGCCTATATAAGCCTAGTTTCAGCTGAGGTTTCTGACTTAAGAGTGAGTTTCATCTCAACTTGTTGCTTCTTCATTTTCTACAAATTGTAACATTTTGGGGGTGGCCCGAGGTGCTGAGGTGGGAGAACTTGCGGGAGCGTGGGACCTCCGACTTTCTGGCTCGAGGCTGCAGATCCTGATATCAGCTTCTGCTGGAAAGGACTGTAATCCTACTGAAAGAAGAAAGAAGAAAGGTTTCTGATGCCTCTGTCCTGAGCCTAAGGCTCATCAGGCTGGTGCTTATCCCGGTTTCTGTGGCGTTAAGCCACTGAGAGTCATAGACTCCCCCCTGGATAGGACGCCAGTCTATCGCAGGGTTAACCCCCAACACAAGGTTGGTACCCCTTTTACACCTGGGTGGGGTGAGAATATAGCCGTAAAGTGCCTTTTCCAAGGGAACAACGCCATAGCCGAAAGCTGGGATCGAACCCGCAACCTTTAGATTACGAGTCCAACGCCCTAACCACTGGACTACAGCCGCGGCTTCTGACGCCTGGCTCCCCTGAATGACAAAGGTTATGGGACACCTTTACCTTTACCCTATACTATACTATACTATACTATACTATACTATACTATACTATACTATACTATACTATACTATACTATACTATACTATACTATACTATACCACACCATACCATACCATACCATACCATACCATACCATACCATACCATACCATACCATGCCATGCCATGCCATGCCATGGTATGCTATGCTGTGCTGTGCTATGCTATGCTATGCTATGCTATACCATGCTATGCTATACCATGCTATGCTATGCTATGCTATGCTGTGCTATGCTATGCTATGCTATGCTGTGCTATGCTACTAGACTGATTGCATTCTTGAATATTAAGTCTAAACGCCACTTGGACTGACAGTATAGCCAAGTGGTAAATACCGTTCGACTTCAATCCCCGGGGTCCATGAAGTCGTGGGTTCGAATCTCTGGGGCATCTGGTGGATTAAGGCTGTGGAGTTTTACTGTCTACCGGGTCAAAGTGCAGACCTGCCAGTGCCTTAAATCCTTTCGTGTATGCATACATGCAGAAAACCAAGCATACACGCTAAAGAGGCTGTGATTCATGACAGGGCACAGTGCAGTGAGTTATGGAAACGCTAGCATACCCAGCACACATCCCCGAAGTCAGAGAGCGGCTACCTGTATAGTTTGGCTGGCGAAAACAGTCGCATAAGCAAAATCTCACGACATGTAAACCTCTGAACTTTTGATGAAGAACAAAAGAAATAAAAAGTTAAGTGGACAAATCACTATTTTAAAAAACAAACAAAAAAAGCACGATAATCACTAATGAATAAAAACAAAAGACAAAACTAAAACAAATTGAAAAAGACATACAAACAACAAAGAAAAACAAACGTCCCCCCCAAAAAAAAAAAAAAAAAAAAAAAAACCCCCCCCCCACCCCCAAAAGAAAAATAAAATCCTCAGACCTGATGACGTCACTCCTGTGAGCAGGATTCATGACGGGTTGTTGAAACACACGTCCAATGGCCTCAATGGGTACATACGTCACATTTTCTCCTTTCAGTCTGGCCCACCATTCCCCCTCAGGTCTGACGTCACCGTGGACGTAGACGTGACGTAATCCAGCCACGTGCAGCGCACTCAGTACGCTTAGAAAGTGGAAGAAGTGGAATTCGGGCCCCCTGGCAGATTGTGGGTTTTTGAGCCACGTCATGTGAGCGATCCGAGGAATGGAGGAGTTGTTGGAAGGTTTTGCTTCCAACACCTGGAAGATTAATATATTTGAAGTATTATTGAAAGTATTGAAAGGGTTTGTTTTTGTTGTTGTTGTTATTGTTGGTTGGTTGGTTTGTTTGTCCCGTTTTGTTTTGTTTTGCTTCGTGTTTTTTTTTGCTTTTGGTTTGGTTTACGATTCATTTCTTAAGCATTTTGGGCAATTTTTGTTTCGTTTTGGGGTTTTCTAGTTTATTTGTTAATTTGGTTTGGGTTTTTTTTTAGTTCGTTGGGTTGGGGTTCAAGGCTAAAACATTGTGAGAATTTTGCATATGCGACCATTTTATCCCGCAAACGTGGTGCAGGAAAAGCCATACCAAGGACTAAGCATTTCGTTCGACCTTTCCCCCACTGTCTCAAAGTGGCAAAGAACAGACAGGCCAAGAGAAGAATGTCTAATCCCCTAAATCAGACTCTATGAATCAATCGCGGGGATGCCAAGGGCCTCTGTCAGTATAAAAGCATCTCCACCTTCTGAAAATTCTGTGCTCGGAATTACCGCTTTCCTGTCCCTCTGTTTCTTGTTCCTTTCTTTCCTGTCAACGCCATTCTTGAAGAAGGCTTTTATATAGTTAAATTACTCTTTTTTCTTTTTTTTTACTTTTGTGCCTGGGCTACAGATTTGCCCATAATATATGGTGAGGTTTTCCATAAGCGACCTTTTGCCTATCATTATGGTGGCCACATTCTGACTTCGGGGATGAACTAATATATTATGGGAGATTATGGCATTAAATAATAATTCTGGCAATATGGTTGGGCATGAGGTGTCCTTGTATGTAACAAGCTTTGCGTTATAACAAAAACGAATCAAACAGTTTCGGAGGCTAAATTTTTTCCAAAACCCAATGTCATATCTACTCACACCATCACTCACCTTTCTTTTCCGTAATAAAACCAACGCACCAACTCAGCAAATGGCGTCTTGGTGGTGATGACGTCTTTAGGTTTGATCTGATTGGTCAAGACAAGACAAGGGGGACTATCCACAGCGCCGTGTTGGTTGTAGCTTTCTACAGACCCGCACTCACTTCCCACACTCCGATTCTTCGCTACCACGAGTTCTGTCAGCAGTGCCAAGTCGAAACCGGGGCGAGCAGATATTATGACGGGCGTGTCTCCCCCAACCCTGCTAAACCAGAATTTCTGCTGTATCAAGTCCTTAGGGACTCGGGTCAGGATGGCGGTGGGGGCGATGTAGAGCCCCCCTGTCTGTGACAGGTAGTGTAATGCTGTCAGCGCCAGTTGTCTGGCGTCGCAGTTTCTGTGGTTCGGTTCCAGAGGTTTCAGCTCCAGACTGGCTACGGACTGCTTCAGTTCCTGAAAGAGCGGGCGAAGTGGTGGTGGTTGTGTTGGTGAGATGACGACGACGACGACGACGACGAAGACGAGCGATGGATGATGATGATGATGATGATGATGATGAGAGACGAGACGACGACGACGGTGATATGATGGAGACATGACGATGGTGATGATGAATATGATGATAATGACATCACGATAACCCTGATAATGACTATGAGAAGACTAGCAGTAGTAGTTTTGTAAATGCAATCGTAAAGTTGTAGTAGTATGAGTTACAGCAGCACAGCAGCAGCGATAGCAACAGTAGTAGTAATAGTGGTTGAAGTTGTAGTAGTAGTAGTGGCAGCAGCAGCAGCAGCAGCAGCAGCAGCAGAGTAGTAGTAGTAGTAGTAGTAGTAGTAGTAGTAGTAGTAGTAGTAGTAGTAGTAGTAGTAGTAGTAGTGGCAGCAGCAGCAGCAGCAGCAGTAGTAGTAGTAGTAGTAGTAGTAGTAGTAGTAGTAGTAGTAGTAGTAGTAGTAGTAGTAGTAGTAGTGGTAAGTAGTAGTAGTAGGTAGTAGTAGTAGTAGTAGTAGTGCAGTAGCAGAGCTAGTAGTTAGTAGTAGTAGTGAGTAGTGAGTAGAGTAGTAGTAGTAGTAGTAGTAGTAGTAGTAGTAGTAGTAGTAGTTGTAGTAGTAGTGGCAGCAGCAGCAGCAGCAGCAGTTAGTAGTAGTAGTAGTATGTAGTAGTAGTAGTAGTAGTAGTAGTAGTAGTAGTAGTAGTAGTAGTAGTGGCAGCAGCAGCATTAGTAGTAGTAGTAGTAGTAGTAGTAGTAGTAGTAGTATAGTAGTAGTAGTAGTAGTAGTAGTAGTCAGCAGCAGCAGCACCAGCAGCAGTAGCCCCTTTCCTGGATCAACTTTTTTATCATAATTATTATTAATAATCCATAAAGCTGAGATTGTACCAACTGCAGCACGTGCGCGCGAACACACACACACACCACCACCACCACCACTACCGCAAGCTCTATCACCTCTCCCCCCCCCCCCCCCACCACACACACACATGCCACAGTTGATACATAAAAGCTTTGGTAGGCAAAGATGTTCCCATAACCTATGTGGTCGTTGGGAAGCGAGGTGTCAGAGACCTCAGCTTCTCTAGAGGCCAGCATTTTGAGGGCGGTGCCCATCTCCTCAATCTTACTGCTTTACCTTCCCTGTCCCTAACAGAGGACAGGTACCCATTTACATCTGGGTGAACTGGGGGACTATACTGAACTAAAGGCACGTAAACGTGTCACCCATCCACTTGGTAACCATGCTCAATGCTGCTTAACCGTGGCTTGGGGGAAACGTGTGCTCTGACCACTGAGCTATCTCGTTTAATGGCTTTGAATTATGTCGAAATTCTGAACCAAAAAGCCAATCCGCAGACGACTGACCCAAAACCAGGCGTGGTACCCCAGCCGGTCTGGCACGGGCAGGTGAGATAGTGGAAGATGACCTTGAGGGGATGCAACAGACGCAGGACGCTGAGAATGGGCAGGTAGTGTTCAAAGCGGAACACCTGATTCTGCCCGCACCACACGAAGTGCAAAGTAGGGGGCACCTGAAAAAAAACAACAATAAAAACACCCCTTAGCCGTGGCTATACTTTTCAGAAGGTGGGAATGCTATTTATACTGACCCCCCCCCCTTCCCCCTCCCCCCGATACCTCCAGAGAAGGAAACAAGTACCTGATATGACACCGTAGTTTGTCTTCTGGGTCCAAACACAACAATGACCCCCATACGACAACGTAGTTTTGATACCTGAATCTATCAAACCCTCAAGATATTACCACAGTATACTGTTGTCCTTCAGGAATATTTTCTCTCCTTCGTTTTACTTTTACACCGCCAAAATATTATGTGCCTGGGAAAAATAATGGTATGTCCTATCCAGCTAGCTCCTCTGCTGTAGTCCGCTACTTGGAATGATTATTTTTTTTAATCCAAAGTTAGGAACTAATTGCAACAATTACTTTTTGGAGCCAACTGTTTGGGTTTGTAGTGATAAACAAATACTGAAAAGTTGAGTGCGATAACATAATGCATTTGTATAATAGTTTAGACAAATATGTGTCATGGCATCTCTATTTTTAGAACTCTGCCACTGTCACCCCAAACATGACCGTGCAACCATTCGTTGGAGAGGTATTCTCGTGTTTCACTTAAAATCAGCATCATTTTTGCTTCTTGGATGTAAAAATACGTGTATAGTTAATAAAATATGAAAATAATATGCAATAATATGCTTCCAAACACCCAGATTCAAACAATCTAGGGTTGGCCGTTGTCTTTCAAAAAAACAATCATCTGGTCAATCGATTTGAAATGACCTCTCTCCCACTTCGCCAAAGCCTGCATTTGATACTTTCAATTTCAGCCTCAAGACATTTATTTCAGACCTAGGATCTTCCCCCATAGTTACACATCTTATATATCCTATTTTCAGCAGACATTTTCATCACCCTGCCCAAGTCCGTGTGTGTGTGTGTGTGTGTTTTGTTGTGTGTGTGTGTGTGTCTCTGTGTCTGTGTGTTTATTTCTTCATTCTTTTAATATCGAGGATAAAGCAATAAGCACTTGTGTGCTTTTTTTACATCCAGTACCCGTGTGTATGCCGTTTTGTAAATTTTGTCAGCTATTCCCCTGGCACACAATGGCCTACTCTTCCGAAAAGAGGAACAGGATTTAACGTGTGCGCAATCACACACACACGCGCGCGCGCGCGCGCGCACGCAGGACTTCGGCAAGGCGATGAACATGTCTGTTGAAAATAGGATATATATATATATATATATATATATATATATATATATATATATATATATATATATATATATATATATATATATATAAAAGATGTGTAACTATGTGGGAAGAACGCATTAGAAAAAATATTCAGGATAACCCTTCCTCTGTCTGTCATAATTATTATGTTGCCTGCTGCTCACACACACACAGAGATAATGAATGATGATGATATGATGATGAATGATGATGATGATATGATGAGATGATATGATGATGATGATAACAATAATAACAACAACGATGATGATGATGATGATGAATGAAGATGATGATATGATGATGATAACAATAATAACAACAACGATGACGATGATATGATGATGATGAGATAATAATAATGATGATGATGATATAATAATAATAATAATAATAATAATAATAATAAATAATAATAATAATAATAATAATAATGATAAATATAATCACCTGATCTGGCATCACGTTGCCTTCTCGCGAAATCTCAGGCCATACTTCCTGTGAGTAGAGATCTCTAAACAATGGCAGCTGTTCCATCATTTGCGAGCTGAACAAATTTGGCAGTGGTCGTTTGGGTGGAGCAGATTTCGCTGGGCAGATTTCGCTGGGGCAGATTTCGCTGGGGGATCTTTATTGAGTAGACGGGCAGATTTTATCGGGCGAGATTCTACGGAGTGACTGATGTGGATCAGATTTTATGTGGATAACTCTTGAG
>CM060328.1:50620934-50650934 GCA_030674155.1 Stramonita haemastoma
AAACGTTTTTGTTTTGAAAGAGCTGATTTTAGAAAGGAGGTATATTATTCCACAATGTTCTTCCTCAATAAGCAAGGTTTGACTTACAGAGATTATTACTGGGCCTGGGCAGAAACAGTCAATGGCAGCAAATTTTTCCACTTTAGGGACTAAACCATTAACAAACCATCACTATAGATTTGGTTATATTGAATCATAGTGAAGCCATCCCATTTAGGGACTGAACCGTTGATAAATTAACAACCACCACTACAGATTGGTTATATTGAATCATAGTGAAGCCATCCATTTAGGACTGAACCATTAACTATCCACTACTACACACGAATGACAAAGTAAAAGATCATAAATAGCCTACTCACCCCAGCAGGTTTTATTTCAGGTGAAGTGGATCAGACCCTCTGTTGTCCACCAACTTTGTCTTGTTGGTATGTAAAGCTGGTGTTACCTCGAAGCTGGGAAGTTCAAAATACCCTGTGCATCCGTCCGTTGACCTCTTCTTATGGCAGTCCACAGTTACTGTTTTGTTACAATGGTCTCTAGGCAAACTTGTGGTCACCCATTTCTGTCAAAAAATGGAACCGTAAAAAACCATGTCTTTTCCCTTGTTTCTTTGCTTTTTTGTTTTGTTTTATTCTATCTGTCCATCTGTCTGTCATTTAAAAAAACAAAACTTTTCTGTCTGTGTGGGGGGGTGGGGGTGGAGCACACATGTGCTGAAAAAAATCCCAATGCACACACACACACACACACACACACACACACACACACACACACACACACACACACACACACACACACACACACACACATTGCATACCTACTCGTGTGGCGAGTGTACCCACCGTTAAAGTATTTTTAATTTGACTTGACATACAACACTACTACAATCGCCACTACCACCACTTCCACCACTACTACCCCCCCTCCCCCCCCCCCCTCAACACACACACACACACACACACACACACACACACACACACACACACACACACACACACACACACACACACACACACACGCACACACTAATAGTAATACCCTTTGTAAAGTGGCTTCTCGTTGTTTATATCGATCTAGCAATAAAACCCTTTCACCCCACTAAATTAAACCTTTCAACATCCACCTCTCTCTCTCTCTCTCTCTCTCTCTCTCTCTCTCTCTCTCTCTCTCTCTCCTCTCTCTCTCTCTCTCTCTCTCTCTCTCTCTCTCTTTACAGTGTATTATTATCATACTATTATCACTATTGTTGATATTATTCTTATTGGTATCAGTATAATCATTGTATTACTTTAGTTCCTTTTGAGTTCATTTTGTTGTTATGGTTGTAACAATGTTGTAGCTAAATATTTTTGGGTGGATTTTTGTTGGTTAAGTTGTTCATTTCATCATGTTCTCTTGTTTGCTCTTTATATATTAACGCTTTTCTTTTTTTCAATAATCAAAATCATTTTATTGTGACTTCTGATTTTCGTCTTCTGAATGAGTTCATTTTTATTACCTTATTATATATAGAGTGTCCTTATTCCTTTATGTTGTGTGGTACTGCGTATAGTTTAATTGTTTAGTATCTTTTTATCCTGATGTTATCCCTGAAAAGGGCGGGGACTGGATGTAAAAAAAGCACACGAGTGCTTATCTATTATCCTTGAATAAAAGAATTTTGCCCTCTCTCTCTCTCTCTCTCTCTCTCTCTCTCTCTCTCTCTCTCTCTCTCTCTCTCTCTCTCTCTCTCTCTCTCTCTCTCTCTGTGTCCCCTCCCCTTCTCCGCCTCCCTCTCCTTCCTTCCCCCCCCCTCCCCCTCCTTTCTAGGCAAACATATCCTGTCCAGTTGCTAAGCCACTGAAAACCATTGGCCATTAGCCTACATCTCTCACGAACCCTACAATCAATAAAAGTACAATGTGACTGTACTCTTGTGGGTCACATTTCATGGAATAAGTGTGTATGTGTGTGTGTGTGTGTGTGTGTGCGTGCGTGCGTGCGTGCGTGCGTGTGTGCGTGTGTGTGTATTTTATTGATTTATGTTGTTCGTTTATATGAGGATAATAGAATAAGCACTCACGTGCTTTTTTTTATCCAGTCCCCGTGTGTATGCAGTTGTGTAAATACTCATCTGTTCCCACCGGCACACAATGGCCCACTCTTACGAAAGGCGGAACAGGACTTAACGTGTGGGCAAGATGTTCTGCGTGTGTGCCGACGCACACGGGCCTCGGTTTACAGTCTCAACCGAAAGACTTTTGGGGAGAGTGGAGTCAGCACTGATGTTAACCCCAGGAGAAAAATCCCCTCGCCGGGAATCCAACTCGGTGGTCAAATTGCCAGCGCAATGTTCTCACCATTAGGCTATCCTGTCCTCTGTGTGTGTGTGTGTGTGTGTGTGTGTGTGTGTGTGTGTGTGTGTGTGTGTGTGTGTGTGTGTGTGTGTGTGTGTGTGCGTGTGTGTGCGTGCGCGTGCGTGTGTGTCAATCAATCAATCAATCAAATTTTTATTTCCAGATGGTACATTGAGTAAGCAGCAATCTGCTTTTTTCCATCAAGCCATCTATCTAAAGAAAAGAAAAGAAAAAAATCAAAACAATAGCAAAAATCAAATCCAAAACAAAACAAAAAGCCAACAAAAAACAAAGCAGAAAATCCCTAGCAAACAATAAAGCCAACAAAAGAAAGAAAAGGGGAAAAAGCAAACAAACAAATAAAACAACAACAACAAACATTTCACCAACATTAATTTGCTAACATGATTTCAACAACTTTAAAATAAACTATGCCTATAAATAATACAAGCAACTACTGTAACAACAACCAAAAGAGAAAAATAAAAATAATAAAAAAATAAATAAAATAAATAAATTTAAAAAAAATAATTTAAATCTACTCAAAAGCCATACACACATATGCACATACACCCACACCCCACACACACCGTACACACACACACACCCGTACACCTACACACACACACACACACACACCCGTACACCTACACAACACACACACACACACACACACACACACACACACACACACACACACACACACACACACACACACACGGTTTGCGCTCATCCACTCAGCTCGATTACTCGTAGGTACATGCACACATTTAAAGTCTTTTTAAAAATCATATAGTGTCCCAAACACCACACAACACTCAACAAAACAGCTTATATCAATTACAATGTAACCAAAAAACACTATTTAAGACTAAATAATAATAATAATAATAATAATAATAATAACAATAATAATAATAATAATAATAATAACAATAAAATAAATATAAAATAAATACCAAAAAAATAAATAAAAATAAATAAATAAATAAGTAAAATAAAAAAATTCTATAAGCAATTTATGTCAGATTACAATATCTCTATACTTCAATTCATACTTTATATTTTTAAAAGAAGATAAGGAAAAAAACTACAAACACATCAATACCTTATAATAATACCCATCATCACTGAGAGGAAATAACATATACGCTAACAAACATACAATCAAACAAAAGAAAAGCAAAAACAAACAAACAAACAAAAAACACATAAAAACACACCAAAAAACAAACAATCAAACCAAAACATCAAAAAACCAATCCACACGGATTATATATTAGAAGGAAGAAAAGAAAAAACAACTAAAGCAACAATACCATACAATTATACCCATGACCACTGAGTGGAATAACATAACAAACATATGGGCATGCACACATTTAAAATTGTTTTTGTTTTTTTTAAATCATATGGTGTCAAACAGCTTGTATCAGTTACAATGTCACCAACCATTATTAAGACTTCATGTCAATAAGCAACTTATGTCAGATTACATTATCTCCACACTTCAATTCATACTTATATGTTATGAGGAAGAAAAGAAAAAACAAAACAAAACAAAATAAACAAAAAAACAAAACGAAAAACAAACGCAACAATACATATGATAATACCAATCTCCACTGAGAGGAAATAACATATACACTAACAAACATTCAAACTAACAAAAAAAACTAACAAACAAACAAAAGCAACAGAGAACCAAACAAACATAATAAACGAAAAAAAAAACCCAAACAAGACAAAACTAAAGCAAAAAACAAACAAAAAACAAGCAAACAAACAACCCCCCCCCCCCCCAAAAAAAAAAAAAACCACAAAAAAAACCCCAAACACTCAAAAAAGAAAAAATTTGGAGGGGGGGTGGGAACGGGTGGGGAGGGGGTATCAAGGAGGAAGGGGGGAAACACAAACAGCAAACAGAAGAATTATAATAATGATTCATGATTATATTCATAAAAAAAAACCCTACACATATGAACAAAAAACCAAACAAACAAACATTCAAACAAACAAACAAAAAACAAAAAAAAACAAAAAAAACATACACAACAACAACCAGAACAAAAAATTAAGGCTTTTCCACTTATCAAAATAATATAAGTATAATAGTGCTAATAGTCCCATTAGTATAATTAATAAAATAATATTTTAAAAAAATATTTATCCTGAAACTATTAAACTGGGCAAGTGAAAGAAAAAAAATGCATAGAAAAAAATAATTCAAATCTAGTCATCAAATCAGTGGTTTGGTTTTCTCCTTGTGAATTTGCAGAATATACACGTGTTTACATACATCACTTATTCCCTATCCTGTTCAAAATTAAATTATATAAAAACAAAAATAAAAAAAATAAAAAACCCTTTCTCCACCTTTTCCCCCTTCCACATACATATGTAGCAAGCAAAATGTAGATTTTTCAGTCACAGTGACCCACACGTGAAAGATTTTTTGGGGATAGCAGAGAGTATCAATATCTTTAGTCTGTTCTAAGTATGGTTGATTGGATTGATGTGTAGTTCTTAAACATTTTTGCATAAGCGCATTAAGTGATTTTTCAACTGATTTTTGAACTGATTTTTATTTTTGATACATTTTAAATGTTTTGGGAGCTTGTTCCATAAATCACTACCTGAATATAGGAAGCTTGTTTTGTAAAGATTGTTTCTGGGTCTGGGAAATGTTAGTAGATGGTTATGCCTGTGCTCATTAATTTTGAATCTATTGGTGATCTTGGGAGGGGCATTTCCATTGACAACTTTTTGTACAAATAGAGCTTTATTGAGAAAAAGCCTGTTTTGAAATTTAAGAATATTTGTTAGCTTATAATCATTGATGGTTAGGGAGCTTGCTTTTAATAGGACAAGTTTTAGTGCTCTTTTATATAATCGATGGATGAATTTCAAATTAGTTTCACTGCAGTTGTCCCAAAGAGATGAGGCATAGTCAACTATAGGCAAGATGTGTCCACAAAAAAAGAGTTTGCGTGAATGACTATCTAGAAAGTGTTTTATTTTTTATAGCTGACGTACCTTGTTTGTAAGACGTTTTCCTTGTGCCATCACATGGTCAGTCCAAGTAAGATTATTGTCGATAATTACACCCAGAATTTTGTGTGAGTCAACTTCTTCAATGATTTTTTTATCTATCAACAGAGGTTGAAATTTACTTTTCATTTTTTGCCTCTTTTGTCGTGCTAGTACGTACATACTTTTAGTTTTTTTAGCATTTAAGGACATATGGTTTAATTGAGTCCAAGTAATCAATTTGTTGATATTGTTTTGAAGTTTGAGTGTTAGTCTGTGGGGGTCAGTATCACTACAATAGAGGGATGTGTCATCAGCAAACATTTCACAGCTACAATCTAGAAATAAGGGTAAGTCATTTACATATATTGAGAACAAAAGAGGACCCAATATTGATCCTTGTGGTACTCCATATTTAATAGATACTAATTTTGATGTTTGATTATTTGCAGTTACCAGCTGCTGTCTATCTAACAAAAAACTTTTTAAAAGATTGATTATTTCAGGTGTTAGTTTGTATAGGTGAAGTTTACGCACTAGCAAGGAGTGATTAATTACATCAAATGCTTTTTCAAAGTCTACAAAAATTAGGCCTGTATAGTTATTTTCATTTATGTTGTGTAAGAGACTGTCTGTAAGTTGAGTTAGAGCTGTGTGACAAGAATAGTTTTTACGAAAGCCTGACTGATCTTCATTTATTAGGTTGTTGTTAACAAAGTAGGAATATAAAGATTTTTGGATATGTTTTTCAATGGGTTTGGATAAGACCGATAGGATTGAAATTGGTCTGTAATTTGAAGGACAAGAAGAATCTCCTGATTTGTGGACTGGTATGACTTTTGCCTTTTTAAATATGAGAGGAATGTTGCTTTTATCTATACACAAGTTATATAGATATGTCAGTGTTTCAGCTATAATAGGACCAGAAAGTTTCAATATTTTTCCATCCAGATTGTCAAGGTCACGTGTTCTGGAATTTTTTTTGAGAGATAGACTTTCCAACACGTCTTTAATTGTCATTGGCAATAATTCAACCGGGAATTTAATTTCTTTTGATTCAATATATTGTTCTAAGTATTGGAGATCATTTTCATTTGACTTATCACATGATATGATTTTAGTAGCAATGTTTGAGAAATGGGTGTTCAGTTCATCAGCTGTTATGTCTTTAACTGTCTTTTGGCTTTTTGATATAGGTCTATTACATAAAATATTGATGGCTTTCCATACCTGGCGAGAGTCGGTAGTTGTGATTAACAGTTTTTGAAAGTAATCACGTTTTGATCTCCATTTTAGTGAAGTTACTTTGTTTCTTTGCATTTTAAATTCTTCTTTTGTGCCATGGGTTTTCAAATAGTCTCTTAAGCGCATTTCTGACTCTAGGTCTTTTGTTATCCAAGGAGGTTTTATTTTTTCTTTAACTCTTTTTTTGATGAAGGGGGCATGCCTCTCATACACTGAAATAAATGTGGTAATCCAGAATTCTGCAGCTTCGTTGGGGTCTCTGATTTGATATATGTCTTGGAATGGCGAATTTATCAAGTCTGAAAGAAAGTCTTGTTCGTTGAAGTTATTAAATTTTCTGTAAAAGATGGTTTTATGTCCTACTTTGGGAATTTTGACACGATGTTTAAACTAAGTAAAACACACAGCATCGTGATCACTGCATCCACAGGAGGGGGCACATACTTCTGTTATGTTTTGTTTTGTAGTAGTATAGATATGATCTATCAAAGTTCTAGAGTTATCTGTTATCCGAGTTGGTTTGTCTATTAGTTGTTCCAGGCCATGCATAGTAATGTTGTGACTCCATTTAGGCTTGGGTTTTAATAAGTCGATGTTAAAATCCCCAAGAATAATTGTTTCATAGTTTTAAAATGTCACTTCATCCATAAGAGAGTTGAATTTTTCAAACCATTCTGTGGTTTCCAAAGGATTTCTGTATATGAATCCTATTAATATTGGATTATTGTGTTTTAATTTTATTTCAACCCAAATTGATTCAATGTCATAAACATCAAAGTTGTATAATCTTTTGCAACTCAGTGAAGAAGCGAAATATGTTAATAATCCAGTGGACTTGGGCTTGTGTGGATCCTGTCGAAAAATCTGATATCCTGGAATATTCATGCATGTGTCAGTTACGTGTAGTAAGAGTCGAGATTCAGCAAGGCAAAACAAATGAAATTGATTCTCATCATTGTGCAGTATGGTCGAAATATCATCTTTTTTGTTTGTTGCATTGTTGATATTCAGGTAGCCTACACAGAGGCCTTGCTTTGTGGGCCACTTGTCTAAAGTTAGAGACATGTTAAGATTGATTTTATATATATATATATATATATATATATATATATATATATATATATATATATATATATATATATATATATATAATATATATGTATGTATGTATGTATGTAAGATCTATCAAAATAAGAGATTTGATTATCAAATTTTTAAACAAAATAAGCTATAGTTCAATTTCGAAAACTAAAATATAAACACAAATCAAAATCTGTAAGGAATGAATGTGTTATAATAAACAACTTTTTGAATCCAGTCCTATTTTTACATAGATCATATACTACAGTCATAAAAAATAATAAAACATATAAATTGGGAAAAATATTTTAAGAAAAACTAAGATACAACAATTTTTGCTAAATCAGTATAACCAATCACACACTAAATATTAATATGATACTAAACACAAAGAGATACAGTGACGAATAATAATAGATGAAAAAGCAAACGAAAATATAGTATGGCAGAGTTGGTTCAAAAACTCCAATCCACACTAGCCCAAGGCAACAACTGCCTTGTTGCAAGAGTCTCTGGATCCGATATACCTGCTAGATGTAGAAGGCAATTTATCCACTCAAATGAGATACACACTGCAGCATGACATTGATCAACATTTGATGTTGGGGGAAAAAAAAGGGGAAAAAAAGAAAAAAAAAAGAAGAAAAAAAAGGGGGGGGGGGCTGGGGGCTGGGTGAAAGTATGGGGGAGAGAGGAGAGAGAGAGAGAGAGAGAGAGAGAGAGAGAGAGAGAGAGAGAGAGAGAGAGAGAGAGTTTCCATTCACGAAAAATTGAGGCAATCATTTTATCATCAATGGGAACACTGCATTTAACATTTGGACACCTGCACAAACACATTTGTAATTATATAGAACATTATACATGGGCTGTATGTTTGATGCAGGCTTGCAGGCACGCATGCAAACACACGCATGCACACACACGCATGCACACACACGTTCACATAATTATCATACACATACACACGCAGTGCATACGCACAAGCAAGCAGGCATGCTTACATACCACGCAAGCACGCACAAGCTCACCGGCATATCCACAGACACACAAACACACACACACATATGCACGCACACACACACGCACGCACGCACTCACGCGCGCACGCACGCACACACATACACACGCACTCACGCATGCTTACATACACACAACACACACACGTGGTGAAACATGCATACACATGTTCACTTACACATACACTCAAACACCACATACACACACTCCCCCCTCCCCTTCCCTCCACACATACTCACTGGTATATACCACACACACACACACACACACACACACACACACACACACACACACACACACCACACTATTGGGTCAAACAATGGAGTAGATCGGAAAGTATTTTCACAAGTGGCTGTGTAGCTGCCACGGAGTGTTGTCTCCCTAACACACTTGTGACATCTGAACAATGGGGGTTCCTTGGCTGGGGGATGGGAAAGTCCCTGTCCAGTAATGGACCTAGTGTGGTAGGCCTATTGTCGTTGCACTGTGGGGTGGGGCTGAAGTCGTCGTTTTGTTGAAGGCAGCCGATGGTGAATGTACACCTTTGGCTGCTTCAGCATAGCTTTTCATGTCATTGGTCATTATGTTGGGTCGGTAGTTTGTCACAGGCCTCACGGCTGGCGGCTGTCTATGGTTTCCGGGGAAACGGATATTGAGGGCAAGAGTTTTGTTACCCTGAGGACTGGGATGGATGGGATCATCATATAGCGCCTTTTTAGGCGCTCCAGTCCTGGTGAGGAAGGAGTAGAGGGGGTGTTGTCGATAAGTACAACCCTCTCTTGACAGCAGGTGTCCCCAAGAGAAGCCGTCGACCATGACGCCTTGTCTCTCAGTGGATGTCGTCCAAAGGTGGGGAGGATGGAGGAGGCCTGAAGAGCAGCATGGGGGAAGATTTCTTTTAGCAGGTGGATCAGTTTTGTCCAATCTGCTTTTGTGACTGATCCTGCTTTACAGTCATTGATCCCCACGTGGAAGTGGAAGTGGAAGGTGACGTGCTGTATGTGTGGAGAGGGGCGGCGTGTTGACAGCCACTGACACAGGTGTTGTACTGTCAGGCCTGGTACTGACAGGTTGCAGACTTGCCGGCCCCCCACTGACATCTTTTTCTCGTCCACCCCTTTCAGCACTGAGTCACCTAACAACAAGGTGTTACACTCTAGGGGGACTGTTTTTTGTTGGAGGGTTTTCAGGGGGCTGGAATGGGGGGTGTTTTCTTGGTGCTTTTGGGAATGGGAATTGGAGTGTGGGCTTTGATGGGTGCGGGGAGTGTGTGCGTGTCTGCTGTGATGTGTTTGAAAGTAGAGGCTGTTTGCTTGTGTTTTTGCATGAAGTTGCTGAAGTGTTGTTGCTTGTCTGCTTTTGTGTGAGTGTGGGGTATGAAGAGTTGTCAGTCGTGGTTTTGTCTGTGAGGAGAGCATATCTGTTGGATGTGTTTATATTGTATTCTACCTCTGTGAGTTGTTCTGCAAGTGGTTCAGTATTGTTGTCTGTCTGACTGCTTGAGTGTTTTGTGTGTTTAGTTGCACTGAGTGTTTGTATCTGTTTCTTGGTAGTATTGTTGATGTTGTGTTGACTGTCTTTGAGTGATTGTAGTTTGGAGTTGATTTCTTTCATTTGATCTGTCTGGTATTCTTGGCTGTTTTGTAGTTCTGTTACTTGTTGTGAAACATCTCTTTTCATTGTTTTCATGGAGTTTTTTACTCTGGTTTCAGTGTCAGAGATGACCTGGCTGTTGTGTTTTGTTTCTTGACCTATTTGTGATATTTGTGTTTTGAGTGTGTGTATTTCTTTCTGCATGTTGGAGATAGTGATGTTGGCTGCAATGAGTTGTTCGTGAAGCATTGTTATAATTTCTGTTGTTCTTTTGAGAGAGATTGCATGGTGCATTGCTTGTTTGTGTTGTGTTGACTGCTGTTGTTGGAGATGTTTTGGAGTGGGGAGTGGGTTGGTTGGAGGTAGAGGTGGGAGAGGGGTGAGGCTGATGGTCACATGGGGAAGTGGAGGGGGAGGGGAGGGGGGACTGAACTATACCTTGATCTTCGGTGGAAGAAGGGGTGGTGGGGGAGAGGGGCGGTGTTGCAGTTTCTTCCTCAGGTGGATGTGGATGGTCCCGTTGTCATCAGTAGATGGAGGGGGTGATGTAGCCTGGTCAGGGGGGGAAGACGTGGGGGGTGTGGAGGGCATGGAGTGGGATGGATCAGCTGAGAGGTCTGAGGAAGGGTGAGAGGGGATGGTCTTGTCATCAGTGGATGGAGGGGGTGATGTAGCCTGGTTGGGGGGTGAAGACGTGGGAGGTGTGGTTTGTCGTCAGGGGCGCTGTCTCGTATGGCCAGTGGAGCACACTGAAGGCTTGAGGATGCCACAGAATAGAGGACATCAGTCACAGTTTCCGTGGTGACAGTTAGTTTTGCCAGCTCATTGACTATTGTTCTTAGGTTGTCGAACTCCTCTTCAACCCACTGCTGGCATACATTGCCTTGTACTAGGATTTTCCCAGTACTGTGGTATATATATATTGTGTATTGTCAGTAGTTTTTCTCCATCAGAACTAACTTGAAAGAAGGATCGCCAAAGTTCACTGGGCAAGGTTGATGTAAAGTCTGTTGTAAAACTTATTTGTTCGCTGTTATTCTTTGTAAACTCATTAAATATTGAATTGACATTTAGGGGCTGAAATTGTCCACAATACCTTTCAAGGAGAACAAACCGCCACAAAGGCAAGTTAGTATGAGTGGCTTCAAAGGTAACTTGGCAGGAGTCCTTAGTGTATTGAATAGTCTCTTTTCTGAGATGTTGGGTACTCATAGATCGAGTCATGGGCCTCATGGTTAAAGCATTGCATCACTCAAAGATTAACAAACTAGTTCACATGATTTATTGATTGATGGTTGGGATTGAAAGTGAAAGAGTAAAGATTTTAAAAAATAAATAAATAAATTAAAAAAAGAGTACAGTGATGATGATCAATGTCATCTGCTTGTGCCATTTTAATGGCTATCTCCTATACACAAAGAGTGCGGCATTGCTCAGTTTACAGTTCGTCACCACGGAAACCACAACAACATTGATCTAGGACAGTCTCACCCACTCACCTCACAAGAGCACTTCACTTGAGTCTTAGACTCAAGTGGTCCAGTTACTGGGGGTCCATTGTACAGCTTCCCTTTGTTCCCGCATCACTGTTGCCTCAGCACTGTAGGTGTTGTTGAGAATCACACATTCACAGAAAATTTTTGTGGAGTATGGTTAAAATGTAGTTAAAATCTCCTTTTTTTACACTAAACCAGTGGCACTTCATTGACTTATTCAGTTACACACACATTTGTACACTTTCTTTTAAAGCTAAACACTCTATTTCTTTCTGAAAACACCTTCCACTGGAGAGCTCTCAGGACACGTCTTCACTCGACTGTGGCTGACTCTGTGTGTGTATGTGTGTGTGTGTGCGTGTGCGTGTGTGTGTGTGTGTGTTGGAAGGTGGAGGGGTCTGGTTCCTGGGCTAGAGTTCCGAGGTTCACCAATAATAAATGGTGAGGGGTTTGCATATGAGCCTGGTGTTTTTTTTCCACCATGAAGGTAGCCCCATTAGAAATGTATGCTAGGTCTGTTTGTATTTCTGTAACCCACCAAATGCTGACATGAATCACGGGATCTTTTACAAGCATATTTAATCTTCTGCTTGTGTATATATACAATATACGATATTCGAAGATATTGGAAGCCACGACTTCGTTGACCCATGGAACTGAAGTGTAATGGCCTGAACCACTGGAACATAGTGACTTAGGGACCGTCCTAAGGTGTTTAACTATAGATCATTTCAAGTCATAACGTCCACTAGACAATGGCTCACTCCAGTACACACACAGACACACAGACAGGCAGACATACATACAGACAGACAGGCAGACACACACACACACACATACACACACACACACCACGCACGCACGCACGCACGCACGCACGCACGCACACACACCATTGTACTGGCAATTTGACAACCATTCAATTCCCGTTTGAGGGAATTTTTTCCCCTGGAGTTAACATCAGTGCTGACTCCACTCTCCCCACAAGTCTTTTCGGATGAGACTATAAACCTAGCCCCGTGTGGGATCGCAGCAGAACATCTTGCTCACACGTTAAATCCTGTTCCGCTTTTCGTAAGAGTAGGCCATCGTGTGCTGAACAATTTTCAGCAAACACTGTACCCCCTCAGTCCTTTGTTGTCTGCTAGATTCCTAGCCGCAATATGCCTGGGCAGGGTCAAGCTGTAGGAACACAAGCAATCTCCGTTTGATGATGAATATTTCCAACTTTCTCGTGACTACCTGGTATTGCTCTAGGTCCTCAACCCCCAAATCAAGTACAGGGTGTGTATTTTCGTACTTTAAAAAATCTGTAAAATTCAGAGCTTTTTCCTTCCAGCACTCTATACTACATGACCTGCGAGATAAAGTAGCAGTGTAGCCCAACATGAGTTAAACTGCACTGTCAACTCAAAAGCTACGTCAATTTAAATTCTTTTCCCCTGTCCAAAAGAATCCGTGTGACAATATTCGTCTACAGGTATAAATTGAGGAAAATTTTCCCTTTTGTACAGCAAAGCCGGGGATTTTTAAGATCTCAAAGGTCAACCTCAAGTACAGTCCTGCCAGTGCCTTCATTCCTTTTGTGTGTATATCTATACACACATGAAGAAGATCATTTGTACAAATTAAAGATCCCGTAATTTATGTTAGTGTTGGTGGGATATGGAAACACCAACATACCCAGCATACATCCCGAAGTCGGAATGCAGATACCTTCATGGTGGGCAAAAAAAAATCCCAACAAACAAACGGTAGCATACCCAAAATCTTACCATTGGTGAACCTGGGAGCTCCAGCCGAGGAATTAAAAGAAAAAAATGTATGTGGTCATGTTCGTTACACCTGCCCATAACGTCCTCCAAGGTAAATACTTTCCCGTCACCACTACTCGTTGACTCACTGAGCTGTTCAAGCTGTGTGCAGAACATTACAAATCAATGCTGTGGTTTTCATGGCATGGAGTGGCATAGTGTGTCAGCTAAAGCAATTATCGTTATTCGGCAACCCCCTTCATGTATGGGCCAATGGCCTTTTTCATGAATAAACCTTTCAAGTTGGAGTTCTCTCTCTCTCTCTCTCTCTCTCTCTCTCTCTCTCTCTCTCTCTCTCCTCTCTCTCTCCTCCTCTCTCTCTCTCTCTCTCTCTCTCTCTCTCTGAATGTGTCACTTATTGTCTAAAAAGGTTTGCCATCCATATTGAGAAATGTTCTATTCATATTTTGTACTCTCTATTTTAATAATTATGTGTATTAAATCTAATTGATATTGTGCAAACTCTATTAATGATCCATTTAAGTAAGCTGAATATATATGTACATCATGATAACTATATGGTAATGAACGTGATTCTTAGGACCATAATCATAAGATTAAGTGAGGTGTTACCATATATGTGCCCTACAGCGGATAGATTCCTCTCGGTTCGGCTACATGATTTTATCTAAAATTCAAGGCATATAATTTCCTATAGAATGAAGTTTATTGATGACATACTTTTTTTTTTTTCGTTTTCGTTTTTTCGTTTTCGTTTTCACACACACACACACACACACACACACACACACACACACACCACACACACACACACACACACCCACACATGCATAAACACACACACACATGCATAAACACACACACACATACATACATACACATGCGCACGCACGCACACACATACGCGCGCGCACGCGCGCACACACACACACACACACACACACACACACCACACGCACGCACACACACACGCACGCACGCAAGCAAGCAAGCGCACACAACCACACACACACACACACACACACACACACACACACACACACACACACACACACACACACACACACACACTCAGAGAGAGAGGGGGGGGAGAGGAAGAGTCAGCAGGTGGTAAGTGAAACAAAAGAAAGCTACAGAAGTATCACAAGTCAGTGCAGGACACCACAACATGACAATACTGCTGCTGCTAATAATAATAATAATCATGATAATGATGATGATGATGATGATGATGATGATGATGATGATGATGATGATGATGATGATGAAAGGAATTTATATATAGCCCTATATCTTGCAAAAACATATCATCAGGATATACTGTACAAGAACATTTTCTTTCTTCTGTGCCTTCCCTTACCAGATGGGATGCGAAGTGTCTGGTCTTCTCGAGTGCTTGTAACTTTACAGGAGGTCTGCCCGCTGGCCTCAGCCCGCACACTCCTAATTCAGAGCATCATTTTCATTGTAAGCCTACAGGTTCTATGCCAGGTATATTGGTGTTTCCTTTACCCATCGAACATTGATAGGAATAACAGCATTAGAATTATACAAGCACATTCGACATTCTGCATGTGTCTATATACACGAAGGAAATGAAGGCACTGGCATGTCTGCACTTGAAGTTGACCTAGGAGATCAAATCAAATCAAAATTTTATTTCCAGATGATACATTGAGTAAGCAATAAATTTGCCTTTTTTTATCAAGCCATCTATCTATAAAAAAGAGAGAGAGAGAGAGAGAGAGAGAGAGAGAGAGAGAGAGAGAGAGAGAGAGAGAGAGAGAGAGAGAGAAGAGAGAGAGAGAGAGAGAGAGAGAGAGAGAGAGAGAGAAGGCAAGGCAAGGCAAGGCAAGGCAAGGCAAAATTCTTTTATTCGAGGATAATAGATAAGCACACATGTGCTTTTTTACATCCAGTCCCCGCCCCTTTCAGGGATAACATCAAGATAAAAAGACAGCCTCAACTAAAACAAGAACTATTAGAGAGAGAGAGAGAGAGAGAGAGAGAGAGAGAGAGAGAAGAGAGAGAGAGAGAGAGAGAGAGAGAGAGAAGAGAGAGAGAGAGAGAGAGAGACAAGGCAAAGTCTTTTATTCGAGGATAATAGATAAGCACTCATGTGCTTTTTTACATCCAGTCCCCGCCCTTTTCAGGGATACATCAAGTTGAAAAGATACTAAACAATAAAGCTTTACGCAGTACCAAACAACACACAAGAATAAGGACACTATATATGATAAGGTAATAAAAAATGCACTCGATCAGAAGACAAAAATCTGAAGTCACAATAAAAATATTTTAATTATGGAAGAATAGAAAAGTGTTAATAGGAAAGGAGCAAACAAGAAAACTAGATAAATAAACAACTGAAAACATCAATCCACCACCACCTGTCAAAAGTTATACATGTGACATAAGTCATACAATTGGATAAAAGGGGGAAAAAAATTAACTAATATCCTTATTGGAGGGGAGGGGGGGTAGAGATACTATCAATAAAAATGTAAATGAAATTTTTTAAAAATTTAAAAATTAAAAAAAAAAAAGTTACATAAAACATCCTAGATGTTTCAAGAGAATAGAGAGAGAGAGAGAGAGAAGAGAGAGAGAGAGAGAGAGAGAGAGAGAGAGAGAGAGAAGAGAGAGAGAGAGAGAGAGAGAGAGAGAGAGAGAGAGAGGCAAGGCAAGGCAAGGCAAGGCAAGGCAAGGCAAAATTCCTCCACTCGAGGACAACAGAGAAGCACTCGTGTGCCTCTTTCACATCCAGTCCCCGCTCCCCCCAAGGACAACATCATGATAAAAAGACAGCCCCAACCAAAACAACAACTACAAAGGTTCAAACACCAAGAGTAAAAAAGCCATACCAAGCATCAAACAACAGGCGAGAAACAATACAGAGATACAGTATTAAAGCAATTTTATAAAAAGGCACTCACCCAGAAACGAAAACAAGAAGCGAGACTCAATGACGATTTCGATTTGAATATAAAAAAAAACAAAAAAAAACAAAAAACAAACAAACAAAAAAACAAAAAACAAAAAAAAGCACAAACAAACAAAGCAAACAAACGACAGCGCAACAACTAAGGATCAAACATGAGAAAATGATGAGGACAGATGGCTGAAAACATCAATCGACCACCATCCACCATCAAACAAGTCCCACAAAACGTAAGACCTTGATATAAGGGGAGAAAGAACAACAACAACAGGTAAGAAATAATACAGAGATACACTACCTAGGCAACGTTACAAAAAACACCCATTCAGAAACGAAAACATGAAGCAAGAATCAATGATGATTTCGATTTGAAATTTTAAAAAAGAAGAAGAAAAAAAAAAAAATAAAAAAAAAAAAAAAAAAAAATAAAAATAAAATATATATATATTATATATATATATATATATAAATTAGATTAAAAAAAAAGACAACACAAAACAAAACAAACAAACAAACAAAAAGAAAGAGCAAACATGAGAATATGGTGAGGTCAAATGACGGAAAACGTCAGTCCACCACCATCCACCACCAAAACAAGTCCCATAAAACATATTTCCAAACAAAAAAACAGAGAGAGAGAGAGAGAGAGAGAGAGAGAGAGAGAGAGAGAGAGAGAGAGAGAGAGAGAGAGAGAGAGAGAGAGAGAGAGAGAGAGAGAGAGAGAGGTTTTCCAACAGGATGAGGTGTGGTTAGTTACTTCTGATGCATCAAGTGGATTAGAAGATGATTTTTTGTAGGTTGTTAATGATTGGTGCTGTTTAACTGAACCAGGCAGAGAATTCCACAACATAGGGCCTGAGTACAGTAAACTAGATTTGAACAAATCTATTCTTGGGATGGGGACAGCAGGCTTTATAGTATTTCTGTAATGATTCATAGGAAAGTTATCTTTTAAGGATGTGGGGATGGCTCCTGCCATTATCTTGTACATCATGATGCCTTTGTTATATTTTAGTCTTTGGTGTAGGGGAAGAATATTTAGCTGAGTATAATCTACTTCTAGTAAGGTTGTTTTCTTCAAAAGGACGAGTTTAAGAGCACGTTTATGGAGGCTTAACAACGGTTTCAAAGTGTTTGCACTGGCAGAATCCAACAGGGTTGAAGCATAATCTATTGAGGATTGTACATAAGCTTGAAAAAATAATTTCCTTGAGTGAAGGTCAAGAAAGTGTTTAATTTTAGTCAACTGGTATACTCTTTGTGACAAATACTTGCATAGGTGAGAGATGTGGTAGAACCAGCTAAGATTTTCGTCGATTGTTACTCCTAGGACTTTGTGGTGAGAGATTTGTTTAATTGCCTCCTTATTGATCTGGATGGGAAACAGTTTAAGAGATAAATTTTGTCGCTTTTGTCTGGTGGTAATAAGCATGCATTTTGGTTTTTTTTGGATGTATTGTCATGTGGTTCAGTTCTGTCCATTTGACAAGGTCGTCAGTGCTTTTTTGTAATATAGTTGCAAGAAAGTCAATGTCGTTATGACTCGTATGTATGGTTGTGTCATCTGCAAATAGTTCACATTTAGATTTGATGTGTAGAGGAAGGTCATTTATGTATAGTGAAAAGAGAATCGGCCCTAGTATGGATCCTTGCGGTAATCCATAATGAATGGGCTTCAGTTTGGATGTGGATGTAGCTATTGAGACACATTGTTGCCTGTTTGTGAGATAGGAATTAAGTAGTCCTAGGGTTTCTGTAAAGATGCTATATAGATTTAGCTTTTTGAGAAGAAGTTTGTGGTCAATCGTATCAAATGCCTTTTTGAAATCTACAAATAATACTCCACAAAATTTATTGTCGTTAATGTTTGATAGCCAATTGTCTACAAGACTAGTCAGTGCCGTGTGGCATGAATGATTTTGTCTAAATCCAGACTGATTAGGGTGAAGTAGGTTGTTGATATCTATATGATGGACTAGGTGCTTATTTATATGTTTTTCCAGGGGCTTTGAGAGCATAGGTATAATAGAGATTGGCCTATAGTTTGATGGGTCAGAAGTATCACCCGACTTGTAGATGGGTATCACTTTAGCACATTTGAAGGCATTAGGGAAGTAGTTTTTGTCAAGACAAAGGTTATATATATGTGTTAGGGTGTCAGTGATAACTGGGGCTGATAGTTTTAGTATTTTGCTGTCTATTCCATCAAGACCACATGTTCTTGATTGTTTGAGGTGAGTTAGATATGATAGTTAGATAGTTATAGACCTCTGAAACAGATATGAATGGTATGTGAAGTTTAGAAGGAATATGCTTTTCTTGGCAGTAATGTTTTAATTCATTGAGGTCATTGGACTTTGAATTATCATTGCTAATTACGTTAGAGGAAACATTGATGAAGTGATTGTTAAGTTTTTCACTAGAAATGTCTTTGATTATGTTTGATTTGGAAGATGGCTGATTGTTTGTTATCTGGTTTATTGCTCGCCATATTGTCTTTGAGTTTTGTTTGGAAGAAAGTAACTCTTGGAAATATTTCTTTTTTTCTCGACGTTTTTGTGAGTTTATGGCATTCCTTAATTTTTTTTTACTCCTCATAATATTTATTTTCTTTTAGAAAATCTCTAAGATAACATGCTTCCTCTAGTTCTTTTGTGAGCCAAGGCAGTTTGGGGACATGTTTGATCCTAATTGTTTCTAGTGGAGCATGCTTGTTGTAGATTTCAGTAAAAGTTTTTATCCAAAGCTCAATTGCTAAGTCTGGATCTGTAATGTTGAATGTTTCCGAGATCTTGGAGTTACATAATTCTAGGAGAAAAAGCTGTTCATCAAATTTTGCAAAAGAACGATAGGTTATAGTTTTATGGCCAGGTTTGGGAATTTTTGTTCCTTTTTTTGACTATGTGGCACAGACTGGATAGTGATCGCTGCAGTTGTAGACAGGGACACACGTTTCTATGATGTTTTTAGGGTTAGATGTGTAGATGTGGTCAATAATTGTGCTTGAAGTTGATGTGACTCTTGTGGGTGAAGTGACTAATTGGTGAAGATTGAGGGAATTCATAACTTGGGTCCATTGATTGTGTACTTTTGCTAGGTCAATATTGAAGTCTCCCAGTAAGATTATTTCTCTGGATTCTAATAGGACTTCGTTCATCATGGAGTCAAACTTGTCTATCCAATTTGTTCTTTCTGATGGATTTCTGTAGCAGAACCCCATTACAATAGGGTGTGTACCTTTCACAGAGACTTCAATCCAGATAGATTCTACTTCAAGACTTTCTAGATGGGGAAGACGTTTGAACGTTACTGATTCACTAATATAGATTAAGATTCCTGTTTCTTTGGGTTGTTGTGGATCTCTTTGTAGGATTTTGTAACTGGGAATATATATGTCCGTATCCATTATATGCTTTGAAAGTCTTGACTCAGAAAGACCAATTATGTGAAATGGTTTGCCTTGATTTGTGATGAGCGTTGATATATCTTCGATTTTATTTACTGCATGGTTTATGTTTAGGTGGCAGATTCGTAATCCATCCTTGGAGGGCCATGAAGTATGCTTTGAATGCATCTGTCAGTTAGTTTAGTGAGGAATGTTAAGTGTGTGTAAAGTTTGTGATGATGAAGAAAAATAAGTTGGAACAGTAATAATAGGGGGAGTCGAGTAAGCACTTGATTGGGACAAAAAGATGAAATGTATCAGAAAGAATAAAAAATTATTTAACACTGAACATACAACAAATGATAATATATATAAATGGATTTAGTTACTCAAATAAACTCTCTGAAGTCTATTCAGAAGAACACGTTCAATAAACAGAACTAGCAATCAGGGGCACAAATAGTATGATACGGTTATGTAGAAGAAGAGAGGTTAAGAAAATGGAAAGAAAAGGAATAGAGAGAGAGAGAGAGAGAGAGAGAGAGAGAGAGAGAGAGAGAGAGAGGAGAGGAGAGAGAGAGAGAGAGAGAGAGAGAGAGAGAGAAACAAGCAAAACAATACTAAATCACCTTGAACAGTCAAGGTAATACAATGTTGAAAAATATAAAAAGTACACCTGTAACAGCAATGGAAACAATAGTCACGGCCAGAATACTGGAGTATATCCTGATGCACAATCAGTGCAGTCCTGAAGAATAGAATGTTGGCACACAATCAGCACAGATCCTGAATTGTTTTTTGTTTTTTTTTAGTCATATGAAAGAAGATCTGGCACTGATCAGTCACTGTGTGCTACACATTCAGAGCACTGCAGGTGGGCACACTTCGAGCACAGAATATCTGATAAAGTATATAGATATCAGTCTGTCACCAAGTGAATAACTCAAGACCATGGGGCGTGGAGCACAGGAAACAGTCTTTGCAATCTTGTGGTATTGTTTGCACATATGTTCATGTGTACACAATCATTTTGTTCACTCACACACACACATACACACACGCATACACACACCTTAGTGAAGGCCATTACTAGAGTATATTCTGATGCTCAATCAGCGCACTCCTGAAGAATAAGATGGTGACACACAATCAGCACAGATCCTGAAGATTTTAGTCAAGTCTTTTCTGGAAGAAATATGATTTGGTGCTGGTCATCAGTGTGGGCTCAACATTCTGAGCACTGTTTCAGGGGGGCACGTCACAAGCACAGAATGTCTGATATATATATAAGAATCAGTCAATCACCAGGTAAACTAGTCAAGACCATGGGGTGTGGAGCACAGGAAACAGTCTTCATAATCCTGTCCTGCTGTTGTTTTGTAAACACATATGTTCATGTGCAGGTAAACATTTTGTTCATTCACACCCGCATTGTTCATTGTTCATTGTTCATTCACACAGGCATTCACACACACATACATATACATATACATACACATACACATACTCGCACACACATACACACACTGTGTATGTATAAAAGTGTAGGTAGGTGCATGCATGCACACGCACCCTCATTTACAACACACATATATATTCTTGTTGAGTGTTGGTAGAGTGGAATGTTCACACAAGAGTTTCTAGGGTATATAATACTGTGTTGGGTTTGACATAGGGAACATTGGACAGGAAGGCTGGAGCTGGGGAGGTCTGGAGACAGGCACTGCTGGGTAGGGTGGGGGCAGGTGGTGGGGAGAGCGTAGGGACATCACAAGTCGTGGATGTGGGAGGGTTTGTCTGTTGACCCAGACATTGTCATTCTGGGGTAGGTGGGTGGGACGGCGTCCTGACATCTGGGATGGAAAAGGGCATCCAGGGACACTGGAATTTTGTAAAGACCCTTTTTGCAGTGGAGATGGGGCTTGTGTCCTCTGCTCGTGGGTGGGCCATGTAGTAGGAGCTGTCAGGACTGGCTGTGGTTTAAGTCGGGGGTCAGCGTACTTGAGGCTGTATGCTAACCTGTCTGAACCTTTGGGGCTGGGATGGAAGTGGTCGGAATATAAGTCTTTCCGTGGGGCTCCACTGGTGGTTGTAAATATGGAAGTGTGGTCTGCAAAGGGGACATTTTCTGCAGCACACACTTTAGCTAGGGAAATATTTGACACATTTACTGTTTTCTTTAGGGGGTGCCGTCCCATTGGGGGGATGATGGATGATGCCAGCAGCCTGGCGTGGGGGAACACATGTTTGATATTTTTTATAAGATGTGTCCATTTGTTTTCTGTGATGGATGTATATTTGCATGTGTTTATTCCTGTGTGAAAAATGATGTGATGTACCTCTTTGCTGTTGGGAATATGTTTGAGCCAATGAATAAGGTCATCAACTGTGATACCTGAGATGCTGATGTTCTGATTCCTGCCTTTGTGAAATAGGATATCAGATTTGATCCGTTGTGTCACTGAGTCACCTAAAATGAGGTTGGTTGTGTTGGAATGTACCCTTTGTTCGCTAGTTGTTGGCTAGTTGTTGGCGTGGTGTGAGAGTGTTGCTGGTAGTATTTTGGGGTGCTTCAGAGGTGTTGGATTGCAGTTTAGAGTCTTTTCTTTTCCTAGGAGAGACTGTTGTCCAATCATTTGTGTTTAAATCATTGTCCACAGGGATGTCTACAGGGATGTCGGAAGTTTGATTGTTAGAGCCTGCTTGGTTGCTGTTTTTGTCAGTGTTGACTGTTTGGTTGTTGATGTCTACAGAAATGTTGGAGGATTGTTTGTCTGAGTCTGTTTGATTGACTTTGATAGTGTTGACTGGGGCATGTTGTGGAGTTGTAGTGTCAGATGGAGTTTGCTTCAGGTCAGTGTGGTCTTTGATAGTGTTGACTGAGGCATGCTGTGGAGTTGTAGAGTCAGGCTGAGTTGGCATAGAGTCAAAGTTGTCATGTGTACATTGTTTTTTGTTTTCGTCGTCATGGTAAAGAAGAGAAAATCTGTTGGTGGTAGGGAAGGAAGATAGAAAGGAATCCTGTTCTTTATCTGATTGTAAGGCTGAGTGTTTTTGTGTGTGTGCATTTGATAGTGTGTGTTTCAGTTGTGTGAGTTCTGACCTCAAGTCATGGTTTTCTTTTTGCAGTTTGTGTACACTCTTGGTGAGGGACCCTAACACTTTAGTGGCTTTTTTAATTGAACAAGTTAGGGAGTGTATCTTTTGCTTCTGTTTTTGTGAAGTTAGGGTGACTCTATATTTGCATAGGTAACGAGGAATGCAACGTGACTTTTGGTGAGGATGCCTGGTTGATGGTGAGAGATGTTGCACCTGTTGCTTCTGTACTGGGAGTGGATGTGGTGTTTGTACTGAGTTTTGTGGAGTGGTTTGTGTTGTGTTCCCCACAGTTGAATTGTCCTGGCCTGGCTGCTGAACTGGTGGAGATGAGGATGATGATGGTGATGATGGTGGCAGCTGAGTATATGGACTGGGTGGTGGGCTGGTGGTGGAAGGGGTAAGTGAATCCAGTCTGGAGAGGGAGGACTTTTGGATGGGGAGGGAATGTCTTGGGGAATTAATTTGCCAGAAGGGGAAGGTTTGGGTTGGGGTAGAGGTAGCTCTGACAGGTTGCGCACAGCCTCCTCCAAGTTTGGTTGACCCTCTTTCTGTGTCAGGTTGTAGATGGCTCTAATCACCTGAACCAGTGACTGGAATTCCTTCCTGAGCCATCTTCTGCACAGGTTGCCTTGTACTAGTATAGTACCAGTGGTGTAGAAGGCAGTGACAGTGATAAGTTTTTTGTCTGCACAGTTTACCTGTATTTTTGTTTTGTAAAGTTCGTCACTGGGTAGGGTGGTAGGAATACTAGATAGGTCACCATTGTCACTAAGTGAAATCAGTTTGTTGGGTTGTGCATAGTCATTCCAATAAACACTAAAGTCTGGTTGACTGTTTACACTACACATGTAAGCTTATAAAAGGTTTTTCTAGCTAAGGGAAGCAGTGGAAAAGGGACAGTAAAAGTTAACTGTTTTGGGTCGATTTTGATATGTATTTGGGGGGCCCAGTCACATTGGGTATTGTTGGTGACGGCAGACAGTTTTGGGGGTGGAGGGGGAGGGGACAGGGGGAGTGGAGATGGAGTGAAGAGAGATTGGTTATTCTGTTTTTAACCCATGGCCCCTAGTTCAAGAGTTCACATCTTCAAACACATGACACACTTCACTGCATACTGATCCTTTTACATGGGGGCAGTCTGAAGTGTATGTGGAAGAAAATAGTTTAAAAAAAAAATATATATTATATATATATATATATATATATATATATATATATATATATATATATATATATATATATAGCCGCCGCGGTAGTCGAGTGGTTAGGCGAGTGGGTTAGGGCGTTGGACTCGTAATCTAAAGGTTGCGGGTTCGATCCCAGCTGTCGGCTATGGCGTTGTGCCCTTGGAAAAGGCACTTTACGGCTATTTTCTCACCCCACCCAGGTGTAAAAGGGGTACCAACCTTGTGTTGGGGGGTTAACCCTGCGATAGACTGGTGTCCTATCCAGGGGGGAGTCTATGACTCTCAGTCGCTTAGCGCCACAGAAACCGGGATAAGCATCGGCCTGATGAGCCTTAGGCTCGGGACAGACTTTAACTTAACTAACTATATATATATATATATATATAAAGTGATGGCGATTGTATGCTGTTTTTATCCCATGGCCCCTAGACCAACAGTTCCCATCTTCAAACACATGACACACTACACTGCACACTGGTCCATCTACATGGGGGCAGTCAGAAGAGTACTGAATGAAAATGGTTTAAGGAGGGGGGGGGGGTCGAGGGGGCTGAAGTAAGAGTGAAGGGATGTAGGAGAGGGAGGGGGGCTGTCAATAGTAGTCAATACAAAACTAGGTTTGGTGGGATACTAAGACAGTTGTCTCCATGGTGAGGAGTCACCATACTTGGCACAAGACTACACATGAAATTGTTGTTTTGGTCAAATAGAAGACTACAGTCTACTCACTCACACACACCTGGTGGCGATACATGGTCGTCTCCATGGTGAGGAGTCACAGTACTTGGCACGCCTACGTAGGCCACACCCACACATACACTTGATTTTATGAATAGGCGCACAGCCAGCCCTCCACAGATGGACAGCCAGGTCATGGGGTCATGGGCTGGTCTTGAGTGGTACTCCATACCCTCAGGAACAAAGGGCTGGCGACGCCGACACAGACACAGACACAACTGGGTGGCCAAGGCCTCAAGTCTCTATGTAAGATGGGACATCGTCCAACAGGAAAGGCAAATTTGAAATAGAATTGACTTTTTTTCTTTTTCTTTTTTGCTGACACACCTCAGGAAAACAGAGAGAGAGAGAGAGAGAATCTTTGAATGAATGAATAATCTTTATTTTTCAAGGGTAACAGAGTAAGTAATCATTACATACTTTTTTTCATCCGGCCCTTAGAGAGAGAGAGAGAGAGAGAGAGAGAGAGAGAGAGAGAGAGAGAGAGAGAGAGAGAGAGAGAGAGAGAGAGAGAGAGAAACAAAAAAAACCCCGCACCCACACAAAGAAATAAAAAAACAAAAAACAAAATCCACTTAAACAAAAAACAGACTAACAGAAATGAAGCAGCCAGCAAACGAGCAAGTTAACCAAGAAAACCCCACCCAAAAACTATATAGTTACAACATTGTTACAACTTATCACGAAAATATCATCTCAAAAGGAACTAAAGAAAATATAATGGTAATAATAACAACAATAATAACAACAATAGTGATAAAAATAATAACGATGATGATAATGCACCGCAAGACTCACTCTTTCACATAGGCTACACACCACCACACACACACACACACACACACACACACACACACACACACACAACCACACACACACCGCGCGCGCGCGCATACGCAATTCACTCACGCACGCACATGCACATACATATGCTCGCGAGCACACACACACACACACACACACACACACACACACACACACACACACACACACACACACACACACACACACACACACCACACACACACCACACACACACACACACACACACACACACACACACACACACACACACACACACACACAACACACACACACACACACACACACACACACACACACACACACACACACACACACACACACACACACACACACTTCAGCCAACACAAACACGAAAAATGAAACCTCCACAAAAATAATAACAGTAACAACAACCAATTCAAACAAAATAAAGCAAAAACAATACACATACCTCAAAAACAAAGCAGAACAAGACAGAAAAGTAACAACCGCAACAAATGACAGACAGGCAAATAATAATCAATCGAAACAGCAGCAAAGCAAATACAATACACTTAGGTCTACATCAAAACAAAATCAGAAAAACAACAACAACAAAGACAACGACGACAACAACAACAACAACAACAAAGAGCAAAAGGCAAAAAAAAGAAAAACGACAGAGAAAGCAAAAATCAAAAACAACAAAAAACCATCCCCAAAACAAAACAAAGAAAAATAGCCCAACAACAAAAAACGGACAGACAAGTAAAACGGTCCGGTATATTGTTGTTGTTGTTTTTTATTGGGAGTCTAGTTTTTACCAAAACACCGCCAAAACAAACCAGATCGAGGCTAGCCTAGCCTACCGTAACCTTCGACTCGGTGGATTGACTAGATTCAGATAAATCATCGTGACGATGCTATTATCGTTTCCGTGACAGCTTCAAGACTCTTTCTTTTGCCTCAGCAACTGACCGAATTTAAAATAAGAGTATAATATAGGCCTATCGACAATCATTGTTTTCTACTTGACAACTTTCTCTTGTGTTGGAAGTGTCGTCTGCTTCAATTGCCGGCGAAGCCGAGCCCAGTCGTGGAATCATGGATATGCAACAAGCTCTGACAACTAATCGGTTCCCGGCGGACGATATTGCCATTTTAGACAGGGATCAAGGCACTCGTGTTGTCGTCCATTTACATGGTATGATAGCAAGGGCTATGCTCTTTTCACTTGTAAAGTCTTTTTTCTTCAAGCACGCACTCACGCAATCTCTCTCTCTCTCTCTCTCTCTCTCTCTCTCTCTCTCTCTCTCTCACGTGCGTTCGCACACAGAACATCTTGCGCACTCGTTAAATCCTGTTCCGCTTTTCGTAAGAGAAGGCCATCATGTGCCTGTGGGAACAGATGACATTTGCAAAAACTGCATACACACGGGGACTGGACGTAAAAATGCACGAGTGCTTATTCTATTATCCTCGACATAAAAGAATCAAATCAAATCAATCTCACACACACACACTCGTGCGTGCACGCCCACGCACGCACGCACGCGCGTGCACACACACACACACAACACACAACACACACTAATGCACACAAATAAAATTTTACTCACATGATTTGAAAACTGAGGCGTTGGTTTTGTTATGCTGGGGTTTCCTGTTGATTTTTTTTTTTTTTTTTTTTTTTTTTTGGGGGGGGGGGTTGTTTTGTTGTGAGTTTTTTGTGTGGGTTTTTGTAGTTTGTTTTTTTTTTGGGGGGGTTGTATTTGTTGTTTGTTGGTTTGTTGTTGTTGTTGTTTTTTTTTGGGGGGGGTTGTGTTCCAAACAAGCATCATAAATACATACAACATCCTCCATGTATCATTGTATGCAGACACATTATCTGCATCAAATATTCTCTGTCAAGTACATACTTCACAGATTTAATGACTAACATTGATTGCACACTGCAGCATGCCAGTGAGTACCAGCTTATATTTCATGTTCCTGGTTGTTGAAATAATCTCAGTAGTAGTAGCCTAGTATAGTAGCCTAGAAGTAGTAGTAGTGGTGGTGGTGGTGGCCGCGGCGGCCGTGGTGTGTGTGTGTGTGTGTGTGTGTGTGTGTGTGTGTGTGTGTGTGTGTGTGTGTGTGTGTGTGACTTTGGCTAACAAGGCAGGAGCCCAAATCAAATCATGTCAAAATATTTGTTGTGAAAAGTTAAAGACAGTTTATTTTTACTGGGGATGATTTGTACAGAGAAGTTGTAGAGAAGAATGAGTCCAAATACATGTAAAAGAATATTACTAAAGACCTATATCTTTTATTCTTCATAGCAAAAAAATTTGGTTGTCTGTTAGTACTTTGTAGTAGAAGATGACAGTTTCTATCTGCTACAACAGAACATCTGGAGGTTCTCGCTTTTCCATAAGGAAAAGCAGCACCTTTATTGCAATTCTGAAATTGGGGATGTCTCTGAGAGGAAAGAAACATCCTCAACTTCCCTTTTCCATTGTCAAAAACATAGCCAAGGTATCCCAAAGTATGCAACATGAAATGTACTGGAACAAGAAAGAAACTTAATAAGCCAACCATATATAGTTAAATATAGACTGATGTGACAAGTTGTTCTGATGAAGCATAACCTACAACCAATAAAGGGAGACTGGCATAATAAGGCAATGCAGGTTATAGATTTTGGACAAAGAAGTTATATACTCGTTGTTAATAGACAGGAATGACTCAATAAGTCCACATGACGCAAGAGGCATGCATTTGGGCCCCATCGGCCAGTTCTTGAAAGCTCCAAGAAGTCATTTATTTTTATTTTATTTTATTTTATTTTATACCACTTTATGTCACAGCAGATTTCTCTGCGTGAAATTTGGGCTGCTCTCCCTGGGGAGAGTGCGTTGCCACAAGTGCAGCACCTACCCATTATTTTTTTTTTCCCCTCAGGGATGGTGTCAAAACACAACACCTGCGTGCATGCTGGGGGGGGGGGGGGGGGGGTGTTATATATAATTTTGTCATCTGCTCCTACAGGCACACGATGGTCTGCTCTTCCGAAAGGCGGAACAGGATTTTAACATGTGCGCAAGATGTTCTGCGTGCATTCGCACACGGGACCTTTCTTTATACAATTATAGTCTCATCCAAATGACTTTGACATTCAGTTTGATTCATTGCTGTGTTTGTTGTTGTGGACAGTACAGCACTGAGCAGTCAGGAGTGAACTGACAGGTGGTGCCATGCACTTCCCATGTGCATGGTAGTGGAAGTTTGCATCCAGTGAGTGAAATTTATGATAGTCATGTTAATAGTTAACTGACACCCAGCGTCTGGCTTGTAAGTTACATAAGTGTACAGTATATGTCATCAGTTGTGTTTGATGTTGTACACAGGTGCCACTGTCCTCAGTTGGACTTGCCAAGGAAAGGAACAGTTGTATCTCAGGTTGGTTATCAATGGCATAATAGCAGAAAATTGCGTGTGTCTGTGTCGTGTGTCTGTGTGTCTGTGAGTGTGTACACTACAGTACACTGTACAATATACTACAAAGTAAACTACTCAATTCACTTCACTACTCTACATTACACTACACTACACTACGCTACACTACACTACACTACACTACACTACACTACACTACACTACACTACACTACATACTCACTTGACTTAGTCACTACTGTTGCACTAGACTACAATACAATGCAATACTAAAGTAACTGTATGATCTATAGTTTGACTTTGAGTATACATATGTTGATGTAGTATTAAGTACTAGTAATGTCATTTACTTTTGAGAGCTCTTTACACATACGAACCACCACAGGCCTTTTAAAATCATAAGTTCATGTACTCTTGATATTGCATTCACACATGTATGTCACTATTTGTTTGTAGTGATCAACTATCATTGTATGCATGTTTTATAGACTGATGCATCAAGTAGCAATTGTACATGTGTTGTTTTGACTCATTCAAGCTCATGCATTGTTTTAATTCAGTCCATTTGTCTGTTTTTGTTTAGCTCTAAAAGTGTCTTTGACAACAAGAAAGCCATTCGTGGAGGGATACCTCTTGTCTTTCGTGAGTATGTTTATTGTTCTGTCATTCAATCATTGTGATACCATCAGCATCACCGCCTATCCATTTTATATATTTTATGTTATCTACATTGCTGAATTTATTTTTATAGGGTATCAGCCTCTTTATGATCTTATCATTGTTGTATTGCTGGAATTTCTTTTTAAAATGATAAAGGGACTCTTTCTTTTTTTCACCAAAGTAATTTTTAGTGAT
>CM060328.1:50653434-50658434 GCA_030674155.1 Stramonita haemastoma
CATTTTCCCTCATGACTGGCAACAATTCCTGTGTTCAATGATAACATCAATGATTTGTTGTGCTTGGGAGTCACTGTGAGACCATAAGTACACACTAGATGAGAAGTTTGCAGACAAAGCTGTTTTCAAATATTTTGCTATATAATATATACACGCAGCCATACTCTGACTTCAGAGGATTTTAAAAAATTGTTAGAGGTACAACTTTATCATGGATGGAGACAGTTACAGTCTGGACATATCATTTCAAAATCAGCATTTATATATAGGCCATGGCGCTTTGCTTACATCAAAAACTAACAGCTTTTGAGCTTGGGCCAACATAGAAAAGTGAACCATAGGGTTTTTAACATGAGTTGTAAGTAAAAAAAAAAAAAAAAAAAAAAAAAAAAAAAATTACAGCATAATACTGTACTCTGTGTGAGTGTTATTATTATTTTATATATATATATATATATATATGTTGTGACAGGACAATGGTGATGTCACAGCAACATTCCAACTGGAGGATGACGACGAAACGCGCAAGATGTGGAACTACAAGTATGTTTTATTGCTCACAAAGGGAAAGGAATGTGTGCGTGTGCGTGCGTGCGTGAGAGAGAGAGAGAGAGAGGGAAGGAGGGGGAGAGAGAGAGAGAGAGAGTGCTTACCATTGCTTTCATTGCACTAGGCATAAGATGCTCAGTCTGACAGTTAAGGGTACACAATCTGCTGCAAATTAAAGTTTTTGAGTGAGGGTGGTGTTCATTTTAGAGGCATGTGTCATTTATTTAGTGTATAGTATTGCTTATTTTTAGAAATTCCATATACCTGAAGCTTGAATGTGGCTGCCTATGCATATGCAAAATGGTACCATTGGTGAAACTAGGAGTTCTAATTTAGGATAAAAAAAATTAAAATAATCCATGAATATATACAACCATCTTGATAGTGATTCTCTTTCTGTTTTTTTTCTATCATTATTATAGATCGATTGCTATTTATCTGATGCACCTTCTTTTGGAAGATTTTGTTTCATTAAACGTGATGTTTATTTGACACCTAAGAAGGAAGGTGGCAGAACTGTTAAGACATTCACCTGCCAAACAAATAAACAATGAGGTTCTGACATCAATTCCCAGCCTTGCCTTTTCTTCCCAGTTTGATGTCAAAATCAAACTGAATCTCAAGGCTTTGAGAGGAGACTCTAAACCAGTCAGATCTGTGTGCTTATGGATGTGTGTACATGAAAAGAGCCCACAGCATTGGAAAATCAGAAAAAGCAGGGAGGCACCTCTCGACTGCCCTGGCAAAAATTGGTAGATTCAGTTGCAAACTGTATCCCCGAAGTTTGAATGCGGCTACCTAAATGATGGTGGTTTGGTTGTTTTTTTCTATTGTCAGTGTCACAGTCAAATTTTTATTTTATTTAGATCATGGTAAAAGCTTGTCATGGGTGAATACAATCTCAACTAATATTTCAGAGTATTAAAGCATATTTATTTTATTTTATCTTATTTTATTTTATTCCACTTAATGTCACAGCAGATTTTTCTGTGTGAAATTCAGGCTGCTCTCCCCTGGGAGAGCGCGTCGCCAGAAGTGCAGCGCCTACCCTTTATTTAAAAAAAAAATTTTCCTGCCTGCAGTTGTATTTGTTTTTCTATCAGAGTGGCGTTTTTTCTACAGAATCTTGCCAGGGACAACCCCCTTGTTGCTGTGGGTTCTTTTACATGTGCTATATAATGATGTGTAACACACGGGACCTCAGTTTATCGTTTCATCTGACAGACTAGCGCCCAGACCACCACTGATGGTCTAATGGATGGGGGAAAAGTTTTGGGCCCAAACGGGATTCAAACCACCTCCTAGACCACTGATCTGCTTATCTTATGTAGGCCTAGAGGTATAGCTTACATCAAAGTCTGATGTGTATTGATCTATCATGGTTTTTGATACTTGTATGATTTATTTGTGATTCAGGTTTCGTGTGGAGTACACACTGACTCTGTCAGAAAAGTCACTGGTCTCAAGCATGGTGATACACAACACAGGCAAGTCTGTTTGTTGATTAGCCTCGCCTGTATGGAGAGAGACAGAGAGAGAGAGAGAGATTTGATTTGATTTATTCTTTTATATCGAGGATAATGGAATAAGCACTCTTGTACTTTTTTTCATCCAGTCCCCGTGTGTATACAGTTTTGTAAATGTCATCTGTTCCCACCGGCACACGATGGCCTAGTCTTGCGAAAAGCGGAACAGGATTTAACATGTGCGCAAGGTGTTCTGCATGTGTTCGCACACGGGCCTCGGTTTAAAGTCTCATCCGAAGGACTTTTGTGGAGAGTGGAGTCAGCACTGATGTTAACTCCAGGAGAAAAATCTCCTCGATTGGACTCAAACCCGGGTTGTCAAATTGCGAATGCAATGTTCTGACCACTAGGCTATCCGTCCACAGAGAGAGAGAGAGAGGAAAAATCTTAAGTTCCCCCCCCCCCCCCCCCCCCATATCTAAAAACAAAAAGCAATACCAGATAAACCATTCTTATCTTTTGAGGCAATAAGTTTTATTTAAAAAAATCAAGAGAAGAAGAGAGTGCAGTTTGTCACGAATTTTACCTTGTGTTGGTTGAAACAGGAGGAGGCAGCTTTGACTTCACCTGTCTGTTCCATACCTATTTCCGTGTGGAGGACATCAGAACAGCCGGAGTGGTTGGGTTGCACAACCTACAGTATGTGGATAAGGTCAGGCTGCACAATGCCACACTGCACTGTTTACCTTAGGGTGTTGTCTAGTGTGAGGCAGAGTAGCCTAGGGGTTGACAGATGCTGTAGCTGAGTGGTTAAGACTGTTTAACTTCAACCCCATGGGTCCATAAAGTTGTGGGTTCGAATCCTGAGGTGACATATAGTGAACTAAAGGTGGGGGTTTTTTTGATCTTCCAAGTCAACTTCAAGTGCAGACCTGCTAGTGCCTTCATTTATTTTGTGTATATACACATGCAGAAGATCAAATACGCATGTTAAAGATCCCGTAATTCATGTTGGTGTTTGGTGGGTTTCAGGAGCACAAACATACTCAGCATACATCCCCGATGTTGTATTGTGGCTACCTTCATGGTGGACAAAAGCAATTGCTTATGCAAAATCTCACCTTTGGTGAACCTCGGAGCTCTAGCTGAAGAACAGGGGGGGGGGGGGGGGGGGGGGGGAATCCACAAATTTTTTCCTCTACTATGAAGTCGGAATGTGTCGGCTGAGGCCAGCGGGCAGATCTCCTGCAGAGTGGCAAGCACAGGAGAAGACCAGGCACAGCACATCCCACCTCCTAATAACAGGGAACATAGGAGAAGATGGACTTCTTTTCCGCTTTTCGGAAGAGTAGGCCATTGTGTGCCGGTGGGATCGGATGACACATTTACAAAACTGTATACACACGGGGACTGGATGTAAAAAGCACATGAGTGTTTACTCCATTATCTTCGAAAGAAAAGGGTGATCATGAAAATAAATTCACTGCAGTGACCTAGTAACTTCTCCGAGAGTTAAGGGATGTGTCAGCTCAAGTCAAGTGTGTGGAGGTGTGAATGGGTATACTAATCTACTTGTAAGTGTGGCTTGTCTGATTACATTTTTAGAGTAATTTCATCTGCTGTTGTAAAAAGGAAGGTGACAGCATGGTTAAGACATTTGCCTGCTTAGCAAATAAACCATGAGGTTGTGGGTTTGATTCCCAGTCTCGCCCTTCCCAGTTTGACAAAAAATTCAAACTGAAGAATGTCAAAGTCCTGTGGATGAGACTATAAACTGAGGCCCAGTGTCTGAGCACATGCACATCATTTTGTGCACATATTAAAAACTCATTCCCCCTGTCAAAAGAGTAGGCCATTTTATACCGGTAAGAACGGATGATAACATTCATTTTTTGAATGCATGCACACAGGTGTATGTTCAGGCACAATCCCCAAAGTCAGAATGTGAAATGCATAAGTGTATAAAGCACAAAGAGTTGCTAATGCAGGATGTGGCATTATACGTCAGTAATGCATACTTATTATCTACTGTTGTGTAGTGTAGCACAGCATAGTTTTAAGAAGCATAGTGTTTTTAAGGGGTTGGGATAGCGTAGTGGTTAGAGCTTTGTACTCATGATTATTTTCTTCTTCATTTCTTCTTCTTTATTTTCTTCTTCATCAAGCAGTCAGCATCAAGCACTCGGCAGCAACTGTTGTCTGTCATATGAGTGAAAATGCATTGGGCTGTTGTTAAACACCTGACAAGTCAGGTCCAGTGCATCCGACTTCGTTGTGGGAGAGGATTGTTCTTTTGAGTCTCTCTGGAAAAATAAAGGCAGGAGAATGGACCAAGAGGGCAGAAAATAGACAAGAAGAAGGTGACAAGAAGAAAAGGAACAAGACAGAAAGAAAGAGAGGGATAGAAAAAGGGATTTTTTTTTTTTTTTTTTTTTTTTTTTTTTTGCTGCCTCGTCTTCTGTGACGTTCCCGCACTGCTGTTCCCACGCCGCTCATTTCAATCTCCCTGCCACAGCCACACCCTGATTTGTTGTGTCTCACCCCCGGGGTCGGGAGTCCACAGGGAGCCCATCAATATTAGGCCGCCGCGGGGCCACCAGCCAGAGGGGCCCTGCACTTCTGCTGGGTCACTTTGGTGGTGTTCAGTGGTGCCTGTTCTGAGCTAACATACGCAGGACACCACCTACTAAGCCCCCTACTAACGACAGTATTAGCTCAGTCGCGGAGCCAGACTGAGTGAGTCACCCACCCGAGGTGGCGACCACCACAACGTCCCTCCAACGACCGCCTCCCTGCGAACCCCAACCCCAAAGGCTTTGACACAAACTCACCACAGGCACAGAAGCGTATGGGGAAACCAAATCTGAGGTCACCATGAGACCAGAGCAATGGAGGCCATCGAATCAGAGGCAATTTTTATTATTGCATGATGATCAATGATGATGAGGATGATGTAATGATGCTGCTGTGGAGGTGCATCCGCTT
>CM060328.1:50663434-50702222 GCA_030674155.1 Stramonita haemastoma
ACAGCCATGACCCAATGACTGGCCCACATGTAGGACATATCGCCATATTGCTCTGCCGATCTCCTCTCTGCCATTTCTATATTCTGTTCTTTGCGGTTTGGTGGGTTGTTTTTGACATGGAGGCATTTTGCTGGTACGGTCATTTTGGTCATGAAGGGTAATGTTTAAGAACAGGGGAAGGTCTAATCCGGGAGTGTGATTTTTAAAAGTTAAAAGTAGAACTATTGGTGGTCTTGAGGTAACACACCTGCCTAGAAAGCGAAAATTCCGTGATGGCTTATTCCCCGTTTATACCCCAAACGTCTCCCCAATCTGAATTGAGAGGTTCTAAAAACTGCTGTAGGAATGGACAACCAACCTTTCACTTTATCTGTTGACGGAGGGTAGAAACTGTATTTAACATAAATTTTGTTGTTACAGGACCACAATCACTGTGTGTGATACATAGGGCCAGCCTCTAGAGGGTGTGACATATGTAGCCCCGTATTTAATTTTCTGGCGAACCAACCATTCATTCCGACATTCTCTAGAAAACTATTGTGTATTATATGCTTTTTTGCCGTGAAACATGACATTTACCCTCTTAAGACCAGAAAATAATTTGACACGAGTCTAGCTGAGAGAAGACGAGTAAGTAGACTTCCTCAAACACTCAAGCCAGCAGCTATTGTTGTCTGTCAAATGAGTGAACATGTGTTGTGCTGGAACAGTAGGAAGACTAATCTTGTCTGTTAGTTGTGGCTTAGGATGTTAGGTAGTTTTCTGAGGTCCAGTCTTGACCTGAAAGTTGAGGAAAGGTGATGTTTTTGTTTGTTTGGGTTAGGGTCTTTATTATTATTATTATTCAGTTCATTTGCTTGTCTGTTATCCTAAATTTAACTTAATCGCTTTTCTGAGTCTTGAATCTAACGTATGGTTGTTGTTGTTTTTTAATTCTTCAGTTTAACTTAACTCCTTGATTGTCTTGAACTTACTTGTCTGTTATCCTAAATTTAACTTAATCGCTTTTCTGATTCTTGAATGTAACATAGTTGGGTTTTTTTGTTTTTTTTTAAATCTTCAATTTAACTTTATTCCTTGATTGTCTTGAACGTAACCCAATTTCTCTTTTGACTGATTTGAATTTAACTTTGTTTTTCTTTGGATTGTTTTGAAAGTTATGTATTTCTCCAATTTAACTTGATTTCTTACTTGTCTTTTTTTAACCCAGTTTCTTTTGATTGTCTTGAATTTAACATTGTTGCTCTTTTGGTTGTTTTGAATTTAACTTAATTCTTATGACCATCTTGAAGAAATCCTCAGATGTAACTTTGACAGAAGTGGTTTTAATATTGATCACAGATCATGAAGATAATTTGGCACATGTGTCAACAGTGTTTATATGGTATGAAACAATGACGGTGAACTGGGTTATTTGAGATATCTTTTCCATGTGGACCAAAATCTCTTGTCTAACTAACAGTAAAGAAGGAAGGTGGAATGTGGACCCACAACAGCATTTTCCACTATCAGAGTTTAACACACAGAAAAAAGAGCAAATCTGTTATTTTATTTTTATCAATTCACTTAGTATTTTTCTGCAATCTGCCAATGTGAAATGCACGCTGCTGTATAGCTTGTGGGAGTTATCTCACATAATTATAGTTTTACATTTTTCAAATAATGAATACTATTTTAGTTACTGTTGTTGATTAAATGGAGATCACATATTGTTTTGGGATGAAGTTATCATTATTGCGAACTTCCATACAACAATTGTTATAATTATTAGTATTCTGATGCTCCACAGTGTGTTTTTGTATGGAATTAGTGTATGGAATTAGCTTGGTACATTTTGTTGCTGTTTTCAATAATCTGGAGATATGATATATTGTTTATGGGGATATAGTTTATACATGGTTTGGAAGTTGGATAATACTATAATTTGGATGGTTTCATCATTATTTGGCAATACTGAAGTTTTTTGTTGTTAATGTTACTATTATTGTTATGACCTTACTGTTGCTGAAATCCAATTCTGATCTGTTGATGCATTATGTGCATATATGTAGGCTATGTTAGGGGATGGGATAGCTCAGCGGTCAGAGCACTCGCTTTCACCCAAGTTAATGTGCAGCAGGTTTGCGTGTGGTTACCAAGTGGAGGGGTGACCATTTGCACACCTTGGCTTCAATACAGTCCCCCAGTTCACCCAGCTGTAAATAGGTACCTGCCCTCTTTAGGGTCAGGGAAGGTAAAGCAGCGAGGGAGAGGAGATGGGTACCACCCTCAAAATGCTGGCCTCTGGATAAGCTGAGATCTCTGACACCTCGTTCTCCCCTATGACCACATAGGTTATGGGACACCCTTACCTTTTTATATGTTTGTTGCTAAGTGGGCTCGTAGAGAATTATAATACAAAGTGTGACTTGTTTATGTTTATGGGCTCGTAGAGAATTATAATACAAAGTGTGACTTGTTTATGTTTATGGGTTTAACAGAAGAGTTCTGTTCCTTGTGGGTTAAGCATGCATTTAAACAGAAACTTGTTTGAACTGTATCAATATATGTATAGTAGTATTTGCTACAGGTCTTGCCTGGTCACATGAAAAAAAATGATATAAGGACCAAATTGGTGGGTTGCATTTACTGTGTGATCGTCTGAAAGTTACGGGTATATGCTTTGACTTGTCACCGTGGCCTCCCCCTTGGGCATGCAGGGGACCTGTCAGTATAAACAGAATCCCCACCTTCTGGAAATTCTGTGCTTGGAATTCTCTCTTTTCTATCCTTCTCTTTGTTTCTGTCTTTTTCCTTTTTTCCCCTGTCACCTCCTTGTTTTCTATGTTTTGCCTTCTAGGTCCATTCTGCCTTTTTTTCCAAAAAGACTTAAAAGATAAAAGTTATCTCTCATGCAGAAGTTGGATGCACTGGGTCAGACTTGTCAGGTGCTTCACGGCAGTGTATTGCATTTTCGTTCATATGACAGACAACAATAGTTGCTAAGCGTTCAGTGACAAAGTGGCTTATAAGAACTTGCAATTTTCTTTTTTTTTTAAACTTAAAGGGCCAAAATTACATGGTTGCTCACGCATATGCATTATCTCACCATTGGTGAACCTTGGGGCTCTAGCCAAGGAAGGAAATTAAAAAACAAAACATAAGGACACAGGGTTCGCGATAACCGGTAATTGTCGGTATTTTACCGATTGTAAACAGGGAATACCGGAAATTTTCGAAGCAGCCGGTACCGCGTACCGATTCTGTTTGCCTGTGACCGATTAGATTTCCGTCTAAAAAAAAAAAAAAGTCTGAAGTGACGTTTTCTGACAGTCTGTCATGCGCCTGTACTGTGCTTATGCACCTACTCCTTCCTACCCCTTCCGACGAACATCTTTGGCATTTGATTAGCCTAGCACGCAGAACAGCAGGTTTTACTGTTAAAGAATAGAGCTTCGCGCTCTTCTCGGCATGACAGTGACTTCCATTCACAATGAGTAAATGGGGCCTAGATTGATTTATTCTTTAATCTTTTAATCTTTTATATCGAGGATAATGGAATAAGCACTCCTGTGCTTTTTACGTTCAGTCCCCGTGTGTATGCACTTTTGTAAATGTCATCTGTTCCCACGGGCACACGATGGCCTGCTCTTACGAAAAGCGAAAAGCAGAGGGTCTATGACTATGAATTTTCGCATTGCTTTGAGAGAGAAGTCGAAAACTAAATCTAACGTGAACGAAAGATCTAGATGAGCGCTAAGCACAGAAACAAGAAAGAAGAATTTAAGTCACACAATTGATGCCATGCAAAACAACAGACTGACACAGACAGTGACACAGGCGCTAGAAAAAAAATCTTATTTCCTGCGTGGCTTCGTTCACAAGAAAGAGTGGCAGCAGCACGGCAGTCAAAGTCCGAGAGATTTGCGTTCAATTTAGATTTAGTTTTGCTGCCGAACAATCCCCCCTCCCTCATAGTAGGTACCGGATTTTATTTTCTGGGGACCGATTTTGGGGAGTTGGTCAAGATATCTCTGAAATGGCAACTCCCAGTACCGGTTTTAAAAATTCCTAGCGCGAACCCTGAGGACATTTATGTTGCAGTGTTGGTATTACCTTCAGCCATGACAAGCTCTTACCATAGCATGCACTCTCTCCAATAAAGAACAAAATCCTCTGAGGTCAGCGTATGGCTACCAATAAATATGGCGAGACTTGCAAAGTCATACGCAAAAGCAAACTTCTCATTCAGTGTGTACTTTCAATCTCACAGTGATTCCCAGTTGGGCTGAGTGAGTCAAGAGGGCATGTTCTAGGAGACTCCTAGAGTGTTGAGGGGCATGTGTGACAGCAGTAACAATTCCAGAGACATTTCTCCCAATAAAGAATTCAGAATGAGAGGCATGATACTGAAGTACTTTTCTTCTTCTTCTTCTTGGAACACTTGGTAAGTTGGACAGCAACTACCGATGTCCATTATATGAGCGAAAATTTGCTGTGCTGCTATAAGCACCTGATGAGTCAATGTGCCACACATCCCACTCTGGCACGAAAGTATTCCAAGGCATGAGTGACGAATTATTCTAATGGACAATGTTGATGAATTCATACACACAAAAACATAAATCAATATCGCAGTTGGTTATCTTTTAAAAAATTTTTTATTAAGACTAGTGAAAACATAATCAGCATGTACAATTACAGTACAGGTTACAAATATTAAGCATACATAGCATCAAAAGAGTAATAATGCGAGGTATATCAATTTTTATATGAAAAACACTAACACTCATGAGCAGCAGTACTATGTATAAAGATATTTCTTTCACAGATCATACTGAAATGTTCTGTAGTGTCTTGGATATGTTGACAATTGAAAAAGCACGTGTGACGATTATTCACACATCATGAAGAAGAAAATTAATTTTTTCTCAGCTAGAGCTCAAGATTTGGTGACAGTGTCTAAACATGACAGTGTGTGCATGTAGTTTTGGGTTTGGGTGTTTTTTTTCATCTTATGCATTCCTAATGGCACAACGGCCTACTTTCCCAAAATGCAGAACAGGTTAACACGTGTCCAAGATGATCTGTGCGCATTCACACATGGGGCCTTTGTTTGTAGTCTCATCGAAAGGACTCTGGCATTCAGTTCAATTTTTTCGTCAAACTGGGAAGATATGGTAAAGCTGGGAGTCGAACCCAGAACCTCACAGTTTACTTGTTAGGTAGGCAAACATCTCACAGTTTACTTGTTAGGCAGGCAAACATCTCACAGTTTACTTGTTAGGCAGGCAAACATCTCACAGTTTACTTGTTAGGCAGGCAAACATCTTAACCATCCTGCCACCTTCCTTCTTGAGATGAATATGATGCAACAAACACAGGTGCAATGGATGAGGGACAAGCACATTTACTAGCTGTACAGTGATTATCACTGAACAAATAAAAAACCATTCCCATGAAAGAATATATTTCACATGATTTTTAAAAAATTGATTATAAAACATCCAGGCACTGAAGGAAAGAACAATCTTAAAACAGAGTAGCTTCTTCAATATTAGTTCTCATTGAACAAAATATTTTCGAACAAAAGTCACACACAATCATGAACCTTCTGAAACACACACACACACACACACACACACACACACACACACACACACACACACACACAAATACATTGTAAACTACTTTCAAATACAGCATGATATAAAGCAGAAAACTTCCTTGAAATATTGTGCAATGGACACCACAACCATTCGACTTCAATCCCATGGGCCCATAAAATCATGGGTTTCAATCTCGGCAGCATCTGGTGAATAAAGGGTGGGGATTTTTACAATATCCCAAGTTGACTCCAAATGCAGACCTGCCAGTGCCTTAAAACCCTTCATGTATTTAATTCTATAAACACATGCAGAGGATGAAATATGCCCGTTAAAGATCCCATAAGTCATGTCCGTGTTTGTGGTTACCAAAACACAAATATACCCAGCATGCATCCCCGAAGTGGGAATGTGGCTGCCTTCATGGTGGGCAATAACAGTCACATATGTATGCAAAAATCTCACCATTGATGAATCTGGGAGCTGTAGATGTGGAGGTAAAAAAAAAAAAAACTTTACAGTTAAGTCCCCCCCCCTCAAAAAAAAATTTTTTAAAACAAAAAACTTTACAGATAAGTCCATAACCCATCGAACACCGACATGTATTACAAAATCTTTTAACAAACCTTAGCTTCAGTACAGCCCCCCAGCCATAAATGGGTACCTGCCCTCTTTAGGGTCAGGAAAAGTAAAGCAGCAAGGGAGAGGAGATGGGTGCTGGCCCCTGGAGAAGCTGAGGTCTCTGACGCCTCACTCCCATACAACCATATACGATATGGGACAACAATTTTTTTTTTTTTAGTTATGGGACAACTTAACTTTTTTACTTTTTACAGTAAAAATACAGGGCTTCTTCACCCTCTGCCTTTACATAGTAAGGCCTGCACTGCACTGAATTTTTCAGACAGCGTGTCTTGGCTAAGTTGAACCTGGTGGGGTCCATTGGTCTCCGGGTAGCATGGTGCATGCTGGTCTAAATTCACGTCAATTATGCCACAGGCCACTGCTGCCTGGCCTAATCATCCATGGCAGATGGATTGGTTGTTAAATTAATGCAGACACAAGATGCTCTGCATGCAGTTTGGTTTAGTGTCTTATCCGAATTTTTTGGAGGAGTGGAGTGAAATCAGTACCAATGTTGATTCCAGAGGGAAAAACTCCTTCTAATGGACACCTCAAAGGAGACTCAAACCCACACCCTCCATTACCATCATATCACAAGCATTCCTCAAAATCGGCATGCATGGTGGACTAAAACGGTAGCATACACAATATCTTTTTTTTTTTTTTCTTTTTTTGCATACACAAAATCTTATCTTTGGTAAACCTTGGAGAGCTCTAGCCAAGGAATGATACAACAAACCAAAGAAAAAAAGAAAAGACTAAGGCAATAATGCTTCAACCATTATCAACCTGTTCCTTTTAAACATGACACAATGATGATTCTCAGTGAAATACTACACAGAAAAACACACGATACTTTCAAACTTAACACCTGGGGGAGAACAGAATAGCCTAATGGTGGATTTGAACCATCACATGACATAGACACACTTGTTCAAGGGTATTTTTCCTCTGGAGTTAACATCAGTACCAACTCCATGCCAACAAAAAAAAAATTTTTAAAGTCCAGATGATATTCTGAAGATAACGCCATATGTGGCAGTAAGAATGCATGACAAAAGTTTAAAAAATACATGTACATTAGTGTCGTGTTTAGACACCATCTCCGAAATCAGAATGCAGCTACCTTGATGGTGGCCAAAAATGGTCACATAGTAGTACGCAAAATTTCACTATTAGTGAACCTCAGAGCTCTAGCTGAGGAACAAAAAATTTTAAATGGTATGAAGAATTTTTTTTATTTGCTGTACAGTAAAATACATATATATATATTTTTGAATGAAACATAGTGCAATTACAAGATTCGGTGTTATATAAATTCAATACATAATGATTATTATTATTATTATCAATCATGATCTTCAGTTTTAGCAAAACCCACCACAGTTTATGTGTAATGTAGCACACCTGTAAACCATTGTGACAAATTGTAAGCAAATCAGTATTTCAACATAAAATGTAGCACAACCATGCATACTCTAGACAAAACACAGGATATTTTCAAATAAAACATGACAACAATAAATCTTTTTAAAAAAATTTTTTATTCTTTTATACCCAGGATAATGGAATAAGCACTCATGCTTTTTTACATCCAGTCCCCGTGTGTATGCAGTTTTGTAAATGTCATCTGTTCCCACCGGCACACAACAGCCTTCTCTTACAAAAAGCGGAACGGGATTTAATGTGTGCGCAAGATGTTCTGTATGCATTCACACACAGGGCCTCGGTTTATAGTCTCATCCGAAGGACTTTTGGGGAGAGTAGAGTCTGTACTGACGTTAACTCCAGATGAAAAATCCCCTCGAACGGGAATCCAACTCAGGTCGTCAAATTGCAAGCGCAATGTTCTGACCACTAGGCTATCCCGTCCCCCTATCTTCAAATTCTGTACAACTTCTTATGATCTCTCTTTGCTTGAGAGACCGACCTATGACTTGAACATTTCCTTTGTTGCCCTCAGGGCCAAGTTGAACCATTGATTTTGTCGCTGAACACCTGACACACCATACAGTTTTGTCAACAACAACAAAAATCATTATCTTGAAAATAAAAGCCCATGTTCTTTTGCTTCACCACTGCATAGTCTCAAGTTCCTTGGTTTGACAGGCCTTTGTAAAGCAGCAGCAGTATTGTTTAAGTTCTTTGGTGTTTGTTTACATTCCACAATCTCTGGTGCATCTTTCATTTTTGGCATTCGTCAACAATTTCCGGTGTATCTTTGCATTCGTCAACAAGTAGAGCAGGTTCATTTTCATACGACACTTATGAAGTCTTTTCAGTCCCTGAGGTTGCATTGGATCACCTACCTCTTCCCGTCTTTTGGACTGTGTTCCACACAGCTTACACAAGGATTTAAAGGTTTCTAGACATCCTGGAATGGGATGATCACTGTTCCAGATCTCGGAAACCCCCTACACCCACTTTTTTTTCAAGAACTGTACAGCAAAATACATATTTTCACTGTAAACACAGTAGGCCTACAATCATGGCTTTCCATCCTTCTGTGTTTTTCCCTCCTCTATGCTACCCATATGATCCCTCTACACATTCCATCATGGTGTCTCTTTCCATGATCTGTGTTTTCACCTCAAAGTTTTCTGTCGTTCCTAGCAATTTCTCCTCTATGCTCTGTGTTTCCTCCTCAAAGTTTTCAGTCATTCCAAGCAATTTCTCCTCTATGCTCTGTGTTTCCTCCTCAAAGTTTTCTGTCATTCCAAGCAATTTCTCCTCTTCTGTACTTCCCCTCTGTTCTGATTTCAGTTTCTCATCACCGCTCCCAGGCGGTAAGCCTGGCCTTCCGTGGCCTTTCTTTTTCTGGTGCCTTACCAGGGACCCACTTGCAGTGAAACTTTTGCCGCACACTTCACACTTAAACTGTCTTAGATGAAAGTGAGTTTGCCTGTGTTCCACCATGAGCTTTTTCCGTTTAAATCTTTTGTCACACAGGTCGCACTGAAACGGTCTCTCGTCACTATGACATGACATGTGCTCCTTCAGGGCGTGGGCACGGTAAAAAGCCTTCCCACACACGCCACACTTGTGTTTCTTAAGACCCGAATGAACCATCATGTGCACGAACAAAGTGGACCGCTGTGTATAGGCCTTGTCACACAGGTCACACTTGAAAGCCTTGAGGTCAGAATGCGTGACCTGGTGCTGCTTCAGGTGTGAACGTGAAAAGAACGCTTTGCCGCACGTGTCACAAACGACCGACCGTACACCTGCATGTATTACTTTGTGTTTTTCCAGTGCAAACAGCGACCCAAGAATCTTGCCACACAGATCACACTTAAACGATTTTTTAGGCTTATTATGCACAGACTTGTGACTCTTCAAACCATAGGGGGAAGAGAAAGCTTTGTTGCAGATTTCACAGGCAAACGTTTTACCTGCATGAGCCCATTGGTGACATTTCAAATTACCACTAGTCGCAAAAGACTTGTTGCAAACGTTACACGAATATAATTTAGCGCCAGTGTGCATCCTCTTGTGTATGGTCAAATCGTACGATCTGGCAAAGGCCTTTTTGCAAACATCGCACACAAAATCTTTTCGGTTGGAATGAACTACCATGTGTCTTTTCAATTCCGCCTCTCGGGCGAAACAATTGCCACACACTGTGCAGACAAACGGTTTAGAAGCGGTATGGGTGAACATGTGTGCCTTAAGGCTAGTTTGTTGTGTGAAACCTTTCCCGCACAGATCACACACAAAAGGTCGAATCTCTGAGTGGATCAACTTGTGGGCCTGCAACTCATACTGTTGTAAATAAGACTTTCCACAACCATCACACACAAATGGTTTATGACCTACATGTATCAACTTGTGTTTCCGCAAGTTGTCTGATCGCGCAAAAGTTTTGTCACAGACGTCGCACGCATAGGGTCTTTCGCCTGTGTGAGATAACCTGTGACTTTTCAAGTTGCCATGCCAACGAAAAGTTTTGCCGCAGATATCACAGCTGAATGCCCTTTCCGCTGAGTGAACCCGCATGTGACCAATCAAGTTTTTCTCGGAGGCAAACGTCATACCGCACTCCTCACACTTGGGCCTCTCATTCAGCTTTGTCCAGTCAGGGTCCTTGTCTTTCCCTTCCTTTTTCCTGTAAGGACCACGGTCTTTCTCTTTCTTCTTCCCGTCAGTGCTGTTGTCTTTTTCACGCATGTCATCATTGTTCTCTTTCTCATTGGTGTTGTTCTCTTTTTCTTTCCCATCAATCTTATTCTCGTTCTCCTTCCCACTGATGTCACTCTCTTTCTCACAGATGTCGTTCTTTTTCTCCATCCCAGCAGTGTCACTCTCCTTCTCGCAGATGTCGTTCTCTATCTCTTTCGCATGGACGTCATTCTTTTTCCCATCATTCTCCTTTCTATCCATGTCCTCTTCTTTCTCTTTCCGTTTCCCATCAGCATCCTGGTCTTCCTCTTCCCAGTCACTAGTGTCTGAAGATTCCTCTTTCCTTTTTTTCCTTCCCCTGCGCCCCTGGCTCTCCTGGTGCGAGAACCTCCAGTCTTTGCCGTCACGCTGCTGCCGCGGCGAAGGGTTTGGCCACCGGCAGACCGCCTTATCCTCTTCTTGGGGGGCCTGGGGGGCAGGTCAGGCAAGGTCTCTCCGTGGAAGACCTCCACGTGTCGCTGCAGAGAGTGGTACTGGTGATAAGGGATGGAGCACCACGGACACGCGTGAGTCCTCTTCGCGCTCTGGGCTAGATCTGAAGAGTTGTCAGACAGGGGCTGCTGTTGTTGGGTGCTGTCAACTGAGGGCTGTTGTGGTGTGCTGTTGACAGCCGAGGACTGTTGTTGTCTGCTGTCCACTAAGAGCTGTTCTGTATTGTCCACAGCAGGCTGTTCTTTGCTGTCCACAGCAGCGGGTTGATCTTGGTGTTTGTCTGTCATGGAGTTTGTGGATTCTTGTTTCTGGAAAAAAAAAAAAAAAAAAAAAGGATAATCATGACGTCAGAAAAATCATTTGGGTGGTGGGGTGACAGAGTGAGAGGGGACTGTGAGAAACGGTGTGTGAGTGTGTGCGTGTGTATGTGTGCATGCACTTGTGTGTGTGTGTGGTGTGTGTGTGTGTGTGTGTGTGTGTGTGTGTGTGTGTGTGTGTGTGTGTGTGTGTAGGTGTGTGGTGTGTGTGTGTGTGTGTGTGTGTGTGTGTGTGTGTGTGTGTGTGTGTGTGTGTGTGTGCTTGTGTGTGTGTGTTTGTGTGTGGTGTGTGTGTGTGTGTGTGTGTGTGTGTGTGTGTGTGTGTGTGTGTGTGTGTGTGTGTGTGTGTGTGTGTGTGTGTGTGTGTGTGTGTGCATTGTGTGTGTGCGTGTATGCACTTGTGTGTGTGTGTGTGTGTGTGTGTGTGTGTGTGTGTGTTGTGTGTGTGTGTGTGTGTGTGTTTGTGTGTGTTTTGTGTGTGTGTGTGTTTTGTGTGTGTTTTGTGTGTGTGTGTGTGTTGTGTGTGTGTGTGTGTGTGTGTGTGTGTGTGTGTGTGTGTGTGTGTGTGTGAGTGGTGTGCGGGCGGCGCCCTACCAACTTGCTGTGTAATTTTATGTGCTGAGGTGAGAGATGTAAACAAAACCCATTGACTTGCTAATTAATACAAGAGTTTGCACTTTATAACATTTATTCTTTATTTGCTTGTTATATCATATGAGGATGGGATAGCCTAGTGGTGAGAACATTGCTCTCGCAATTTGACAACTCGAGTTTGATTCCCGTTCGAGGGGATTTTTCTCCTGTAGTTAACATCAGTGCAGACTCCACTCTCCCCAAATGTCCTTTGGATGAGACTATAAACTGAGGCCCTGTGTGCGAACACTTGTAAAACATCTTGCGCACATGTTAAATCCTGTTCCGCTTTTGGAAAGAGTAGGTCATTTTGTGCCGGTGGGAACAGATGACAAAATTGACAAAAACATACACTTGGGGACTGGATGTAAAAAAGCACATGAGTGCTTATTCCATTATCCTCAATATAAAAGAATAAAACAAAAAAATAAAATAATAAATAAAGTAAATAAATACAAGCTTAATGTGTGAGTTCACAATAGATTTTTTTTCAAATAGTTTTCACTCACCTTCTCTTCAGTCAGAGGTCCCTCCGTCCCCCATTCTCCTTTAAACTGTCCTCAGCAATTTGTCGAAGCAGCTCATCTTTTCCGTTCTCTTGGCTGCTCTCCCCTTTCCCCTCTCCTGTCACATCACCCGCAGATACCTCCTCCAAAGGGGACGGAAATGCGTCAAAATCTCCTCCATCATCACCATCACTTTCCCCTCCGATGTCGATCGTTGCGTCACCCGGTGTTGTTTCATGGGGTGGGGAGGAGCGTGTGGCTTTGGCGTCCTTTTCCCCGTCACAGTGAGAGCAAGAAAAGGAGAGCAGGAGAGCTGCATGTCTGGCATACGCCTGTGAAGCCTGCCGGCAACACTTTGGATGTGTTCTGGTAGCTGAAACAGACAACAGAAAAGAAGGTGGTAGGATGGTTTAGACGTTAACCAGCCCAACAAGAAAACTGTTGAGGATCTGAGCTCAATTTCCAACCCTACCCTTGCTTCCCAAGTTTGATAGGAAAATCAAACTGTACATCGAGTCTTTCAGAGATTCTAAAACCAGTTGGACCCATGTGCTTACAGACATACACACATCAAAAGAACCCACAATGGTTGAAAATTGGAAAGAGCAGGAAGGTACTTCCCAACTGTCCTGGCAAAATTGGTATGTTCAATTCCAAAATGAACCCCCAAGGCTGAAATGCAGCTACCTTAACATGGTTGGATGACGAAAAAAGGGTTGCATACTCAAAAATATTGCCACTGGGTAAGCCTCAGAGCTCTAGCAAGGAAGAAAAAAAATCAAAGAAAAAAAGAAAACCCTACAGAAATGTGATGGGTTTTTACCTGTTTGCCTGATTTAATTTGGTTCAAGTCAGGGGAGGGGAAACACACACACACACACACACACACACACACACACACACACACACACACACACACACACACACACACACACACACCTGCACACAGTACATGAGTAACACACATAGTATACACACATAGACTGATAGAGTGAGTGTGTGAAACATGCAGTGATGCACACACATGCACAGCACCCACACACATACACACACACACACACACACAATGGGGTGGTATAGCTTGGTGATTAAGGTGTTACACACTGCACTTAGCGATCTGCTGACACCGGTTCAAATCCCATTCAACCGGATTTTTCCCCTGGAGTTAATATCAGTGCCAACTCCAATCCAACAAAAAGTCCTTTGGATGAGACTATAAACTGGTCCCATGTGCGAACACACAGCAGAACATCTTGCACACTTAAAACCTTCCCAATTTCCAGAAGACTAGGTCATTGGGTACTGGTGGGAATGTATGATAAAATCTAAAAAACCACATACACATGGGGATTGGATATAAAAAAAAAGCACATGGATGCTTTTTTCATTATCCTTGAAAATAGAATATTAAAATAAAACAAAAATAAACACACACACACAAAACAACAACAACAAAACACAACACACACTCACTATTTCAGCAGAAAACTGGTGATGTCTCTGTCCTCACACAGGCCTTGCTCCTCTCCCAGACGTTTCCACAGAACGTGATCCGAAGAGTGAACAAGCGGAGACCCCAACTCCTCATCCCCCTCTCCTGATCCTTCTGATGTGAACTGTTAGACCCGAACCTCCCCTCCCTGGTCTTTCTGCTGGAAACGGTCCTGTCCACCTTGGGTGTTTTTCTGCTGGTCGTTTGCGATCTCTTTCTGTTGCATGGTCTGACCGGAAATTCCTTCCCACTTCTTGTCCAACATTCAACACTTTTTCCCACTGGTGTTTTGGGACTGACTATCAGTGTTCTTTTTCTCAATGATTTTGTGTGATTTCCTTCTATCTCCCTTTCATCTAGTTTTGTAAGAACCACCCGCACCTCTTTTAGTATTCTTTTCATAGGATTTGTTTCACGCTCTTTTTCTTCTGTTGTGGCATTCTCCGTTTTTATCTCTTTTCTCGCTCTTGTCGTACGCTTCAGGGGGGTTTCACCAGTTTTTGGAGGATTATTTTTGTTGGTTTTCTGAGATTTCCCTCACTGGCTTTTCCAAATGTTCTTCTAACATCCATTCTTCTCTGTTTGATCCTCACTTGGGTCTGTCCCAGACTCGTCCCAGACAGAGCCATCTGTCTCTGCTTCTTCCTCTTCTTCTTCAGTTGCTTCTGTACAAACAATTTTTGTCAGATAAGAATGATATCCATGACATCAAAAAAAAAAGCAAACAACAGTACTATGGTATGGACTGAACAGACAGAAAACAGGCAAGAGAAGATAGAATAGATAGATAAGGAAAAATACCAATAACAGAGAGACTGGAAAAAAAAAGGGGGACATGCATTTTCTGGCACAATATGAGGATACTACGTATACTACAAGAGCCGCTGGAATCCCCATGTGAGAATATGAGTCTTTTCTGCTTGCCTAAAGATTTTAAAGCTGGAGACTGGTTAGACTGATCAAAGCAGACACTGCAATATAGGGCCTACATGGTTTTTTTGTCATTCTGTTTGTACTTTTCACATCGTCTTCACAGGTTTGGGGGCAGATTGGCTTCAAAGGTAGAGGGTCATACTCACACTCTGTCATTAACTGAGGGCACAAGATTCTGCTAGAAAGCCCTTTTCTGATACCTCAACTACCAGTACCAGTGCTGATAACTCTTATCTTTTTAAAACAAAAATCTATTCCAGGTGTATTGTATGTCAATTGGTATTCACCCCCCTGAGGATGCTGGAGGAATCGAAATTCCCTCTTTTGTATCCCTCTCTTTGTTTCGGATTTGTTCCTTTTCTTCTAGTCACCTCCTTCTTGTCAGGCACTTAATGGCAGTCCAATGCATTTTTGCTCATACGAAAAACAACAATAGTTGTCTCAGTGTTCGATAAAGAAAAAAAAAATGATACTGACAAGTCAGGCTGCCATTCTCAACAATACTGGCCAAGGGCTGACACTATTACAAAGAGCTGTGCTACAAATAAACAACAACGAAATCTATATGCACCTCACATGTCTGACAAAAAGACTCTGCAACCTATCGTAACAACACTATAAACATGAAATCACGAATATCATTATCTCAAAAATAAGAAACTCAGTTGGGTCATATGATATCTTAACAATTAATTAAGAGCATAAAAATAGTAAACAGTATGCAAAATCTCTTTCAAAATGTGGAGAATATCAAATCAGATCTGAATAAAAACTGACATGATGACTTTACCTGATTTTATATCACAAAGGATTTCAGCGGTAGGGCGTTTCCTCAGCTCACGTTTCTGTCAACATAACAATCATCGTTGATAAGTATCAATCACTTTTGCTTCAATCCTTTCTCTGCCAGCTATTTTGTTAAATTTCACAAATTTGCCAGCTATTTTTCAACTCAAATCAAACACAATCTCTGGAAGTGGAACTGAACAACCAATTTCTGTTTTTTTCCCCTAAAAACAGAAATCTACTGCAATTTAACAATTATTCACACATGTATAAAAGAAACCATGACAACAAGAGGGTTGTCTCTCGCAAAATTGAATTCTCTGGTAACTTGTGCCAATGTAATATGGAAATAAAATGCACCTGTACACAGACAGGAAAATGAAAGTCAAAAATATAATTTTTTAAAAAACTAGCGCTGCTCTAGTGCCAACACACTCTTCCCTTAAAGAGAAGCCCAATTTTAACACTCTGAGAAATCTGTTGTAACTGAAACTACTAGTGAAAGTGGTTTGTATATACAATGAGATGCTAAACAATTCACTGACCATTACCTTTCTGTATTATATATAATATAAAAGTATGTTAAAATAACAAACCTCCTCAGTGTTTTCACTGACAGAAACAACAAGATCTGACACCACGGGTAACTTAGGTTGCAGTGTCTCTGCATGGAATGTCTCCATGTGAACTTGCAAACTCTTGGCCATCAGGAAGACAGCTGAACACAGCTGGCACACATAACCGGCGTTTTCCTCTTCCATGGTGTCTGCAGACAGCAACCCTGCACTACCCTGAAGCAGAGAGTTAACATATTATATATTTATATATATACACATGTAAACGTTTCATTTTATGGCATATAAAAAACATGTACATATTTGATATGGGGCTGCTTTAGTGGCTATACACTCTTCCCTAAAAGAGAGGCCCAAATTTCAAACTCTTTGCTCAGTGGGTTATGAAAACATGAACATACCCAGCATACATCCCTGAAGTCAGAACCAGCTACCTTTGTCGGTTTGTAGTGTTAAACCTTACAGCTCTAGCCCAACATTTTTTTTTTAATCATCTTTTAGTCATACAGACAGTTCAACTGAGACTCAAATCTAGGGTTTCAAATTTAATACTCCTAGACATGTTGACCTATGTGCCCGACTTAGCACTGAGCTATAAAATGATAGAAATTTACTCAGACCTACCACATGAAACATCGATCTGTTGTCATAATCAAAGACCTGCTGGGGTGGAGGGGTAAGCTGCATCCCCGTACTTTCCACTGTAATAAATTACACTTGTATCAAGTTATAACTTACTATTTACCTCAATGTTGTTTTCGTGTGTTGTGTTTTTCTTTACTTTTTTTTTACGTTCTCCTACGTCCTACAGGGTAGCTCAGTGGTCAGAGCACTGGCTTTCCCAAAGCTAATGTTTAGCAGCATCAAGCCTGGTTACCAATTGGATGGGTAACCATTTGCATGGCTTGGTTTCAATACAGTCCCCCAGTTCACCCAGTTATCAATGGGTACCAGCCCTCCTTAGGGACATGGAAGGTAAAGGCTAAAGCAGTGAGGGCAAGGAGATGGGCGCCGCCCTCAATATGCTGGCCCCTGGAGAACTGAGAAGCTGAGGTCTCCTACAACCTCATAGATTAAGGCTATGAGACACCTTTGGTCAAAACATTGTGCTCGCAATTTGACGACCAGGGTTCAATTCCCATTCGAGGAGATTTTTCCTCTGGAGTTAACATCAGATTCAGTGCTGACTCCCACCCCCCCCCCCCCCACACAAGTCCTTTGGATGAGACTATAAACCGAGGCCCCATGTGCGAGCACACACAGAACATCTTGTGCACATGTTAAATCCTGTTTCACTTTTCATAAGAGTAGGCCATCGTGTGCCGGTGGGAACTGATGACAGGTGCACACACTTGCACCTCACCAAAAAATGTTAATAATGGTCAAACTACTGACCGCTGAACATGAATGGAATCTTGAAGAAGTAGGCGTACCTGCTGATGCTATACATCATACATGTACTGATGTAGGTCTCTGATCTTCACCAATGGGGAAAACGGAGATTTTAGTGCATGCAACCACCTAAACGTATGAATGCCGGCCCTGTGTGCGTGAGTGAGTAGTAAACTATATGAACAAAAAAGTAAAAATAATATTATGGAACCAAAACGAAAACAAACAATTGAATTATGACACTTCAGAGTCCACATTGGGGGGAACCCTAGCATTCAAAAAAAAATTCTTTTATATCAGGATAATGGAATAAGCACTCATGTGCTTTTTTTCATCCAGTCCCCGTGTGTATGCAGTTGTGTAAATTATTGTCATCCGTTCCCATCGGCACACAATGGCCTACTCTTACGAAAAGCGGAACAGGATTTAACGTGTGCGCAAGATGCTCTGCGTGCGTTCGCACACGGGGCCTCAGTTTACAGTCTCATCCAAAGACTTTTGGGGAGAGTAGAAAGGGAATCGATCTCGGGTTGTCAAATTGCGAGCGCTATGTTCTGACCATTAGGCAATCCCGTCCCCACGCTTAGCATGGCTAAGGCACATTTCCCAGCAAACATGAAGCAAGTGTGACACAATAAAATATTCCGATTCTCTTCATGATAACACTGAAAAAGCGTACTAAGCTAGGAACTCACAGAACTCGGGACAAGGCTGATTCGCGTGGGCTTTCACAAGCAGCAATTGAAAAGATAGGGGCTTAGTGTGCATGTAGATGTAGGTAGTCTACCTCTTTTGTCTGCTGAAGCAAGGGAGATGACTCTGTAGGCTAGGCCTACTTACTTTTCTGTGTCAATCCAAACTGTGAGTGGCACCACTCCAAAATGTCCCCTGGTACATTATAGATCAGTGTATCCGTTCACTGAAACATGTACACAGGTAAGTCTAGGCCTTCCTCCAACACATGGCATGATAGCATAGCATGATGGGAACAGATGACAAGATTTATAAAACTGCATACACACGGGGACTGGATGTAAAAAAAAAATAGACAAGTGCTTATTCCATCATCCTCGATATAAAAGAATTTTTAAAAAATTTTAAAAACATCTGCTGGACATACCTGACTGGGTAGCCTACGACGTTGTCAGTCCTGGCCCACACAGTCACAAAGGAGCATTCAGTTAGGCTAGCCTAGCCACCCTAGCCTAGGTATGTACCACTCCAGACTGGACACAAGGAAAGTGACAAGCCTGACAGAGCCCAGGCCTAGCCTAGTTTTACAGCACAAAACCCCTTGAGTCTGGATGCACAGCAGGGGAGAGTGGGCTGGGAGAGACAGCACAACAGGGTGTTACAGCACATAGGTCCATGAACCCTTTAGGCTAGGCCTATAGCCTATACCATTTCACCACAGCACAGATCTTTGTAGACCAGACAATTCAATTAAGGTGGACATGGGGTCAAAACTGATGAAATTTGTTTACAAGCCCAAGTTCAAAGTTATGTCATATATTGAAAGGGCATCACTTGTAAAGCATAAAAATCGAAGAATTACTCCATTTTGGCATTGTTGCCATGGAAACAATGGCCAAATGAAATGTTTCATACTCCTAAACCTTTTATCTATAACAAGTAGATGTAACGTTTCTACAGACATGTTTTACAACATGAATTCTTTCAGTTCACACAGGGAGATCTCCATAAATGCATCCAGCAACTTTTAATTCTAAAAATCCCCATGATTTGGGCCACTTTTGGACGTGTCTAACCTTACAGGGAATAGATTCCTCTTGTGTTCCGTTACATGATTTTATTTAAAAGTCAAGGCATATATTTCCCTTACAATGAAGTTAACTGATGGCTGTACGGAACCTGTGAATGTGTGTGTGTGTGTGTGTGTGTGTGTAGGGAACCTGTGAATGTGTGTGAATGTGTGTGAATGTGTGTGTGTGTTTGTGTGTGTAAATCATTACCCAACTTATAAAAATGTTATGCTTTTTTATAACTTGGATATTTTATGTAATTTGTTATTGGTAGTACTCCCCCCCCCCCCCCCCCCCCCAATGAGAATATTAAGTTTTTTTCTCCCCTTTTAGTGTTATCAAAATGTTATGATTATACGACTTATTTTTGTTGATAGATGGTGGTAAATGGATTGAATGTTTTCAGTTGTTTAGGCTACCTCCTTGTTTTCTTGTTTACTCTTTACTTATTAATGCTGTTCTTATTCATCAAAATCATTATTTGATTGTAATTTCTTATTTTCTCTGAATGAGTGCATTTTTATAACCTTATTATTGTCTTTCTGTCCTTATTTCTTGTCTGTTGTTTGCTACTGGGTATGGTCACTTGTTCTTGGTATTTGGAGCAGTATTGTTGTTGTTGAGTCAGAGAGTTGTTTTTTTTTATCTTGATGTTACCCCTGATAAGGGCAGGGATTGGGTGTAAAAAAGCACATGCGTGCTTATTCATTATCTTCGAAATAAAAGAATTTGCTTTGCCTTGCCTTTCCTTATAGAATAAAAGAATTTCATGGCATTCACATTTTAGGGAGTTTGGGTTGTTTTTTTCTTTGTTTTTTGTTCCTCGAGCTCCGATAAAGCTAATGCTTACAATACTGCAGAAAAGCATGACCTAAACTTAATCTGATTAATTGAAGTTGCTTTATTAAGTTACGATCAAGACCTCTCTCTCTTTTCTCCTTCTTCGCAGAACGCTCAGACAGCAACTATTGTTGTCTGTCATTTTTATGAGCGAAAATTATGTTGTGTGGCTCTTACGTGCATGACATTCCAGTACATCCCAGTTTAGCAAGGGTAAGAATTATTATGTTTTAAGTCTTTTCTGGGGAAAATGGGTAGGAGAATGGACAAAGAAGGCAGAAAGAAAATAGACAAGAGGGTGACAGGTAGAAAAGGAACAAGGCAGAAACAAAGAGAGGGATAGAGAAGACAGGGTTCCTAGCACAGAATTTCCAGAAGCTATTTGTACTGGCAGTTTCCGGCATCCCCACAGGGATCTCTCTCTCTTATACACACTGAGGTATAAAGAGCACAATGGAGATGACCACAGGCTGCTGTGCTCATAAGGTAAGCAAGCGCTGGAGGATGAGGTGCATTTTGTGATGTGTTGTCCAGTATAATGAGGTCAAGGAAGCCTGTCCAGAACTGATCCACTGTGGCTGTAGGCAGGCTTATGGAGCACGCTGTCAACGCTTCATACCACATTGATCGATTTCAACGGTACATTTATTGACACCATGGTACACCATCGCCTGATCATCAGGGCTTGTCAGCAGAGGCCAGAGATTGATTGATTAATTTGATTGATTTATTCTTTTATATCGAGGATAATGGAATAAGCACTCTTGTGCTTTTTTACATCCAGTCCCTGTGTGTGTAGTTTTGTAAATGTTATCTGTTCCCACCGGCACACGATGGCCTACTCTTACGAAAAGCGGAACAGGATTTAACTGTGCACAAGATGTTCTGCGTGCTTTTGCACACGGGCCTCGGTTTAAAGTCTCATCCGAAGGACTTTTTGGGGAGAGTGGAGTCAGCACAGAGAGGTGTTCCCTGTCACCTGTCCTGCAGCAAGCTTTATATTATAGTCCATGTGAAAACAATGAGTACTGTAAAAAGGTAAATGGTAAAGGTGTTCCGTAACCTAGGTGGTCGTAGGGGAGCGAGCATCAGAGACCTCAGCTTCTACAGGGGCCAGCACACTGAGGGCGAGCGCCCATTCCTTCTCCCTCGATGCTTTACCTCCCTAACCCTAAAGAGGGCAGTACCCATTGACAGCTGGGTGAACTGGGTGACTTAGTGAAGCCAAGGTGCACAAACGGACACCCATCACTTGGTAACCACGCTCGATGCTGCTTAACATATGCTTGGGGAAACCAAGTGCTCTGAACACTGACTATCTCGTCCCAAAAAAACCCAAGGCACCAGAGATACTGTACTGTAAACATTTGTTAAAAGAAAATGTTTCAAAAAACGAATGTGTACTATGCGCTAGCATGGACTGCTCTGTAAAATGTCAACCCTTTCTCTTTTTAAGTAACATAACTGAAGTGAAAATATTAATATTTTTTTATGCAGCACATTGATTTTAAATTGCCCCCCCCCCCCCCCCCCATTCTGCTTCATCCCAAAATATAATGAAGGTAAAATGCTATTCAGTATATTTTTTAAAATCTATCTTGAATGAAAAAATTTTTTTTAAGTGATTGTGTACCATACAGTAGTATTGACTGCTTATGTAAAATGTCACCCCTCCCACTTTTTCTGTTTTTAGAAACATTGTAGAGGTGAAACTATTCAACTAAAACATAAATTTTTGATGCAGCACATACATTTCAAACTGGCTCCCCCCCCCCCCCCCTCTTCATGCTTGCTTCATCTCATATGTAATGAATGTAATGCACAATAGTATATAAAAAAAATCTTGTATTAGAGAAATCTCACACTGCCCTTTCTGACATGCTGAAATAAAGTTTTTTGTTCTTATGCTACAATTAAAGTAATAACTGGTCAGAATATTACACAATAAACACGTGTGTACACACAGTATACGTACACACATGAATTTTATATGCAACCACACACAACACACATGCACATTAACAAAAAACTCAACAAATTGCGATATAAGTTTTACCACTGTCAATTTATTAACATATGAGGTATGAGTAACCACAATGCTTTTCTGGAAAATGCTTTTTCCTGAAATCTACATTCACACAATCACCAATATCTCCATTGAGTTTCTCCAACATCGGGATTCAAATATGCATAATATCATTTACCAAAGGTATAACTGGTGATATGGCCAAAATAGTAGGCCTAAATAATATCTTTATTAAAAAAAAAAGGGAAAAAAAACAGAAAAAGGAAAGCAAGCATTAAAAAAAAAAAATCCTTTTGTACATTTCTTCCAGAACTACTTCATGCAGATTCACATATTATTTTCAAAACAACAACAATTTTATCCTGTTTATCATTTCATATTGCCAAAACATATTTCAAACAGTGTGATCCGTCCATACTAAACAGTGATCAATCCATAAACAAAACAAAGATCCCATCATTACTAACGATGGATCCATCCATAACTAAAACAAGATCTATCCATTATATAATGGCGATCCAATCCATAACTAAAACAAAGACCTATCCATTACAAAACGATGGATCAATCCTACTAACAAAGATCCTATCCATTACTAAAACGATGGATCCAATCCATAACTAAAACAAGGATCCTATCATTCTAAACGCGATCCATCCATTACAAACACAGTGGATCCAATCCACAACTAAACAAAGGATCAATCCATACTAAAACAGGATCCCAATCCACAACTGAAACAGTGGAGCCACTCCAACACAAAACCAATGGATCCAATCCAACACTAAAACAAAGGATCCAATCGACACTAAAACAAAGGATCCAATCCAATACAATCATATTGACAACAGTCTTTCCCAGCTCAGAGGCCATATCACCAGGGTTGCCACCTCGTTCGTCAATGATCATTAAAGCTCTCTGATCAGATTAAAACTGTGCAGCTATCAGACTAAATCACCAAGATAAAAACCAACTCTTCAGCCGTTCTGTTATATCAATGCCCAAACCAACCATAAGGTCACACAAGCTGTAACTGCTGTGAGAAAAACCAGGTAATTGATGCTTAAAATGAGATTGAAAAAAAAAATCAATACCCAAGACTTCAAAACTACACCAGAATTAGTTTCTGTGACATATAACTCATTTCACACAGAAAATGCCAGATTCTCTCAGAAATTTAAAAATGCTATCTGGTAGAAGGTTAGAAAGACTGAAGATGGTATTAGACAAGACACTTAGGGATGAACAGGCAGCTTCCAACAAGTCGGATCATGCACAAATCAGATCATCACAGTGTGCATCATTTATCGAGCAGTCCCTGGAGTGGCAGACTCCCCTGTATTCAGTCTTCGTCGACTTTCAGAAGGCATTTGACAGCGTCAACAGAGATGTCATCTGGAGACTGATGCACCACTATGGCTTCCCACCAAAGTTTGTCACCATCATCCAGCAGCTCTATGAAGATGCCACCTGTAAGTCCTCCATGATGGAAAAATGGCAGAACCCTTCTCCATGCAAACTGGCTTTTGTCAGGGCTGTTTGTTGTCGCCAACCATCTTCCTTTTGGCGGTTTGATGGATAAAGCAACAGGCCACAGCAGGCAGAACTGGCATACAGTGGACCTTCACGAAGCAGTTAGAAGACCTTGACTTCGCAGACGACATAAGCCTTATTTCTCACGAAAGCCGGTTTGCACAGAGAAGGGTTCCGTCCTTTTTCTGCCATGGATGATTGACAGGTGGCACCTTCTTAGAGCTGTTGGATGATGGTGATGAACTTTGGTGGAAAGCCATGGTGGTGCATGAGTCTCCAGATGACATGTCAATGCAACTACCTTAATGGTATTCCTTCAAATGAGACTATAAACCGAGGCCCTGTGTGCAAACGCACACAGAACATCTTGCGTACATGTTAAATCCTGTTCCACATTTCATAAGATAGGCCATTGTGTGCCGGTGGGAACAGATGACTAGATTTACAAAACTGCATACACACAGTGACTAGATGTAAAAAAGCACATGAAAGCTTATTCCATTATCCTCGATATAAAAGGATAAATAAATAATGGTGGACAGAAAGTCGCATATATTAATGCAAAAATCTCACCATTGGTGAACCTTAGCACTCTAGCTGAGGAATGAAAAAATATTTTTCTTCTCTATATATATTAACATCGTTCTGTCCTAAAATGCTTGGATTTTTATTTATTTAGCCTTTTTTTGTTGTTCCTCGGCTAGAGCTACAATGTTCATCAAGCTTTGTACAGTAAAACACATGACCTGTTCAAATAAAACATGACACATAAGAATCTTGATATTCTACACAAACTGAAAGCAGATACAATCATTAGTCTTATTGAAAGATTCAACAGTAAAATACAAAACCTTTTTTTTTTCAAACCTACAATCATGAATTGTCAAGAGCTGTACAGTAAAATACATACAGATATATATTCAATGTAAACACAGTACAATCATGAATCAAAAGCCATAACCACGCCAGTGCGTGTATTAACAGTCACCAACCCCCCATCATTATCTCTAATGATAACAGAAATTCACAACAACAATCACACTACTAACCGCTACCACTTCATACACCATAAGAGATCTATACTAGAAGACTTATAGATTCAAGGCAGAGGCTAAGATTGTTCTTTCTAGTTCTTCTTCTCTATGCTTTCCACCATCATTATCTACATTTCTCTTCCTCCATAATTTCTGTCATTCTTTGCGAGTTCTCATACTCTATGCTATCCACATGATTCCTCCCCATGTTCCATCATAATGTCTCTCTTCTCTATGCTATCCATATGATTCCTCCCCATGTTCTATCATAATGTCTTTCTCCTCCTCTATGCTATCCATATGAATCATCTACACATTCTTTCATAATGTCTTTCTCCTCTATGCTATCCATATGAATCATCTACACATTCTTTCATAATGTCTTTCTCCTCCTCTATACTATCCATATGAATCATCTACACATTCTATCATAATGTCTTTCTCCTCCTCTATGCTATCCATATGAATCATCTACACATTCTTTCATAATGTCTTTCTTCTCTATGCTATCCATATGAATCATCTACACATTCTTTCATAATGTCTTTCTCCTCCTCTATGCTATCCATATGAATCCTAGACACATTCTATCATAATGTCTTTCTCCTCCTCTATGCTATCCATATGAATCCTAGACACATTCTATCATAATGTCTTTCTCCTCCTCTATGCAATCCATATGAATCATCTACACATTCTTTCATAATGTCTTTCTCCTCTATGCTATCCATATGAATCATCTACACATTCTTTCATAATGTCTTTCTCCTCCTCTATGCTATCCATATGAATCATCTACACATTCTTTCATAATGTCTTTCTCCTCTATGCTATCCATATGAATCATCTACACATTCTTTCATAATGTCTTTCTCCTCTATGCTATCCATATGAATCATCTACACATTCTTTCATAATGTCTTTCTCCTCTATGCTATCCATATGAATCATCTACACATTCTTTCATAATGTCTTTCTCCTTCTCTATGCTATCCATATGAATCATCTACACATTCTTTCATAATGTCTTTCTCCTCTATGCTATCCATATGAATCATCTACACATTCTTTCATAATGTCTTTCTCCTCCTCTATGCTATCCATATGAATCATCTACACATTCTTTCATAATGTCTTTCTCCTCCTCTATGCTATCCATATGAATCCTAGACACATTCTATCATAATGTCTTTCTCCTCCTCTATGCTATCCATATGAATCATCTACACATTCTTTCATAATGTCTTTCTCCTCCTCTATGCTATCCATATGAATCATCTACACATTCTTTCATAATGTCTTTCTCCTCCTCTATGCTATCCACATGAATCCTAGACACATTCTATCATAATGTCTTTCTCCTCCTCTATGCTATCCATATGAATCCTAGACACATTCTATCATAATGTCTTTTCTCCTCTATGCTATCCATACAGGATCCCTCCCCTTATTCCATCATGGAGTCCTTCTCCTCCACACTTTCCATTAATTTCTCCTCCCCTGTGCTTCCCCTCTGTTCTGATTTCAGCTTCTCATCACTGCTCCCAGGTGGCCTCCCATGGCCTTTCTTTTTCTGGTGCCTTACCAGGGACCCATGTGCACTGAAACCTTTGCCGCACACTTCACACTTTAAATGTTTTTTATTAAAATGAGACCGCCTGTGGTCCACCATATTCTTTTTCAGTTTGTATGTTCTATCACACAGGTCACATGGAAAGGGTCTCTCATCACTATGAGTCGACATGTGTTGTTGCAGAGCTTCGGCACGAAAAAAACCCTTACCGCAGATGTCGCACTTGTGTTTCTTCACACCCGAGTGAATCAACTTGTGTGAGGACAAACTGGCCCGCTGTGTAAACGCCTTGCCGCACACGTCACACTTGAAACCCTTGAAGTCAGAATGAAGCAACTGGTGCTGCAGCAAGTGATTACGGGCAACGAAAGCTTTACCGCACGTATCGCAGACGAACGGGCGGAGACCCAAATGAACTCTTTGGTGTTTTCCCAGACTAACTAGTGTTGTGAAAGTTTTGCTACACTGCTCACATCCAAACGTTTTCTTAGGCATGTGAACCGCCTGATGGCTCTTCAAGCTGCTGGAGGTATGGAAAGCTTTGTTGCAGATTTCACAGACAAACGGTTTCTCACGGTCTGTATGAATCCTTTTGTGAATCTTTAAACTCGCCAAGGATGATAAAGGCTTGTTGCAAACATCACAAGGGTATGATTGTCTCACAGAGTGCACCTTCTGGTGTACGATCAAATCATAAGGCCTCGTGAATGCCTTTCCGCAAGTATCGCAGATCACTTTTTTTTCTGAGTGAATCAACTCGTGTCTTTTCAAATCAGCCAAATGATGGAAACCCTTCGCACACACAGTGCAGATGAACGATTTAGGAGCTGTGTGATGGAACACATGAGATCTAAGACAGCTTTGTTGTGAGAAAGCCTTTCCACACAGATCACACACATATGGACGAATCCCAGAGTGAATCAACTTGTGGGACTCCATTGCGTACTGTGTTACAAAAGACCTGCCACAAGTATTGCACACATACGGCTTGTGACCAGTGTGTACCAACTTGTGTAACCGGAACTCACAAGATCGCTTATACTTCTTACCACAGATGTCACACTCATAGGGTTTTTCGCTTGAGTGAACCGTCTTGTGGATTTTCAAGTTGCCAAGTCGACCAAAAGCCTTTCCACAGATGTCACAGCTGAAAGGCTTTTCCCCTGTGTGGATCTGTTTGTGAGCAGCTAAAGTGTTATAATTGAAAAACGCCTTGTCGCACTCATCACACTTAAACCTTCTTTTCCTCTCCTTTGAGTTCGTCCAGTCAGGGTCCTTGTTTTTCCTTTTCTTTTTCCTGTGGGTGTTGTCTTTCTCTTTCTTTTTCCCATCAGTGTCTCTGTCTTTCCCTCTCATTTTCCTGTTAGTGTCACCTTTTTCTTTCCCATCAGTGTTGGTGTCTTTTTCACCAGTAGAGTTGTCTTTCTCGCAAGTGTCATCCTTGTTCTCTTTCTCACCCACATCATTGTCTTTCCTATCCACGTCTTTCTTTTTCCCATCCATGTCGTTCTCTACCTCTTTCCCACTGATGTTATTCTCAATATTTTTCCCATCCGCGTCATTCTCTTTCCCACCCATGTCCTTGTCTTTCACTTTTCCATCCAGATCACTCTCTATCTCTTTCCCATCGATGTCACTGTCGGTCTCATCAGTATCCTCTTCCTCCTCCTCTTCTGAGTCGCTACTGTCCGAAGATTCCTCTTTCCTCCGCCTGCGGCACTTGGCTCTCCTGATGTAGGGTCGTCTGGTCTTTGTCGTCTCGCTGCCGCCACCCGGGGTCTTGCGACGGCGAGCAGGCTTTTTGATGATCTTAGGGACTCTGGAGAACAGTTCAGGCAGGAACTCTCGGTGGAAGATCTTCACGTGCTGTTCCAAGGGAGTGTAGAAGTTGTAAGGAATGGAGCACCAGGGACACGCGTAGGTCATTTTGGTGCACGGCACCGGATCTGATAAGGCATCTGCCTGGGATGTTCTGCTGTGCTGTCCACGGCTGAAGGCTGTTCTGTGCTGTCCACAGGCTGTTCTGTGCTGTCCACAGCTGTTCTGTGCTGTCCCACGGTCTGTTTTGTGCTGTCCACAGCTGTTCTGTGCTGTCCACAGATGAGGGCTGATCTTGATGTTCATCTTTCATGGAGTATGTAGATTCTTGTTTCTGATTTTTAAAAAAAATAAAAGAACAAGAAAAAACAAAGGCTTATTAATAAAAACAGAAAATCCATTGGGAAAAGGAGGAGGAGAAGAAGAGAGAGAGAGAGAGAGAGAAGAGAGAGAGAGAGAGAGAGAGAGAGAGAGAGAGAGAGAGAGAGAGAGAGAGAGAGAGAGAGAGAGAGAGAGAGAGAGAGAGAGAGAGAGGAGAGAGAGAAAGATGTGTGTGTGTGTGTGTGTGTGTGTGTGTGTGTGTGTGTGTGTGTGTGTGTGTGTGTGTGTGTGTGACACTGTGTGTGTGTGTGTGTGTGTTTGCGTATTTACATGTTAAACTCAGGATGTGTGCTTTGTTGTATGCGACAAGAGAGAGACTGCATGTGTATGTGTGTGTGAGTGATGTGTTTGTGCATGCACCGTTGGTGTGAATATGTAGTTTGTGTACATGCATATGTTTGAGTGCATGCCTGTGTGTTTTGAGTAAGTTACGTGTGTGTGTGTGTTTCTAGAGTATATGTATTCTTTTAGATGTATACAATAGGAATTTATATGTGCATATGCTTAAGTGCACGCGTGTGTGTATGTATGCACATGTGTGCACACTTGCATGTGCGCATGAGCATGCATGCGTGCCCTACTCACTTGATATTGGGTCATTTTATGAGCTAGAGAGAAAGATGAGAGTGTCATGAACTGGGTTGCTAAATAATGCAAGATGCTGTGCATTTTAAAAATGGGTCATTACTATCATTATTATCAGTTTTGGGGTTTGTTTTTCAACAAATATATAAGAGAGGATGGCATAATGGTTAAGACGTTCGCTTGACAACAAGTAAACTGTGTGGCTCTGGGTTCGATTCTCTGCCTTGTTCTTTCTTCCCAGCTTGACGAAAAAATCAAGCTGAATGTCAGTGTCTTTCAGATGAGACGATAAACCCATGTGTGAACTCATGCACAACATCTTGCGCACATGTTAAAAACCCGTTCTGACTTTCTGGAGAGTAGGCTTTTGTGTGCTGGTAGGAATGGATGACAGAAAAAAAAGAAGTATGCACACAAGTGTTGTGTTTAGACACCATCCCTAAAATTAGAATGCAGGTACTTAAATGGTAGTAGTGGTGGGGAGGGGGGGGGGATGGTCGCATACGCATAAATCTCCCCATTGGTGAACATCGGAGCTCTAGCTGAGGAACAACCCCCCTCCCCCCCAATATATCAAGCTTAAATGTGGGGTCTGACCAACTCTTCTATGGTCTTCCACTCACCTTCTTGTCTGTCAGAGATTTCTTCCCCCAGCCATTCTCCTTCACACTGTCCTCAGCAGTCTGTTGAAGCCGCTCATCTCTTCCATCGTTGCTAATGCTCTCCCCTTCTCCTTCTCATTGTCCACTGATAATCCTCCAAAGGGGACGTAAGTGCGTCAAAATCCCCTCCATCATCACCATCACTTTCCCCTCCGATGTCGATCATTGCGTCACCCAGTGTTGTTTCCTGGGTGGGGAGGAGGTGTGGCTTTGGGTCCTTTTTCCCGTCACAGTGAGAGCAAGAAAAGGACAGCGGAAGCTGCATGTCTGACATACGCCTGTGAAGCCTGCCGGCAACACTTTGGATGTGTTCTGGTAACTGAAACAGAAACAGATAGGTGAGTAGGGGGGGGTTCTCTTTTCAGTTTGTCTAACTTTGGTTTGGGTTTGATTATGTGTTTGTTTTGTGTTTTTGTTTTAGGGGGTGGGATGGTCTGCTTCATCTTCTTGGCATTTCTGTCCTGTTTCCACCTGCTCATTTCAATCTATACACCCCAGCCATAGCTGATCCATTTGTTATGTCACATCCCCAGGATTAGAAGTCTATAGGGAGCCCTACAATGTCTGGCCACCACCGGGCCACTAGTGGGAGTGGTATTCAAATTCTGAAATCTACTTTTGCCCCTCTTGCCACATCCCCCCCCCACACACACACACATGGATGTAAAAAACACCAAAAACCCCACATGAGTGCTTATTCCATATCCTCCAATAAAGAATTCATTTTAACCTTGACTGCTTACACGTCATATGACGTGCTACTTATAGCGCACTCCAGTGCCTCCCACGTGATATGACGAGCACCGATTTCCGATTTTTCTAACTCGTTTAAGTGCATTCCAAAACAATTGAATTTAAGCTTGTGTGGGATTCCTCTACCCATATATGGTTGGAAATCCGTTGCTTGGACGAAAGTCTGTTTTTTCTTCAGTTTCGTTGGCTGACTGGAGCAGTTTTTAAATATTTTTTTGTTTATTTTGGATATTCAGGCATGTTTAAAATTCCAAACTTGGCCTTCAATAGTTTGGTTTAATGCAGAATTCAATTCGTGCAAAGTTGTACAATGTCAATATCAAATTGTTGTGGTTAATGCTAGATTTTTTGGTGAATTATTACCCATTGGCAAAAATCCTTTGGCAGAGCAATTCAGGTTCTGGTTCTTTATATGGCAGTCAAAGGGTTAAAAGATTAAAAAAAAACCCACACACACAACAACACACACTCACTATTTCAGCAGAAAACTGGCGATGTCTCTGTCCTCACACAGGCCTTGCTCCTCTCCCAGACGTTTCCACAGAACGTGATCTGAAGAGTGAACAAGCGGAGACCCCAACCCCTCACTCCCTCCCTCCTGATCCTTCTGATGTGAACTGTTAGACCCGAACCTCCCCTCCCTGGTCTTTCTGCTGGAAACGGTCCTGTCCACCTTGGGTGTTTTTCTGCTGGTCCATTGCAATCTCTTTTGGTGTCTGCTTTTGTTGCTTGGCCCAGTAGGGAATTTCTTCCCCTCCTTCTACCATCAATCTTTTTTCAATAGTTTTGGGACTAGGCCTATCTCTCAGTGTTCTATTTCTCAAGGATCTCGAGTGATTTACCTCTATCTCTTTAGTGTCTAGTTTTGTAAGAACCACCCGCACCTCTTTTAGTATTCTTTTCCTTGGATCTGTTATGGGGTCCTTTACTTCTGTTGTTTTTGTAAGAACTACTCGAGCTTCCTTTAGCACTATTTTTGAAAAATCTGCTTCATGTTCCTTTACTTCTGCTGCTGTGACAGTCTCTGTTTTGACCTTTTTTCCTGTTCCTGCTGTATGTTCTGGTCTAGAATTTTCATCGTCTCTTTTCGGATGATTTATGTTCCTTGGTTTTGGGGGGTTTCTCTGTCTGGTTTTTCCAGAATGTTTTCCCAATGTCCATTCTTCGTCCGTCTCTTCCTCACTTAGGTCTGCGTCTTCCTCGCTGGAGTCGGTTTCTTCCTCACTCAGGTCTGCTTTAGACTCGTCCCAGTCAGAGCCATCTGTCGCTGCTTCTTCTTCTTCTTCAGAGGGTTCTGCGCAAATGATTTTTGTCAGATTAGCAAACTGTTAAAACATGTTCTGGACTGGACTGGAAAACAGGCAGGAGGAGAGAGGAGAGAAAGGAAAGGAAAAAGACAGAAACAAAGAGAGTGACAGATGCGGGGAAACTTTCTAGCAGTGAATTCCCAGAATGTGGGGATTACTATGCAGGCATGAGATTTCACTCCTAAGTAAAAGACTTTTTTGACTAAACAGGAAAAAAAAAAGTGGAAAAATCGGGAACAAACAGGAAAATAGGACCGACACTTGCAGCAGTTACAAAAGCTTAAGCAATCATTTTTTGACAGGCACCAATCAAAATGCATTAAACCATTACTGAAATATCAGAATAAACACGACACTTGATGACGCGAGAGGCTAGGAATCAAACCCAGAACCTCATGGTTTACTTATTAGCAGATAAACATCTAAACCATCCTGCCACATTCCTTGTTGATATCATCATAAAGAGCTGCCCTACATAAAAACAAACAAATAAAAAAGATCTGCACCTTATGCATCTAATTTTATATGTCTGACAAAAAAGGACATAGCAGGTTACCATAGAATACTAAACACACAAAAATGACACAGAGAGGTCACAAGATACATGACAAATACTAACAGCATACACATAAAGCAGTAAACACCAAACAAAATATCTTTCACAATGTCGGGAAATATCCAATAACGGCTGATGGACACTTTAGTCAAGTGGTTAAGACTGTCTGACTTCAGTCCCATGAGTCCATGAAGTTGTGGGTTCGAATCTTGGTGGCACCTGGGGAATTAAGGGTGGGGATTTTAAAGATCTCTCAGATCTATTTCAAGTGCAGACCTGCCAGTGCCTAATTCCCTTCATGTATAGGCATGAGGAGGATTAAATACACATGTTAAAGATCCTGTAATTTATGTAAGCATTTGGTGGCTACCGAAACACGAATATATCCATCCCTAAAGTCCGAACGCACTACTTCCATGGTGGGCAAAACCAGTCACATAAGATTTTTTAAAGTGTCTGAATAAAAATGGCCATAATATAACTTTACCTGATTTCACATCTGAAATGATTTGAGTGGCAGGGCGTTTTCTCAGCTCTCGTTTCTGTCAACATAAAAATGATCATTCTGACAAGTGAACACGTAACAAATAATAGTTTTTGCATTTTAAAACCCTTCTGCTGCCAGCTACACTAACACTGTAGCGTTTTGCAGAAATGATCAGCTCCAGGTATTTTTCAACTAAAACAATATCTTTGAAAGTGGAACTACAAAAAGCAATTCCTTCTGTAAATTCTCTTGTAAGGAAATAAAACATGAATAATATACCATATATACCATGGCTGTACACAGATTGGGGAAAAAAATAACAGAAAACACCAAGTGACACTGATTTAGTGGGAAAACTTTCTCCTTTTGGAAACTGCTGAAATTTCATGCAGAGAAATCTCTTGTGAGTGACAGAACAAAGTACAATACAATGCAACATTACAAAACACTAGACTGTCATCTTTCTGTCTTTTATTTGGTACAGAATTAATAAGATTACAAACCTCCTCAGTGTTTTCACTGACAGAAACAACAAGGTCAGACGCCACAGGTAACTTATGTTGCAGTGTCTCTGCATGGAATGTCTCCACGTGAACTTGCAAACTCTTCGCCATCAGGAAGACAGCTGAACACAGCTGGCACACATAACCGGCGTTTTCCTCTTCCATGGTGTCTGCAGACAGCAACCCTGCACTACCCTGAAGCAGAGAGTAAACAGATACATGTATGTATTGTATACAAACATTTCTTCTTTCTAGGACAGTAACTGCCTTTAAAACTTAAACGCTGGGGAAAAAACAGCTTGGAGAATATTAATACAAGAACATTACTTGAATAGGTCTATAGTACTTTAGTAAGTAAATAAAATCAATAACCATCACTGTCAGTGGTTTGAGTATTGAGCATGCAATCTGACAAAGTGAACTTTATCCACCCCATACCAATTCCAGGGGATTTTTCCCCTGGAGTTAACATCAGAATCAACTCCACTCCCCAACAATCTTTTGGATGAGACTATCTACTGACATCCTGCATAAAAATGCATGCATGCATACATCTTGCACAATTTAAAACCTGTTCTACCTTTCCAAAGAGTAGGCTATTGCCTACTGGTAGGAACAGATTAAGCAAAAAATAATGCTTAACATCATAACATGTGCACTGCTGTCATGTTTATATAAACTCTACAGACATCATTTCCAAAGTCAGTATGCAACTACCATAATCAGTTATTACTTAATGGTGGGGAAACAGTATAAATTTATATACCCAAAATGCTGAAAATCTCACCATTGATATATATATAATGATTAACATCAGATCTTGGAAGAAAAAAAAAGTTTTCCCCAAACCCTTATTATAGGCCATGATAATAATAAGCACTACGCAATCAGCCTTCCAACACACGAAACTGTAGCAGTGCAGGGCCTAGAGATCTAGGCCTAGGCCTATAGGCTAACTGGAAGACCTGCCGGGAAAGAGAGAGAGAGAGAGAGGGGGGCGGGGGGGGATGGGGGTTTCTGCACCTGGTACTTTCGGCATTCGTTATCGCGCGATCAAGTTTCGGTTACATCGACTGCAACATAATAAACGGAATCAATCTTAACTCTAAAAGGAGTAGACAAAACAAAAAGTCACAACTTCTGGAGAGCCATAACTTCTGGAGAGCCGACTGATGCATCCTCTGCAGCCCTTTCAGCGTTCGCGGGAATCTACTATCTAGCCATGGGTAAACATGCCTTCTTAGCAATCAATAGGCTAGTGACGTTCTACACACAAAACAATTCCAGTTCTCTTCACGGTAACACTGACTAAAAGAGTACGAAGCAACTCACAGAACTCAGGATCGGGCTAATTCACACGATTAGCGTATCGCATGTAGCAAATGAAAAGTTGTTTCTCCATCTCCTGTGTATGCTGAAACAAGGGAGATGAATCTCTGTGCAGTCTTTTCTGTGTCAGTCTCCACAGTGCTGTGAAAGACCCCACAATGCTGTGAAAGACCCCACTCCAAAATGTCTCCTAGTACATTCTGCATTGATGCTACCCATCTGTTAATTGAAACTTTGTTTTTATTCTCTACGGGGCAGGATACCCTAGACTAGTGGTCAGAACATTGCGCTCGCAATTTGAAGATCCGGGTTCGATTCCCGTTCGAGGGATTTTTCCCGTGGAGTTAAAATCAGTGCCAACTCCACTATCCTCATGAGCTAAGTCCTTCGGATGAGACTATAAACCGAGGCCCCGTGTGCGACCGCACGCAGAACATTTTGCGCACACGTTAAATCCTGTTCCGCTTTTCGTAAGAGTAGGCCATTGTTGTGCCGGTGGGAAAAGATGACAAGTTTTACAAAACTGCATACACACGGGGACTGGATGTAAAAAAAAAAAAAAGCACATGAGTGCTTATTCCATTATCCTCGATAGAAAAGAAAAGAAAAAAAAAGAACTTGTGAACTGACGGTAGGCCAAACTGAGGGCGCAAGATTCGAGTCTCTGCTACGCCGGAGTGTTTAATTTCAGGGATAACTTAAATTTTCCCCTGAACTGACTCCATTCGCCTTTTGAAAGAGACCCCCCCTTAAAAACAAGCCCATCCTGTCACTTACAACACCACACACACACACACACACACACACACACACACACACACACACACACACACACACACACACACACACACTCAATGTTGAAGATACTATGTGTGTGCTAACATGCATACGTGCGCACGCGCATGTGTGTGTGTGTGTGTGTGTGTGTGTGTGTGTGTGTGTGTGTGTGTGTGTGTGTGTGTGTGTGGTGTGTGTGTGTGTGGTGTGTGTGGCAGGTCTTGTGTGTGTGTGTGTGTGTGGTGTGTGTGTGTGTGTGTGTGTGTGTGTGTGTGGTGTGGTGGTGGTGTGTGTGTGTGTGTGGTGTGTGTGTGTGTGTGTGTGTGTGTGTGTGTGTGTGTGTGTGTGTGTGTGTGTGCGGCGGCGCGCTGTTTTAGTGTGTGTGTGTGTGTGTTGTGTGTGTGTGTGTGTGTGGTGTGTTTTGGCATGTAATGTGGTGGAGTGGTAAGTGCCATGCTTTGTCTTTGAACTTCACATAATCAGTTTTATGAAGGCCCACAATTGATTTTTTTATTCATTATCAGCAAGAGCTGTAATATTTGGCTATTAATGTGAAAAATGAGAGTGGCATAAGTTAGCATTTAGTTTTCTGATAGATTCATCTGTCATAAAGGGGACAATCAGGGTGTTTTCTGTTGTTATTGAAAGTAAGCCAATTGTTCTGTCGTGCAGAGAGAGAGAGGAGAGAGAAGAGAGAGAAGAGAAGAGAGAGAGTAGAGAGAGAGAGAGAGAAGAAGAGAGAGAGAGAGAGGGGAAGAGAGAGAGTAATTCTGTATCTGAAGTTCACATTATACCAGTTGTGGTGGCAGTAGAGCATTTTATCACCAGTGAAAGTAGTAGAATGTAAATAATCTATTGGAACGTCGTTGATTTTGAATGGTAGATTAAAATTAAACTGTTCTTCTTTAAACCCAGTATTCTACCACTGAACCACTGAGTGCAATGGGGGGGGGGGGGGGGGGGGGGGGGGGGGGGGGGGGGGGGGGGGGGGGGGGGGGGGGGGGGGGGCACAGGTCTGCCTGTGCCGACCCTTTCTTTCCTGCGACCCTTTCTTTCCTGCATGGGATCTCCTTGGTAGGTGTTACCTATATTTTTGCTCTATCACAAAAATATTTCCCACAACAGCATTGTTAACAACAAAAAATATATAATTCGAATTCAATGCACTGAGAAGGTGACTTTCTATTTTGGGGGGATATTTTGCAACATGGAAAGTTTACAGAACAAATGGCATGAAACCAAAAATAAAATAAAAAGTGCCGCTTTTCACATAGCTACCCACGCTAGTGGTTACACCGCTTGTAGTGATGACTGACACATGCCAGCTGTTAGTCTGACCTGCTGCTGCTGGAGGGTTAGGTGTAGGCTCCTTCTATAGTGTACTGCTTGTGTCAAAAGAGCAATGATCGAAATCGATTATCGATCACTGCGCCTCACAAGAGGGTGCTGAGATCGTGTTTCCCTCTCTAGGAATAATCGTCATGGTCCATAGTATCATTGTGCAAGAGGAAACATTTCTACTAAAATCTGAACACTCATAGCAGTTGGCCTGTAGGCTAGAAAGGGAGGTGGTGGAAAGGGGCAAGAGGATGACATACAAACCAGACAGGGAAAACGAATAGGTCAAAGTATGGGACCTTGTCCCTTGCAGTTATGAGGGTAGCCTCTGGTACAGTAATACTATGAAACCATAGCAAATATTTCTAGAAAGGGAAACACAATCACAGCACAATGTGCTAGGCACATTGATTCATAATGGATTTCAATCATTGTAATTTTGACTCCATCGGTACACCATAGCTGTAGCATGGTACTCATGTGCTGGCCTCCAGCAGGGGAGAGAGATGACAGCCTATGACCTTTCTGGTCACCGAGCAATGCCAAGCCGAAGTGAGGATGCCGCGCACCGCAGGCAGGCCAGCCAGGCAAAACATCAGTCTCAGAGTGTGAAATATCATTTATTAGTTTGTTTGTTTATTGATTTTCGGCATCTTCCGACTAATACTTTTCCGTACTAATGTGATATGCTTTTGGTGATAGATTGTATCTACCTACTGCATCAAGTTTGAAAACTATTGCAATTAGTTCTTTGCGAAATGCAATGATTGACTACACTAGGCTAAAACAGGTTTTGTGGTTCTCCTAATGGAATGAACGCAGTGGTGAAATTACCAATGGAAATGTGTCTGTGGCTGTCTGGCGTTATGAGGGAAGTGGTTTGAACTGTTCTACTGAAACAAGTGATGGTGACTGTCCTCTGTGCCTGGAGAGAACTTGTGGCATCCATTGTCATATGAGAGAGAGAGAGAGAGGGGGGGGGGGGGGAGATAGAGAGGGAGACAGACAGAGAGGGGGTCATAGTATTTCAGAACAAGGCATGTGCAGACCTACCTACCTGCTGACAGTGTTGTTCATGGTTTCTTTGCCTTGAGCTCTGGTACACATCATCAATGTGTGCCTCTAACATGGCACGATGTTGCAACTGGCTGACTGGTCAGTGTCAGTCAAACTCCATGGCATTGGCTGACTTGGCATTGGTCAGTGTCAAGTCTATGGCATTAGCTGACTGGTCAGTGTCATGTCTATGGCACTAGCTGATTGCTCAGTGTCATGTCTATGGCATTGGCTGACTGACTGGTCAGTGTCATGTCTATGGCATTGGCTGACTGACTGGTCAGTATCATGTCTATGGCATTGACTGATGGTCAGTGTACTGCACTGGCTGATGGTCACACTGACTACACTGCCTCAGAGGGCACTGCACAGCGGAGGACAGGGAAGGTGAGTAGACTGGCCTGCTTTGTGTTGGGGTCCTTCTGTGCTGTTGTTTGTTTTTTTGTATTTTGTTTTTTAACTGAAGTGTTCTAGCTCCTGTTGTGTTGTGTTGTTCTTGTTGATGCTGCTGTTCTTCTTGCTGTTAAATGTTGTTGTTGCTCTTGGTGGTGGTGGTGGTGGTGGTGGTGGTGGTGGTGGTGGTGGTGGTGGTGGTGTGAGTGTGTGTGTTATTTTATTTTTTTGTTTATTATTTTATATCGAGGATAATTGAATAAGCACTCATGTGGGTTTTTTTCACCCAGTCCCCGTGTGTAGGCCTATGCAGTTTTGTAAATATTGTCATTTGTTCCCACCGGCACATGATGGCCTAGTCTTACGAAAAGCGGAACAGGATTTAACGTGTGCGCAAGATGTTCTGCGTGCGTTCGCACACGGGGCCTCGGTTTACAGTCTCATCCGAAGGACTTTTGGGGAGAGTGGAGTCAGCACTGATGTTAACTCCAGGGACAAAATCCCTCGAACTGGGGTCGTCAAATTGCCAGCGCAATGTTATAACCTGTAGGCTATCCCGTCACCTGTGTGTGTGTGTGTGTGTGTGTGTGTGTGTGTGTGTGTGGTGTGTGTGTGTGTGT
>CM060328.1:50702322-50717322 GCA_030674155.1 Stramonita haemastoma
AAGAACTCTTTACATCTGCTTATGTTGAATGACATAAAAAGATAATTTTGTTTCATGCTCTTTAAAATCAAACTGATATAAAGCGGATCGGATGGCTTAGTGGTTAGAGTGTTGCGCTCCTATCTGAGATCCCAGGTTCGAGCCGCCACAAAAGGCACCAGGATTTTTCGCTTGGAATTAACATCACTGCCAACTCTACTCCTTGCAAGTCCTTCCAATGCAATCCAATCTTGTTTTATAAACGATCACACAGGCCATATCGGGTCTGTCACCTCATATTACTGCAAGTCCTTTAAATGAGACTATACACCAACGTCTCGTGTGCGAACACACGCAGAACATCTTGTACACACGTTAGAACCTTTCAACCTTTTGAAAGAGTGGGCCATTGCGTGCAGGGTTGCACAGACAATAACAGCACTGTCAAAACTGAACACCGTCTGGAAAGATAAGAATATCTCACTAAAGTCCAAGATCAGACTAATGGCTCCCTTGTCATATCCACCTTCCTGTATGCCTGTGAATCATGGACCCTGACTGCAGATTTGGAGAGAAGAGTACAGGCAGTAGAGATGAGATGCTTCAGGAGACTCCTTGGCATCTCCTACAGAAACCACATAAGCAACGAAGACGTGCATAACAGAATCCAGCAAACCATTGGTCCCTACGAAAATCTTCTATCAATCATAAAGAAGCGTAAACTTGTATGGGCATGTCACAAGATCAAAAGGCCCAGCAAAAAGCAATACTGCAAGGAACTGTCCAAGGAGAAAGAAAAAGAGGCAGACCAAAGAAGAGATGGGAAGACAACATCAGTAAATGGACAGGCCTAGAACTCAACAAAAAGAGAGAGGAATGGAGGGAACTGGTTGTCAAGTCTTCATGGGTTCCCCAAGGGTCGCCAGACTAAGGGATAGATAGATAGATATATAGATCATTGATAGATAGATTATTTCGAGGATAATTGAATAATATCCCATGTGTTTTTTTACATCCAGTCACCCTGTGTGTGCAGTTTTGTCAATTTTGTCATTGTCACACAATGGCCTACTCTTCCAAATAGGGGAGCGAATTTTAACGTGTGCACAAGATGTTCTACATGCGTTCATTTGTTGTTGTGATTGATTAAACATCCCAGCTATTCCACTCCTTTCTCCTTACTCCCCCCCCCCCCCCCACACACACACTCACTCACTTCCCATCTTGCTATTGTGTACATACTCCCTTTTTGTCCACCTTTACAATCTTGTGAGGGAGGGAGGGAGAGGAGGGGGCATCCCTCCCCCCCCCAAAAAAAAAAAAAAAAAAAAACCCACTGCCCTCACATCCTGTAGCAACATCAAGGTAAACACAGGTCACTTTAGATACAAACAAAACAAACAAACAAAAAAAAAACAACTGGATTAGAACTTGGCGCATTGTTGATCAGTCGGAATAATGAGAAAACACATAGAGTTACCCCTCTTGGTCGCATAACATGGCGCGCTCTTAGCAGGTGAGCACGAGTTCAATGTTGGGGTTGACGCCAGCTGAAGGAGTAATTTGTGAATTTTAGTTGTTAGTCTATAGTCTGCAGTTATTTTCAAAGTTCTCAGATGGCTGCACACATACTATCAGATGGTAATTATTTTCAGTCGCCTTTTTTTCATGGTATTGAATTTGGAAATTTCACCGGGCACAATGACATTGGAAGACGTGGACACTACGCATTTACAAGCTTCCGTTTCAAATTCCAGGCTTCTCTCTCTCTCTCTCTCTCTCTCTCTCTCCTCCTCTCTCTCTCTCTCTCTCTCTCTCTCTCTCTCTCTCTCTCTCTCTCTCTCTTTTAACATGTCCTTTAACTTTTGTCAGTTACATTTCCTTACTAATACTATGAATTAGCAAAAGGTCTCTCCACGAGATTTTATAGTCCCAGGTTCATCAATGACATGGTGAGATTTGGGGTATAGGAGTGTTTGCCAGCCAAATTCAAAGAGATATTCATTTTAAAAAATAAGCTAGTAAATTAGCTCCATTCTGATTGTGCAGGTGTGGTGCATTGTATAAATTTTGTCATATTCTGAACTGAGATCATTTGGGATCAGATTTGTAACATCTCTCTCTCTCTCTCTCTCTCTCCTCTCTCTCTCTCTCTCTCTCTCTCTCTTCTCTCTCTCCTCTCTCTCTCTCTCTCCTCAATATGTAAATGCTTACTCTGTTACCCTTGAAAAATAAAGATTATTCATTCATTCATTCATTCATTCATTCATTCATTCATCATTCATTCATTCATTCATTCATCATTCTTCTCTCTCTCAGCTTTTACAATTGCAGTGCCATGTTAGTGACACACATGTTTATGTCTGTTAACAGACACTGGCTGGCTGTAATGGACCTTAACGCCAAAGGACACTAGGATGAAGGTGTCAGCACTACGGTCCTGCAGAGTTCAGGACATCTTTACTGTATGTATTTCTTTCTTAGGATCTCTGTTGAGGTATGGAGAAGGGATGATAAAACAAAAAATACTTTAGCAGTGCTAAAGACTTGGAAGGGCTTCACTTGACTTGGTGTCTGGGACTAGAAGGTATGCTGGTATTGGACTGTTGAATTGTGATACTTTTAATCCAATGCTTGTACAGTTGGTGCATGAGATTGCGAATTTTCAGTTTTTTCAATGCTGAGCTACTGCAGAGACGACATTTAAAAAAATACATATATTAGTGAATCGAGTCCACACAAAGTTAAGTAAATTAAACCAAAATAAATGGAGTGCAATGCAAGGCAGTGCATTGCAAAAGACAGACAGACACACACACAAAAAACGGTATAAATCAAAAAGGGAAATAAACCAAACAATGGATTAAAAAAAGGAAACAGAACTGAAAATTGAAAAAAAAAAAAAATAGAGCACTTGTTCAAAACTCGAAACCCACTTCAAAACAGGAACAAGCAAAACAAAGCAAACAAACAAAAAAACTAAAAATGGAAAGTTGAAAAGGGGGGAGAGGGAAAAGAGACACACTGCAAGGACTCCCCAGGTTTGTGGCTGTGTTCTGATCCTGCATGTAAACAAAGCTCCAGGTCACCTTCAGGCTTTGAGTACATTGGAATTTGCCTGGATACAGTTGTTGTGGGGTATGTTTGGAATGGGTGATGTGAGAACAACTGGACTGGTGCTTGGCAGATGATGAAATAATAAACCTGTGAGATGAACTAAAAGAAACAATTAAAAACAGAATAACCCATTAAAATGGAATGGGTGAATAAAAAGAAAAAACCAAACATTACATATACTGAACTAAACATAATAAACTGAAATAAAATGAAACAACCCGAAAAACAAAAAATAAAACCAAACAAAAAATCCCAAACCAATAACAGAAAAATCCCCTTCATGAAAGCTCAATAATAATATTAAAAAAGAAAGCTTAAACTAAAAGAACAACCCTCCACACCCCACCCAAAATCCAAATCAGACAAACCAAGTGCAAAACTCCCCATCTAAAGAATAAACAAACAAAACCAAACAGGGAAAAGGTCTTGTAGGAGGTTGAAGGACATTATTATCATCGTCATCATAATCATGGTCAACATCATCATCAGTTTGTTGACCAAGATGGTCATCATCATCACCATCATCATCACCATCATCATCACCATCATCATCGTCATCATCATCATCATCATCATCATCATCATCATCATCATCATCATCATCATCATCAGTCCCTTGACCAAGACAGTTATCCAGAGGGACAGAAGCATTACAGCAGGCAACACTTTGTTTTCCAGGCTGGTCTGTATTCAGCCTTTCACAGCAGTACTGACATTTCTGGTTTTGAAAGCGGGACCAGCAGCTTATTATGTATGTATATGTTTTTTTTTCTGAATAATGATCTCTTTTACCAGGAACTAGATGAGGTTCAGACAGTTTCAGACAGTCCCAGCACCATCAGAAACCTTCTTCATCACTTCAGCCATAAGGTACAGATTAATCCTCTTTTTAATATGATCTTTCTGTCTTGTCTGATCTTTGTACATATCTGTATGTTATCTAAATACTGTAGTTTCCATAAGGTACAGATTAATCCTTTTTTTTAATATATCTCTCTGTCTCGTCTGATCTTTGCGCATATGTGTAAAACTATTTAATTACTGTAGTTTTCAGGTTGTTTTTATTCTGCCCCCTTTTCTCTGTGTGTTTTTTCTGTCATTGCAGGATGGCTTGCATTCTTGTCTGTTTTTTATCTGCCATTTCTGTCTTTTATCTGCCATTTCTGTCTGTTATCTGCCATTTCTGTCTGTCTTGATCTGCCATTTCTGTCTCATCTGCAGTTTCTTTTATCTGCCATTTCTGTCTGTCTGTTATCTGCCATTTCTGTCTGCTATCTGCCATTTCTGTTTGTCTTTTGCTATTTTTCTGGAAAGGGGGGCAGGGATTTCATTTTGAAAATGTTTAATGCCATGCGGAAAATTAGTTTGTTCACAGAGAAACTGCTACCAAGGAGTATGCGTAAGAGTAGGAGTACTGACAGCGTGCCTACCAGCATGAAGTAGAACCAAGGACAGGTAAGAAAAGGAGTCATCTGTCACTCAAATGGTTTATGAATAAAATTACTATGCAGTCTGTAAAGTGGGATATTCTTTCCTCAAGTTCATTGGTGGTTTTGAGATCTTGGGCACATGATCTACAGCTGTGTCCAGCAGTGTTTCTTGAAAAATTAATATTTATAAGGTTGTATATTAGAGATTACTTTTGTATGTTTTGTCTTTTTATGATTTATCAGATGAATTCATTACGCTATCTTTTTGGGGGTGAAGGATGTTGGTTAAGTATATAATATAAACTTCATCAGTTTGAAAGTATTGTGGCCATGTAATTGTATAGTTTGTGCTTATGAAACTTTTACCATTTTTAGTGTGACTGATGATGATTTACTGCTTTCAGGATCTTTAGTACTGGAAACAAGTGCCAAGGAACAGTCATCTCAAGCTGCATCCTGTCTTCACAGAGGTATTCTTCTGCATACTTAGCGTGTGAGCTTTTTTGCATGTTTGGGTTATTTTTCATTTCAGTGACTGATTTTTTTCTGTTTGTTTTCTGTGTTGTTTGTTTTTGCCTTAGACATTTGTTTATGTGTCATTTATCTTGATGATAAGTTACAATGCATTTTGTTATATGCTATTTTTGACTTGTGATTACAGGTGTTTCACTATTTTATGAATAATTTTGGTTCATTTTAGTTTTAACTGTGAATACAGTAATTGTACTACTTCATTAGCAAGTTGAGTCGTACTTTTTGTTGCTGTCTTTAACTTTGAGTACATCTGTTTTGCCAGGTAATATGCAAGGTCTACCTGCTAGCCAGCTGTGGTCATGCCAACACCACCAGATAAGTTACAAGGTAATAGTTATGTCTTTGTGACCTGGTGTATATATGTAAGCCAGTGTGTGTATTATGCAGAGCATAGAATTCTCTGCGTTTCCGCGAATTTCAGATTTTTTAAAGCAGATTTTCGATGAAAAAAAAGTTTCCTCGTGAAAAAAAATGTGGCGAAAAATACAAAACTGGATATTCTCATATGGTGCGAGTGTTGTCAAAGGGTTCAGTTCTCACTCACTTGACTCGGTAGCTAAAGCGGATAGTTGTTTGCAAAATTTCAAAATGGCTAGCATATGCAGGATAACGATTGTCGATCAGACTCAAGCTTATGAGGACAGAGGATGCAAAAATGCTTGGAAATGGGAGTGGGTGGATGGTGAAGTCAAGTTTGGGGATCGAAATGTGAAGATTGGACATGTAACAGACAGTGACTATGAACTAAAGTCTGTCAACAAGGTGCAGTTCTACATACTGCTGTATTTTTATTTTTGTCTCTTATATCTGTGTTGATTGAAAAAAAAAAATTTGTTAGTCACTGTTACATACATAATTTGTTTCTGCATTTTCGTTGTCATTTTGGGTTGTGGTTACTTTGTTTTATGCTAGCTGTCTCTTTCGTGATGGACACCTGTTTGACCAAATACTATGTATGTGCAATCAGCTGTGGTCATGTTAGTGTTATGAGATGAGGTGAGTGACCTGTCTGTGTTAGTTATTTACACATTTACCTCTTGTGTCTTTTGTTGCTTACTGTTTATGCTTTTTAAAAAAAAAAAAGCTATTTCTACTTAAATGATGTCCATGTGTGTTACCAGGTATCATGGAAGCCTGACCAGCAGTAGTCAAGCTCAGCACCTGCCTCAGACAGCGGTCACTAAGGAAACATCAGGACTCTTGGTAACTGGGTTTGTTTAGTTGCAGTCGTTGTGATGTGTGGATGTTAGTATTTGTTTATGTGATACATTTGTCTTTTTGTCTTTCATTCTTTGTAACGTTGTGTGTGTATGTTAGTGTTTTTTTATGTGATGCGTGTGTCTTTTTGTAATGCATTTTATACAATCATAACATTGAGTCATTTTGATATTTTAATCAATGTAATTAAAAATAAAGTAAAATTAACGCATTTAGGTATTTGACCTCATGAAGCAAATTATAAAACGGTGATGATGTTTTTGAAGAAAAATTGATTTATTTTGTGATGAAATCAAAACATTGAATTATTTTGATATTTGAATCGACACATTTAATGATGATTTGCAGCAATATTAAAAAAAAAAAATTTGAATTTATTCTGCTTCAAAGGGAATAAGAAAAAGTAATCTTTGTATTTAAGCAAGTAAAGCAAATGACAAATCATATGACCATGTCTTACATTTCAATATTTAATATCCCTAGGCTGGGGGGCATAAGCTGACATGTTCAGAAAACAATTTATTGGTGATGTGAATTTGCTTGCAGGGAGCAGGATCACGGTAACATTTGGACAAACCCCAGGTTGAAAAGAAAGCTTTGTGTTTTGTACCTGGTAGATTTCTTTATATACAGAGCTGTATAGTCTCTACGTGAAATGATATCTTCTTGAATATACTGCAAGTATAGCAAAAAGTTTTGTAATGAAATACTTTGCAAAAGAATTGGAGATTGCTTTTTTGTCGGTGGAGATGTCAAGTGTACACTCTCAGCTTAATCAGAAAAATCAAAATACTTGCCTCAGGTGAGGATTTTTGTCTCCATTTTCAGAGCGATAAAGCAACCAAAAAAAAAAGCAATTTACTGCCTTCAAATCATACGGTAAAACTGAGAATATTTAATTTTACGAAGAAAAAAGGAAATCATTATTGTATATATCTATAGTTTGTAATTTGGAATGTTGGAAGACAGTGCCTTAAGAGTAACATTAATTCTCTGATGTACATATACATCTAAGTGTTTGAATCAAACTTGTAGTCTCTGAGCTTACTGAAGCTACTGACTGCTTTCAGGAGCTGTGGAGCCAGAATCTAGTGCCCAGGAATCTGCTGTGGACAAGTCACCGGGGACTGAACAGGTATGGTTTTATTTCCTCATCTCTGTCTGTACTGTACTTATTTCACTGGCCAGCTCTTCAATCTTGCTTTCATGAAGAATGCGTTTGAAAATGAAATCTCGGAAAAATTCATGAAATTTTGATCAGCACCACAGTGTAGCAAAAGTGATTGCATTCTTAAAAACCAACAAAAACTGTTCGAGCAGAAGTGTTACAACACCATGGTCTGTACTGCGGTCGGAATGTACATGATACCCCACCTCTGAAAACAGGAACACCTGATACAGGAATGTAGTGGATTCCAAGATGTATCATACTTGGTACTCACGCACAGTGAATTAGTCATAGTCGTTTAGTATATTTTATACCACTTTCCAATGTAAACTTGGGAAAAACATGTAAAAGTCCAAATCTGTAAAGAAAAAGCCTGCTACTTTACTTTATAATGGAAAAGGAGGCCTTTTCAATATCAACCCCTCATTTGGATTTCTCTCCCTTTGCGACAGGCCAACAGACTGGTTCTAAAGTGATACAAGCACTCCTCTTCCACAGGTAATGTCTGGCATGAAATAAGCAGTGCAATTCAAATATCAGTGTCTACAGTGTCTGAAACCTATTTCAGAACGGACTTTTTATGAGTTTTCCCCTAATAATATCCCTGTTGAAAATGTGCTAACAGTAAAACAAACTGTTCTTTGTATGGGTAAGTCTACTCTCTTCGAAAGTAGCTGCAATTCTTCACAGGTGTGGGTAATGGTCTTATCATTTTTAATAAGTAAAGAGGATTCAAAGTGTTCATGAAAGGCTAAATACCTGCCAAGTGGTGCTTCTTGGCTCAGATTTTTTTTCTTCAGACAGAATGAGAAGCTTCTTTGTAAATATACTGCATAAAGAGGTGGGCATAAAACATAAGTTGGCAATTTGATACTCTTAAAACAACACACACAGCATAGTTTTTAAAATTTTTTTATTGCCTATGTCAACATCTATCTGTCCACCCATTAATCACCCAAGGTCCCACTCCCACCCAGACTGCATGCCCCCCCCCCCCCCCCCCTGTGTGTGGAGATGTGGAGATACCCACATAACATACACATGGTGATACAAAAATCAAACACAGGCATAACCTGCATTGTTTTGTGAACTACACTCACCCTATACACACACACTCTTTACATCTCTCCTTCCCTGATTTGTCATGTCACTGCTTTAGGTGATAACATTTTTCAATGTTATTCTCTGCAGCATACCGTTTTTGTAATATTTGTAATATGAGTTTGTAATGTTAGTTTGTAATGTTAGTTTGTAATGTCAGTTTCCTTAGAGGCTTGATTTTGTTCATGTTGGGTTTAGATTGACAAATTATTTTTAAATTTTTTTTTCTCATTTCAGTTAAAAAAAAAATTTTTTTCTTAAAGAATAGGACGGGAATTGATGCGAATTTGAAATATGGGGACGTTAAAAAAATGTTATTAAAATCTCTGCGATATATAACATCAATTGCAAGGGCAGGATAGCCTTGCGGTCAGAACATTGCGCTGGCAGTTTGACGACCCAGGTTTGATTCCCGGTCAAGGGGATTTTCCCCCTGGAGTTTATGTCAGTGCTCACTCCACTCTCCCCGAAAGTCTTTCAGATGAATCTATAAACCGAGGCCACGTGTGGAAATGCACGCAGAACATCATACGCACACGTTAAGTCCTGTTCCACTTTTCGTAAGAGTAGGCCATTGTGTGCTGGTGGGATCAGATGATATTATTTACAAAACTGCATACACATGGGGACTGGATAAAAAAAAGCCCATGAATGCTTCTTCCTTTATCCTCAATATAAAAGGACAAAAATAAATAACTAAATAAATAAAACACACACACCACTTCCTCTTTGTTGCCTGGCTACTTGCTAGGATGGATTGTTGACGAAGTTTAACTAATGAAAGTTGCTTAAAACTCTTATGTAAGCAAAGCAGAGCAGAGCCCTCAGAATGTTTCTTTTTATCTCCAGAAGGAGGACATCACCAGGCTTCAAGGACACCACAGTGCATCAGGAGGACGCTTCTTTCGTCATCACCAAGGACATTTCGTTTTATCCTTGTGCAAAACCTCCTCCATTACTTTGTGGAACCGGACACTGCAACTTTCAAAGTGAATCGTGGGAAACCTGGGGAGAAACAGCGACATGAAACGGGAGTGGTGTGTACTTGTTTGAAACCTCATTACTTTTTTTTTTAATACTTAAAAAAAAAACCCTTTTCTTGTTGTTGTTTCTGCCTCATCTTCAGTGAAATCCCCGTCCTGCTGTTCCCATGCTGCTCATTCCAATCTCCCTGCCACATCCATACCCAGATTTGTTATGCCTCATCCTCGGGTCATAGGTCCATAGGGAGCTCATGAATATCAGGCCACCGTAGGGCCACCAGCCAGAGGGGCCCTGCACTGCTGCTGAGTTACTTTGGTGGTGTTCATTGTTGCCTATTCAGAGTTAAGCCCCCTACTAATGACAGTATTAGCTCAGTCACTGAGCCAGACTGAGTGAGTCACCCACCCAAGGTGGTGACCACCATAACGTCCCTCCAACGACCGTCCCCCCCGTGAACCCCCAACCCCAAAGGCTTTGACACAAACTACCCATAGGCACAGAAGTTCTTTCTTGCATACAATACCATAAGTGCCAGTTCACTCTTTCTTGCATACAATACCATAAGTGCCAGTTCATTCTTTCTTGCATACAATACCATAAGTGCCAGTTCATTCTTTCTTGCATACAATACCATAAGTGCTAGTTCATTCTTTCTTGCATACAAGGTAATAAGTGCGAGTTCATATTTTCTTGCATACAATACCACAAGTGCCAGTTCATTTTTTCTTGCATACAATACCATAAGTGCCAGTTCATTCTTTCTTGCATACAATACCATAAGTGCCAGTTCATTCTTTCTTGCATACAATACCATAAGTGCCAGTTCATTTTTTCTTGCATACAATACCATCAGTGCCAGTTAATTCTTTCTTGCATAATTATAATACCAGAAGTCCTAGCTCATTTTTGTAGCTTGCATAGAAGTTTGTGGAGTTCATAGTTAATGCTTCTAAGAAGATCAATGCCGTCAGCAAACTGCAGATTGCAAACAGGTGTGTCACCAAGACAGATGGGGGGGGGGGTGGGGGGGGATGTTGTCCTTTGAGCCTTATCTAGTGCTATTAGGTTACCAGAAATACAGGAAAAAATGGGAGGGCTAGTTCAAAGAGCGTTCATTTTTTCCTCATGTTTGTTCTGGACTTGACCATTTATTTTTTTTATTTGGGGTTAAATATTTCTCAAAATTGAACAAAAATAGATTTTTAAAAATGACGTGGGAAGAAAACCACTCTGCTGATAGGAGAACTGAAATTTGTAAAAAGTCCAGATAGCAGCCTAAGCTGGTAGGATTGGTAAATTATGATTTAAATAATGCTCCATACCACTGTGTCTACAGCTACCTGCCATTGTGTTTACCTGCTGTTGTGTCCACTTGCATTCAGACAGACTGACCAACCAACAGCCCCTACCCCAATGCATGCTGACTGTTATTGCTAACACCAACCCTAACCTAACACTAATCTTGTTCCTTAATCCTGGCCCCTCATGTGGACACAAAGACAGGTAGATACCTTGGTACAAGCTGACAACAGTGGTCAAATATTTTTTCCTGGGGTTTGAGGGAGGAGGGAGGGGACAGCATTGTCAGAAAAGGATGCTAGGAATGGGAGGCTGCATGTTCTCATCTGCTGGAATAGGGAAGGGGAGGAGGGGGGGGGGGGGGGGGGGGGGGGGGGGGGGGGAGGCGATGGCTCATGGACAACTGGTAACTTGAACAAGCTGTCATTGGTTCTTGTCAGTTTCACTTGTAGAACCCCATTTCTCCTGCATTTATCACATGCTCATCATCTTTCCTCATAGTCCAAAGTCAAAGTCAAAATTTTATTTTCAGATGGTACATTGAGTAAGCATCGATTTGCTTTTTTTTCATCAAGCCATCTATCTAAGGAAAAAAACAAAAACAAAACATCAAGAAAATAAAAATTAAAAAATTCAAAAAGCAGAGAAAAACATTTCACCAACATTAATTAACCAACATGATTTCAACAGCCCCCAAAATACAATATGCCTATAGAAAATACAAGCAACAAGACTAACAATAAAAACTGAAAAAGAAAAAAACAAAACGAAAACAACAACAACCCCCCCCCCCAAAAACACTCAAAAGTCTCTCTCTCTCTCTCTCTCTCTCTCCTCTCTCTCTCTCTCTCTCTCTCTCTCTCTCTCTCTCTCTCTCTCTCTCTCTCTCTCTCTCTCTCTCTCTCTCCTCTCTCTCTCTCTCTCCACACACACACACACTCTCACACACACTAACACATCACACACACACACACACACACACACACACACACACACACACACACACACACACACACACACACCACACACACACTCACACAGAGTTCCAATGTTACTAATACCATTATTTAAGACTTAAAAAAAAGAATCAATGAAAAGTCAATAAGCAATTTATGTCAGATTACAGTATCTACATACTTCAGTTCATACATTATACATTAGAAGGAAGAAAAGAAAAACAACAACAAACGCAACAATACCATATGATATCCATCACTACTGAGAGGAAAAATAAGCACTAACAAGTATACAAACAAATAACAAAAAACACGAGCAAACAAACGAAGACAACAAAAAACCAAAAGACAAAATAAACAAAAGCAGTAAAGGGGAGGGGGATGGGAAGGATGGGGAGGGGTATCAAGGAGGAAGGGGGAGAATACAAACAGCAAATGGAAGAATTAGAGTAATGATTTATGATTATATTAAATTAAAAAAAAAATTTAAACCTACACATACGAACAAAAACAAAACAAACAAACCCGCAAATAAAACAAAAAATCAAACAAAACAAAAAATCAAACAAAAGAAAAAAAGAAAGAAGAAGAAAAAAAAAAGAAAGAAAGAAGAAGAAAAAAAAGAAAGAAACAAAAAGGGCCTGATCCACTAACCAAAGTAATATAAATTTAATAGTGCTATTAGTCCCATTGATAAAAATAATAGAATAAATTCAAAAACCATTTATACTGAAACTATTGAACTGGTTAAGAAAATTGCATGAGAAAAATGTCTCCAATCTAATCATCAGATCAGTGGTTTGGTTTTCTCCTTTTGAATTTGCGGAATGTACACGTGTTTACATACATCACACATACCCTTTCCTGTTCATAAATAAATTTATAAAAAATAACAAAAATTAAAAAAAAAAAAAAAAACAAAAAACTCGCACACAAAAAATCTTTCACCTCCTTCCCCCCCCTCTACATACATATAGCAATCAAGGTGTAGATTTTTCAGTCACCATAAACTACATGTGAAAGATTTTTAGGGTGAGCAGAGAGTATCATTATCTTTAATCTAATTTAAATATGGTTGATTGGATTCATGATTACATCTTAAACATTTTTGCATAAGTGCATTAAGTGATTTTTGAACTGATTTTTGAACTGATTTTTATTTTTGATACATTTTAAACGTTTTGGGAGCTTGTTCCATAAATCACTACCTGAATATAGGAAGCTTGTTTTGTAAAGATTATTTCTAGGTCTGGGAAATGTTAGTAGATGGTTATGCCTGTGTTCATTAATTTTGAATCTATTGGCGATCTTGGGAGGGGCATTTCCATTGACAACTTTTTGTACAAATAGAGCCTTACATCTCTATTCTTTTATTTAGAGGATAATGGAATAAGCACTCCTATGCTTTTTAAAATTTTTTTTACATCCAGTGCCCATGTGTATGCAGTTTTGTAAAGTTTATCAGTTCCCACCGGCACACAATGACTTACTCTTCTGAAAAGCGAAAATGGTTTTAACGTGTTTGCAAGATATTCTGCGTGCGTTCACACTCGGGACCTTGGTTTATAGTCTCATCTGAAGGACTTCAGGCGGGAGTGGAGTTAGTACTCATGTATCTCCAGAGGAGATTGCCTCTTGAATGAGATTCGAACCCGGGTCAGTATGTGTGTGAATAAATGCAAAACACACCAGATGTTAGGTGCTGTTCACATTTCTGTTCTCCTAGTGAGTTTTTGTGTGCAATACTTAGACACTGGGATGGGCACAGGATGTCTATTCTGCAGTCATACTTTGTTATATAGATTTTTGTACTTCAACATGTTTATCCATTTTTTATGTGTGCAATCTAAGGATGATAAATTAAGTGGAATGGCTGGCATCCTCAGCACAGTCTGGTTTATTTGCCTTAACTCACTCAGAACGGCCAGTTCTCTCCCTTGCTTTTCCCCATGGACGGCCCATTTGTAACGGTTCATAAAAAAAATCATAAAAAATACAAAACACATAGAAAGAAAATAATGTTTTTTTTGAAATTATGAATAATATGCTAGGCTAGTATGTATCAAAAGATTAAAGCTCTCACTTAAAAATTTTAAGCTTTTACAAGCATGAAGAAAATAGTCTGTGTTAGAGTGTGCGGTGGTTCAAATCCCGTTTGGCCCAGAACTTTTCCCCCATCTATTAGATCGTGAGTGTGGTCTGGGTGCTAGTCTTTCGGATGAGACTATAAACCGAGGTCCTGTGTGTTACACATTATTTAGCACACGGGATAGCTATGTGGTCAGAGCGCTCGCTTTCCCCTAGTCAAGTTAAGCAGCATCGAGCATGGTTACCAGTTGGATAGGTGACCGTTTGTGCACCTTGGCTACAGTACAGCTCCCCTAGTTCACTCAGCTGTAAATGGGTACCTGCCCTCTTTAGGGTCAGGGAAGGTAAAGCAGAGATGGAGAGGAGATGGGCGCCGCCCTTAACATGCTGGCCCCTAGAGAAGATGTCTCTGACACCTCCCTCCCCTACAACTGCCAAGGTTATGGGACATCGTTACCTTTACCTTTTTAAAAGAACCCATGGCAACAAGAGGGTTGTCCCTGGCAAAATTGTTGAAAAAATCCACTCTGATAGGGAAACAAATACAGTTGCAGACAGAAAAAGAAAAAAAAAAGGATGGGCGCTGCACTTGTGGTGACACGCTCTCCCCGGGGAGAGCAGCCTGAATTTCATGCAGAGAAATCTGCTGTGACATAAAGTGGTATAAATAAATAAAATCCCTATCATCACTCATCATCATCCATCATCATCATCATCATCATCAATGCAAACATCCCCATCATCATCATCATCATCATCATCATAGCAAACATCCTCCTCATCATCATCATAGCAAACATCATCATCACCATCATAGCAAACATCATCATCCTCGTCATTGTCATCATCGTAGCAAACATCCTCCTCCTCATTATCATCATCATGATCATCATCATACCAAACCTCATCATGATCATCATCATAGCAAACATCCCTATCAACATCATCATGTTCATCATCATAGCAATCATCATCATAGCAAACGTCCCCATCATCATCATCATTATCATCATCATCATCATAGCAAACATCCTCCTCCTCATAGCAAACATCCCTATCATCATTATCATCATCATCATAGCAAACATCCTCATCGTAGCAAACATCCCTATCATCATGATCATCA